>MU376976.1:0-326302 GCA_022495195.1 Xylaria digitata | reverse complement strand
TAATAATTATTTTAATAATTATTTTGTTTATTAAAAACTTTGTTTTATTAAAGTTATAAATATTTTTAATTTATATATTATATTTATTAATTATACGTTTTATAAAATTAAACTATTTATAATAACTTGCAAAATTTTTATTAAAAGCTTATTAATAATCGATTTAATAGTTATAACGCATTTAAAAGTTAAATTATTATTATATAAAGTTTAAAACCTAATTAATGCTAATTTTTAACGCGTTATATTTATATTAAAAAATATTAGCTATTTTTTAAACATAATAAAGCTAAAACAAAAACGCTTGCGCATTTAGCTTAAAAATATGTTTAACAATAATTTTTTTTTTAAATATTATTAAATTTCGCTTTATAATGTTTACAATATAATAAAGCGTATTATTATTAATTTTTTGCTTTAATATATAGTTAAAAACGTTATAAATATAAATAAGCTTACAAAAAAAAAGTTTAAAGTTATATTTTTTAGCTTAAATTGCTAGCTGCAAATTAGCTTTTTTAAATTTTTAAACTATTATATTATTATAAAATAATATATAAATAAAATAAAAAAATAAAAAGTTGGTAAAAAGTGCGTTATTAACTTGTAGTGCGTTATTAACTTATAAATAACGTTATATAATTAACTTTTATAAAAAAATAAAATTTTAAATATTAAAAAAGCTTTTTAATTAAAATGTATATTATTATTAACTAGTTATTAAAAACAAATTAAATATTAATATATTAACTTATTGTTATAAATAAAAAACTTTAAACTTTTTATAAAATAAATAAAGCTTTTAACAAGCGTTAAAAAAATAAAAAAAGCTTTATTATAAAAAATATATTAAATTATATTGTTTAAAAAAAAGCATAAAAGTTAATATAAAAAAAAAAAGCGAAAAAATTATAATAATAATAAATTTAATAATATATCTCCTAATTAATTTAGCTACCTAATTAAATAGGCCACCCTTAAAACCTATATAAAAATCGTTATTTAATTCTTTAATAACTTTATAAATATTATAGCTATTAAAGTGTAGTTTGAAATTTTAAACTAACAACATAATACAGAATTCAAAAATATTTTTGTTTATTTTACTACTATTTTATTTAGAGCTCTATAAAAAACTACGCTAAATTTTAGCGTGGTTTTTTATATAGCTATAGTGACAGCTGGTCCCCACAGACCCACCAGCCGTCCCACACACATTACCATATATCCCATTATTCCTGTAGATAGCTTGCAGAGTTTTCCTTTTTTTTTCTTCACCTTAAGATTAATATACAATTGGTACGCCAACTAGGAGCCTTGTCTTTATAAAGGACCCCAAACGTGACAGCTATTAATAAAATAACTAAAAAATTGGAAAAAATATTTTTGAATTTTTTATTATGTTATTAGTTTAGAATTTTAAACTATATTTTAATAGCTATAATATTTGTAAAGTTATTAAAAAATTAAGTAACGATTTTTATATAGGTTTTAAAGGTGGCCCATTTAATTAGGTAGCCAAGTTAATTGAAAAATGCGTTATATTATATTAATAATAATATAAACAATATAATAATGCTAATTATAATTTAAAAACTAATAAAAAGATTTAAAATTAAATACAAATTTAAAATTTAATTAGTTTTTAATAAAATTTTAATTAATTATAAAGTTATTAATAATTAAAAATAAAAAAATAGTAAAAAGTAAACAATTTGCTTATAAATTATGTTATATATTAAATAAAATTTTTAAAAGTATTTTTTTTATTTTTTAACTATTTTATTTAAACATATATTTTTAAAAAACAAATAACGCATTTTACAAGCTAGTTTTATATACAAGCAAGTTTTGCACTTTTTAAACTTTTTTGTACGATTAATATTTCAACTTTATTATTTTAACTAATACTGTTTTAATTAATATGCTATTTATATAAAACAAATCAGATTTAATTTTTGCTTTAAAAACAATTTATATAAACTTTGATTTAAGCGTACAACGCGTAGCAAATATTTTTAACATACTTTTTTGCACTTTATTTAACCGAAAAAACAAACGCAATATAAAACGCGCTATACTTTTATATACTTAAAAACTTATTGAATTTAAAAAACAATTAATTATACAATATATAATCGATTTAGTTTTGCAATCGTTTTTTTTAAGCATAATACTATTAAAAATATAGCGAATCGATTGTTAAAGCTACGCAAAAAAGCTTACGTTAAAAAAAATTAGACTTCAAACTTTATATAATAACAACTAAAGCTTAAAACGCGTTTTAACCGCCAAATTAATTATTAGCGTATTTAAAACAAAAATTTAATCAAATATTATGTTTAGTTTGCTTTTATATAACATATAATTAACAAATAAAAAATTTAAAAAAAAAATATATATAACTTTAACAAAACTAAGTTTATAATAAACAAAATTATAGCTAAAATAGTTATAATAACGTTTAAACAATTAAAAAAATTAAAAGCTGTATAACAAAATAATTTAAAATAGTTTATAATTATTTAAGCTATTTTATTATATAGCTATATAATTTTTTTATATATTATTTTAGCAGCAAAAAATTATTTTATATTTTAGTATTAAAACAGCTTATTATTAAACAATTAAAAAATTGCAACTATAAAAAATAATTAAATAACAAACAAACAAAGTTAAAATTAAATTAAACATTTTAATAAACATATAAAGCGTTATACAAAAAATGTTTTTTAACTATTAATTTTTAACAGCTATAAAAATTACTATTTAATTATTTTTAAACTATATTATAAAAAAAATTTTATAATTATATTTTATATGCTAGCTTATTTATTATATAAGCTTTAGCTTTTTAATGTTAAATATTTTAGTTTATTAAAACGAACGTATAATAAAAAAATTAAACATTTAATACAAGCATATATATTATACGTTTTAAAAAAAGATTTTTTATTTGCGTTTTTTAAAACGTTTAATATATTAATAATAAAAACAAATATTTAAAAAGGTTTTTAAAAAGCAAAATTAGTATTATACAATTTTAAATATATTATTTTTTAATTAAACTTTTGTTTAAAAACTTTAAAAATCGAACCTTTATTACTTATTTTATTTACAAATTAACAATTAATTACTTTAAATAATTTAATTAAAGCTAAATTTTAAGCTTAATATATTTAAAAATAAATTATATAACATATAAATAGTTTTTTAACAGCTATTATTAATAATATAAGCTAATTATTATATAATATAACTGCGATTTTTTACTGTTTTATATTATTAAAAAAAAAAGTTATAACTTTTTGCAAAGCAAATAATAAGCTTAGCTAACGTTGTTATACAAAAAAAACTCGATTATAAAATAAAAAATTGCTTATTATACAAAAAGCATAAAAGCTACAAGTTGTACAAAATGCTGCTAAACAAAAAAGGTCTAAAAATTATTAAAGTAATCGTTATACAAAAAAGCAGAAAACTTGCGCATAACGCTGTAAGCTTTGCAGCAAAACCAGTTATAATGCGCAAACTTATTAAAATAATATAAAATTATTTAATAAATTAGATTCCAAATAAATTTAATTAATTAAATATATAATTGTTAAATTATTTAGAATTAATTATACAAAAGTTTAAAAAGTGCGAAACTTGCTTGTGTATAAAACTAGCTTGTAAAATGCGTTATATAAAAATTATTTTAATATACTTTTTTATAATGTTTTAAATAAAATAGTTAAAAAAAAAATTTTTTATTAAATTTTTTATTTAGTTATAAATTTAATAATACTAAGTTTGTTTTTATATAACGCATTTTTTATTTAACTTGGCTACTTAATTAAATAGGCTACTTTGAAAACCTATATAAAAATCGATATTTAATTCTTAATAATTTTACAAATATTATAGCTATAAAGGTACAATCTAAAATTCTGAACTAATAACTAAATTAGAAATCTAAAACATATTTTTTCTAATTTTATAGCTATTTTATTCAAAGCTTTATAAAAAAACTACATTAAATTTTAGCGTGGTTTTTTGTAAAGCCCTAAATAAAATAGTAAAAAAATAAACAAAAATATTTTTGGATATACAATTTAGTTATTAGTTCAGAATTTTTGTTACGTTTAAGAAGTCTTTTAAGGTTAGGTACAATATAATGTATATTCCGTATAGTAGGTCTTATACAAAACTAAAGCTTGTAAAAGCAAAGAATAGTGTGCGGAGCACACTTAGATAGATCATAGTGATATGGGCAGACAGAATCAGAGAGAATACACTTTGATTAGTGGTTTAGTTGGTAGTGCACCTGAATTATGACAATTTTAAATTGTACTTTAATAGCTATAATATTTGTAAAGTTATTAAAGAATTAAATATCGATTTTTATATAGGTTTTTGGGGTGGCCAAGTCAAGTAGGAAATACGTTAATTTTTTTTGCAAAATTATTATAAAGTAAAATAAATACTTTTATATATAAATTAGCTTATAAAGTATGTTAAACTAAAGTGTTAATTTGTTTATAATATATTTTAATATTAAAAATTTAGCTATATTATTTTTTTATTTTATTTTAAAATTTAGTTATAAAGCTGTTTAAAATAAGTAAAAAAAGTTAGTAACTATTGTGGCTGTCTGCTAACTTTTTTGTATATATATAAATTTAGAATTTTAGGCCATTTTTAAAAGCCCTTTTAGAATGGTTAAAAGAAGTTCTGAACCTTAGAAGAATTATTGTAATTCAAACCTATCACTCCAAGCCCTTCACACCCCAGTAGAAGCCCTTGTTATAGTAGGTGTAGCTTCGTCCACTCGAAAGTGTACGGGCCTGACCGCTGCAGGGACCCAACTACCTCTTCTGTATCCATGCTGGCTGTTGCACAACGCCGTAATGTGTTCAGTGGGAGGATGGGAACAGGATGGGGTAGTTATCTGATAAGGCTGTTTGAATGAAGGACGATTCATTCTCATATGCTTGATAATGGGTGGTCAGACTCGTAGTGCGTTGGATAGTCTGGATGATCAACATTCAACTTTCTTGGCGCCAGTCGGGTACTCTGGATTCCATAAGAGATCGTCTATATTTAATAGCTTCTGTCCGGCTTGGTCCCTCCATCTTACTCCGTATCCACTAAACCGTAGATAGTACAGACCCGCTAGAGCGATCTACCAGGTAGAGATAATATGAATCACCGCGATGTTGCTAGCGTGATATCGGTCTCATACGCCCTAATACCTGTACGGCATAAAACGGAGGCGTCGGGAAGGACTTCGCGATAATGTAGCCTAACCTAGTGCCTTAGTAAAACTCTAGTGTGCGTGGCTAGCGCCGTCAAGTGCCTACTAATATTAGATCCAAGTAGAGTAACAGAAGCTCTTCAGTGTAACTTCATAGGACTCAAGGCTACGGGTGCATCGCATCTATCTGCCTACTGCGTCCACGTCGCCCGAATGTGACGATGACGTCTCCCTTAAGTAATGCCTCGCGATCTCGTCGGCTCTGCCGATCGCCACATCGATTCTGCGGCTCAGAGATCACATCACAAGATCATGTCAGCGCTATGATATCAGCGGCGTCCTTGAACTCGGCCAGAAGAGTTAAGGCTTGCCGGTCGGACTAACCGCAAAGAAAAATTGGGTGCTATCAAGCACCGAAAGACGCACCATGATGTAGATAGTGGATGTTTACACTAGTTCTTGGACTAATCAATATTTATATATCTGGGGCCTAGGTAGTCATGAGGTTCTCTCCGAGTGAGGGTGTTTAGACCTCTTTAGAATCACAAGTTTCACCCAAGCGCTCACATACATCTGCTTGTGAAGCGAAGATGCCGCAAGATATAGATACGCTTGAACGGGTGACGGTTCGAATACCCGATATGTTCGTCTCGTTCCTCGCGGAACCTCCCAGGTTTAATCCGAACTATAAGCAGGTGAAGGCGAAATCCGATGCCTGTATCTCTGAGTGTGTCTTTCCTCTCGTTCGTTCAGATGAAGTCCTTGGCTTCTTACGAATGGGTATCTAGCTTCTGCTCCTTTGACGAGAGAATGTCGTCCCTGATAAGAAAATGCGACTTTTCCTATTTCTTTGCTATCGCAGCACCTGAAGCAGAGATTCCAGAGTATAGAACCCTTTGTGATTGGGGCAATTGGGTGAGTAAAAGTACTCTGGTTGATCGTTGGCCTATATTGAACTTGAGTATTAGGTATTCCCGTATGACGATAGTGCGCAGATTGGATTATCCCATTCGTTATAGTTCATTCCACTAAGCTTTTGCGATAGTGTTTGATAATGGTGAACTCCGAGACAAACCCACAGCCGCCACCGTAGCAATGCAGAGTCTCATGGGTCCAATGATTGACTGCCATTGGCAAGAGGCAAATGTATCCGGAGGGGAAAGGCTCCCGATTGTTAAGGTCTACGACACAGTCTGGCAGAGGCTCCAAAGGGTAAGTATATCTGCTGAGAGAATAAGTCTAAAGATAGGCTAACGCCTTGTAGAATTCTTCAAAGGGTTTGTCATGATTCTTGCCCGCATATACTAACACTCTAATGTCATTAAATCAGGGAAACAGAGGCGGTTTTCTAAAGCGATGGCTGATTACTGCGCTGGGGCTTTAATGCACGTCGAAGATTTTTCCGCGCATAAGATACCTCCTACACCCGAGGAAATGTTAAAGATGCGACAACTATCGGCTGGGGTCAGCCCTTTGTTTTCACTTGTCGAGTACGCGCACGCGCTTCGCATACCCGACCACGTTTTCGAGCACCCGGTTATCCAAGAAATAGAGCAGTTAGGTATTGATTTTGTGTTGATGTGAGTGGAAGTGACAAGCTACATCGATACATGCTGACGCAAAACAGAACAAACGATATTCTCTCCTATATGAAAGAAGAGGTAAGCTTTTATTTAGACTATTTATAGAAAATGAAATATGCTAACTCCGGGTCGTAGGGAGAGTCTGTACCTCATAACTTAGTGGCCGTAGCGAGAATGAGCGGCCTTCAAGCCCAAGAGGCCTTTGATTGTATTGGAAATATGCTAAACAGTAGATATGAGCGATGGGAAAAAGCAATAGGCGCGATGCCAGACTCGGGCGATGAAGTCAATAAACATGTTGAGAGATACGTGAGGGGTGTTGTGGATGTTGTGAGGGCAAATCTATACTGGAGGTAATATCCCCCTTTACCTTCTACCCATACTCCTGAAAAAAGTTACTCATATGTTACTCTATGACAGTTTTAATTCGGAAAGATATCTAGGGAAAGACGGCGCCGTTGTTCGGCAAACACGCTGTTTGCAAGTCCTGCAATCTCCTGGGTTTCTCAGGGGCAGATCGTCCGTATAATGAAAACGCCGCGGGTTGGCATTTTGGTTTACGACTTCCGCCGACTTGGAGGGCAATGACTGAAAGGGTCGAATTGAAGGGGCTATGGGACCTGTTATCAAAATACGGCGAGAGAGAATTGGGAAGCGACGATATGTATGAAGGAGTAGACAAGCGATTGTATTTAGATGATGTAAGTAGATCTATATACCACACTAGACGGGGCTCAACTGGAAATATATCTCTCGGTTCGGGCGTTTTAAGACTATATCCAGACAACCGATATAGTATTGTTGAAAAGTTGGTTATGAGAGCCGTACTATATGGTATCAAGGGTATAGAGGTAATAGACTAGGCTTTTTAAGCTTACAGTAGTCCAAAGTCTCATGTGACCGCAATAATGAGGGCCATATAATTCTTGGAGCCTCGCACGCCACAAGCCATATTTGTCGATCTCAACTCAATATCTTAGTCTGGAACATGGTATACTTGATGTTCGGTCGTGGTGCGGTTGATGGTGACAGACATGTTCTTGCCGCATCGGTCGCGGCCGGTGCCACCGATTGTCAGTCCTGAGACCCGGACTCCCGGATTTTAAGGAGAATACTATGTAAGACACAACGTTTAACAACGGCACCTCGTATTATTGAGGCTAAGCAATGACTGACGTGTTCTATACGAGCCACATGATTTTAGGGCGGGGGAGGGGCGAGCATACCTAGCTGCCTGTAAAGCAATATGTCGGCGTAGCAAATTTGGGTAGGCGGTGAGGGTTTGGCGAGCCGCGACGGGTGTCTATAGATCAATTTGTAGGCTAGAAAATGTTGATAGCCAATGGACCGAACACGGGATTTCTACTGGAAGAAGTTCATGTAGATAGGAAAGGAGGTATGCATACTTAACTGGCGGATGTTCGACTAGATATTTCGCATAACTGCGTGCGTGTATATCGTGATTGAGGAGTATGGGGAAGCGCACCACTACCTAGCATCCACTTAACCCCTCAAAACCACTTAAAGTAAGTACCTAACCTACCTAAATCAGGTAGTCAACCAACCACCCACTCGGACCAGCAATTCCTGTTCTAGGAAATAACTCGTAGGCTTCTAGTCCAACGATTGGTTGGTAAAGTATACTAAAAGAGTGGTCCAATGAGTATAGTGTAGTACCTTGAATACCTACATAACCTGGGATGATTAGGTGGATACTGCTCGGTTATTGATTATATCAGCTGGAGAGAAACAGCTGCAAAAGAACAAGAGAAAAAAAAAAGAAGGGAAGAAATACGAGGCCGAAAGACGTTACAGGATTTAGCGCGATTACGTAGGTGCAGGGATAGCAATGACATACGGCATCCGATTAGTTGCGGGTACCTGCAGTCCTCAGCCTTCCGAATTTTGAATCTTTTTTTTTTTTTTTTTTTTTTTCTTACGATGCTGGTGGCTGGGACGCCCGACCCAACCACCCGGGATTTAGGTGGTAGCTACACTAGTACCTAGTAGCTTTAACTTCCCGTCTAATTAGCGATCAATCAACTCTCAATTCTCAACTTTCGACTTGTCAAATCTAAACTCTGAAGTATCAAAATTGAAGATTCCATTTTCCATTCTCAATTTCCAAATCTATATACGGTTCTTCCTGTTTCAACTCTGGAAACTTGTCATTTTCCCCGAATCGCGTTTTGCGTCAGTTAATCAATCTCCAACTTGGTTTGCTATGTCCCTGCCACTTCACTGCATGTGATTTGTGAACCGACCCGAAGACAAAATGGACCCCTACGCTTCCTCCAACGGCCACTCCAACGGCCACCCGCCACAACCATCATCACAACAACCCCAGCACCCACCGCAACAGCACCGCGAATCACCGCGCGGTGTCACCCTGGAGGACAAACCCATAAACTCCCACCGCCGAAACAATTCTCACTTTGGTAGTCACGACGACTTTTACGCTTTTCTCGACAACAATCGTGGACCTTCGATGGCGGCAAATCTAAATGGCCCCAGCTCCAACGGCGCCGGTGACCTGGGGCCTCCTCAGGCGCCTATGCCACCACAACAGCAGCAGCAGCAACAACAGCGCAATCTGCCTAGCCAGAGCAGACCCCCCGTAACCAACATATTCCCGGACCGCTCACGCCCTTCTTCACACTCGGGCTCATATACGGGAAGCCGGTCGGAGGAATTGCTTGTCGACAGGAATGCGAGTGCAAAGATGGCCCGCCAGAACCAGCGCCGCGGTGGGCCTCCGACGAAACCATTGGCAAAGCCGCAACAGCGCACCAGCTCACCGACTCCTCCAATGTCGAGCAGCTCATCGCCCACACACCCGCACAGTAGTCGCCCAGTCTCCAGCACTAACGACCCAGAGAACGCCGCCGCATCCATTCAGCGCTTGAGGACTCCCAATGTGCTCGAGTGCGTGCTGCAGCCCCTGGAACAGAAGATCCGTGAATACGATCAGCTCATGCGGCGCGAGCAGGAGGAGATTAAGCGTCTGGATGAGGAGCTGCGCATATTGCAGGCGCGGCGCGCAGAAGCAGAGGACAAGTTCAATGAGTCTAAAGCTAAGCACGACGAGTACCGACGGCAGTACACCGATGTCGAGCGTGCCATGTCGGGGGAGCTGCCCATGTCACCTAGAGAGCCTCAACAGCGGCCTGCTACGATGCAAGGCGCCGTCGGCCCCGGGCCCCAGCAACGGCCTATGAGCGTGCGACGCTTCGGAGACGACGTGAACGGTGACGAATTCGTAGAGGATGACGAAGAGTTCGCCATCCCGGCATTCGGGCCCGGACGCCGCATCAACTCGCAGCAGTCGTTTAGTCGCGCATCACAGAAGACAGGCGGGAAGGAACGGTTCCGATTCAGCAGCCTCTTCGGCGGTGGCCGATAGGAGCATCCCTGCCTCTGCAAGAAGGCTACGAAAGATTTGCTTACAGTAGATTGGGTTTGAACTTGCAGTTTTTTTTTAACATATTCGTGTGGATAATGAGGGATATGCCCATTTCTTGTGCAGATGTCTAGAGACAAAAATGATGATGAAATGGACTGACCAGCACGGAACGGCTTGGGTCCAGATTGTAAGAATATTGGACAAAGTTCACACACATAGAGTTGGCCTACGCTACGACACGTTTTATGACTATTTACCAAGGCATCTCTAGGGAGCATGATAATGATGGCGGCTACCAAGTCTGCTGCAAACCTAGCTTTACTACCAACTATTAGCTATTAGCGCTCCTCAACTTTATGATACATTTTGCTACACCCAAGAGAAGACTAATTGCTCTCTGTGCCGCATGTATTAAATTAAGGCGTTTGAGCTACCATTCCTACTCCTATTCTCATAGTTGTTTCGCGCATTCTCGCATTCTACACATCGGTTCTACAAGCCGACGAATCGGTATTCGCTGCCCTTGGCCTACGTTACTCGACACCAGCATGACGGATAAAGCCTTTGACAAGACAACAAGCTCTGCGAAGCCGCCAACCGTTTCTCCCCTCATGTAACCGCAAATATGCACTTAATCCGGACTTCCCCAGCCAAGCTTCTCCCCAAGCCCGTCATGACGCAGCATTAATCTCTCGTGAATATCTCGCTGCACCCGAATGGAGCAAATAGTCTTCACCTCATCCCACACTCCAGTGTTGATTTTTCAAAGTCAAGCCACCCTTCTACATCTCCCACGCCTCTGTTAAATGGTAAAATCGTTCACATTTTGTAACTTGGGATCATTGCCTAACCCCCGTCATTTCAGGTCTAGATATCGAAATGTTTAACGCCCAACATGAGGGCATATTCATCGCATGTTTATCATCCACGTTCGGGTAAAGGTAGGAACGGTTGCATCATGGAGAGGCCAATAGATTCGGGCGTGCGACGGCTCGTTCCGTCGACATGAGAAGATCTGCCAATCTACTCAATCCTCACCCACACCTTCCATGGATTTTGGCATACTCACGATGCTACGACATGGGTATCAGAGAGATCTAGCCGAGTCGATCGGGTAGCTTTCGGTGCTGCATCTATCAGTCTGGTGCCCGACTGACTTATACCGGTTGTCTCCATTGGACGCCACTTCGCAGAGAATACTTGCGTTGATAGGCTACTACGCTAAATCTCCACTAAAACATGGAAGCCTGCGCCCGCATCGTGGCAAGATATACTTGAGATAAAAGTCTCATGTGGTAGAAGAGAATGCATGTCCGCTGGTAGAGACGGAAAGAAATAAGGGATAAACAGTGTGGTTGGCTTTGTACTGGTACAATGTATTTTAACTGTATGAATCAATACAATCATTACGTGAGTACCTTGGGTAGTTTCTAGAACCCGTAGTTCTAGTAGCACAGCATGTATACTTGAACACAGTGGTCCACCCTTAATGCATATCACTGGGAAATTTTGATTTGTTCACGAGTTGCCATTTTGAGTCTTAGAAAAATTACCTCACAGTAGCCGACTCTATGAATCTCACCATGGGGGGGGGCTTGTCGCTTAGTGGGGTTCTGCTTTTGTCAATGCGTCTTATTCTGCTTGGTTTAAGAACCGCGAAACCTTATTACAACATCACTGCTTCGGTTAGATGCGCTCAATCCACAATACATCCACGGTTCTCCGACCGTTTACAGGCTAACACCATGCTCCCATCGTGAATGTGATAAGTGGTAGCGGATAAATCAAGCGGGGCCTCATGTTCAATAGCCCGTCCATCATCGCCGTCTTTACTGTTTTCAGTGTCCTTTCCAGCCCCGCGCTTAAACGGGTATTGAAACGGACCCTTCCCATCAACCCTTTTCAGCATATCCTCTAAGAACTCAGGGATCTTGTCAAACCAGTTCTCCTGAAGGTACCACGCGAGATTCTGATGAGACCTGGCTAGCGCGTAGACGTAATCCCCTAGGAACTGTCGGATCGGCGATTCCGCCGTGGTCCGCTGGTACACGACCTCGATATGTAGGAGGTCCGGGCGCTCCCTCTCTAGATTCGCCTCGCCTTCGCGGAATGCGTCGATCGCGGCGTTGTACAGCTTCTCCCAACTGTAGCGCTCCGCTAGCATCATGAGGTCTAGTAGCAAGCACTGGGTAGCGTGTGCATCCTCCAGTTGGGCGTTGCTGGCCTCGGGCTTCTCAGCCTTGCTCTCGGCTGGAGGGTCATCTTCCCAGGTGAAGTCTGTGGATTTCTTTATGTTCGTGGAGATGGGGTCGGGGTTCTTGGTGTGGTAGTTATACTCGGCGGCCTTGGCGGCACATGGGAGAGGTTCGTTGTAGATCCAGTTGACGAGGGCGTTGAATGTTTCCGCCCTCTCGTTCGGTAACGAGATGCAATCTGGTGGCCAAGTGGGTATGTCGTCGAGTAGCTTTACAAGAGGCCCGAGTTTCCCGCGGTGGACTCGGAATTCGCGGGATTTGTGGCCTACGTGGATCGTGACTATCTTTCCGGACTCGTGCCTATTTAAAGCATGTTAGGCTCTTAAACTTTGGAAAGGGATTTAACTGCTAGAATGATGTAAATGGAAGGTTTCTTACTCAGTTGACATGTCTGGTAGATCTTTGTAGGTCCGTAAGGAGTGTTTCTTTGGTGTGGAGGCTGCTGCCATGACGGCTCGTGTGCCGTTGTCTTCGTCAAGAGGGGTGGGTTGTTGCTATAATGTTCTTAACAAGTATATCAATTATATTCTGCTTTCGTAGTTTCACGCACGGTAATAAGCCTATATGTCAAGCTCTGATAGCTTTTGATGAGCGCAAGAATTAGAGCTGAGAAGATCGCCATGGTTGAGATGAAGAGAGAAGTGGTGGTGAAGCAACAGTCCGCTAAAATATTCGAATATCATATATTTAAGTGCTGGCCCGACGTAACTATAGTGAATGTGGCTATATCAATGGGCGCAGCAAAAGCTTATTGTAATAATGGGTGCTATGGGGATGGAGTGCCTCGTTTGAAGTATCCTAGTCAACGATATTTCCATCCCAAAAACATGACTAATCGCTTCGTATACCAAATGTGAAGATTCATAGATCTGCTATTGAACAGATTTAAATAATCGCATGTGGATATACAGGCTTTCTATTGTTTCCCTAAGTCTCAGCCGGACTCCTCAAAGCACATATGCATCCTTTCAATGCCCCTTTTGCTTACGTTCTTCATGCTTGCGATTCAGCTTCTCGGGATACTATTTTACGGAGGGCTCTTTAACTGTGGCTTGTACGAACGCCGGCGGTTACTCCGTTGACACAATCGAACCCGCGAGGGTGACTAGGGTGCTGTAGCGGGGATTCGTGTAGGTATAGTAGTGGTTGCCGGGCTGCCGGGGGCGAACGCCGCGTTGTCCTGGCGGAGGTATCGGAAGTCGGCGCCGGAAAAGCTGCTAGTCTTGCTTTCTATCCGCGATCTATTAAACTCCTGTTGTAGGTTAGGGGCCCTTATGTCTGTTGAAATTCTACAAATTGGGGCAATCCTCTTCGTCTATACACAATCTTGGGTTACCGAACCCCTATGTGCCTAGCTTCACGTCGTGTAATGGAAAGTGCTTTTAGGTTTAAATTAAATTATAATAATGAAAGCAATACTCAACGAACACGATCAAGAGATACCACGTTCATGGAGTCAGGTGTGATGATTTGAGATGGGCCAGTCCGTGTAGGGGCACCCTAGTCTAATACTCTTTATGCATATATTCTCATGCCAGAACACCTGGTTGATATATCCACGGGCTCAAGAGCTGTGCTCCCACTTCACCACATCTTGCATACTTTCCAAGCCCCTTATTATTGATCCTTAGCTATTCACTTCGACCTCATCCGATACCAAACACCACGGTATTTGAAACAGTCTAGCCCGCGCAACTACAGAAAGTGGGAAGCTACTTGGATATTCATGTTCCTTCTAAGTTCCGTTATCTCTCAAACTTTACTAGTTCATGAAATCAACATGACAATATACACCCCGATGACTAAGGTGATAGAAAAGAGGATCGGGATATCTTTATCAGTAAGAGCCCTCATTTATTCATTCTCAAGACCTATTGCGACGCATGGACGCACACACTACTCATACCCTATGCCAGAGTTCATCATGAGGAAGTACGATTATAGTACCAGTGGTAAGGTGTGTTACCAGGAAGGTTGTTATGATTGAATTTTCTTCTCAAGATGTACATAATATAATATACGTTGATCCTTATTGAGGACGTTGCTAACAAATCTAACTAGGTAGTGTAGATCCGCTTAACACTAGTTAACTCACTTTAAGACAATAACTATAAGAGTGTTGGAATTAGGTAAGGTGTCGGCAACTATTATTATCAATCGCCAACTTCTTTGTGAATATATAGGCCTAGAATTACAGGGCCATTTCTGGAGACCCGAAGAATAGTCAAACAAATCTCTGGGCCCTAGAATAATTATTGTAATTCGAAGTCATTCCAAGCCCCCATAGAAGCCCTTCTTATATATGATCTATACATGCTATGCAATTATTGTCTGGTAAATTGCTAGCATCCCCGAATCTTTCACAGTAAGCCGAACTGCTATGAGGTGCAGTTTGAACATGTTGCTTTAACATCGAAATGGTCGCCATTCAAACAGCGTCGATGTCTCGGTATGCGCTGTACTTATAATGACCCGCAACGCTGCCTCACTGATTAACTAGTATTTATACGTCGCAACATACGATGCCACAAAGAAATATGCAGCAACTGGTCAAGTAAATTAAAGCGTTTTAGCTCGGCACTTTCGAACACTATAACTCGGTTGGCAGAGGGTCGGCCCTCGCAACCGAAGCTGTACCCGAGGATCTCGAGCGAAGACAGTCGGGAGCAAGAAGCCCAAATCATCTGTCCCCTCGCTCAGGAACCCCCAAGACCTTAGAAAGGACGTCTGTCGCGAAACTATCGCAATTACGCATGTTCGTCATTAGCCCATGAGCGATGTACATGGGGTTGACGCAAGACGCTAGCGGGCCCTTAACCATCTGATATACTTTAAGCAGGGCACCTCAGTATCGGTTATGTGACTCATCTGTGCTTGAGAACTCATAACTTCGTCATATAGACCAGATGCGCTGTCTTCCGCTGCTGTGCCTTGGCGCTCGGCTTCCAATACAGCTTGCGCCTCATTCACGGCATTCTGTGAGAGCTTTTTCATTTGGATACACGCCTGCAATGCGCTGCGGAGGTCGTATTCCTCCGCGACCATGGTCTCTAGAAAATGACAAAATGATCCCATCGCGCCAAGATCTAATCTTACACTTGAAGACAATGGGTCTTCTAGTGTAGCTACAAGCAGAGTAATCATTGCGGAGATTGGGTAGCATAAGATGTCCCTGAATGTGTCAGTCAGGTCGCAATTAAGCATCCATTGTGCTCACCAGAGATCTATGAATTGTAGTCGATTTGATGTTGGCAAGATGCCGAGAATTGCTCGAGCAGCTCTCTTGCTCTTTTCTATGGCTGAGACAACCCTAAAATTTTCAGCTGGCTGAGGCGGAGCTGAAATGACTGAATTGGTGCTTAGACCGTGACGCCTCGCTGCCTATGAAGCTATGTTAACACAATTATAGTACGCGAAATGGAGTATCGATACCTCGAAGTCAAGATTCTCGTGCGTAGGAGGATTGTCAATATCTAGCCTGAGATCCGGCTCAATACTCAGCCGCCAGTAACTAAGGCCCCAATCAATCTCACTGATATTCAGCATACGCTCGTTGTCCGGTTGCTCGAAAGCTTTCTTCCGATATAGGCGCTTGTAGATAATTTTTTCCATGGCGGCGACCTCTGCTCTGACCTGCGAGGTTTTTGACAGTCCCTGCATGCTGCGCCTCGTTTCCGGTTGCTGTATAACAATTCCAAACTCCTCGTCATCTATAGTTGGCGGCAGGCCGCACTGAATCATTTCCATGTCAAGGATATACGCCGTCCGGAGCGCTCGACGGTGTCTTTCGTCCATCAATTCCGATGCGATGAGACACGACGCATCACTTTGAAGGGAAATCATCTGGAATATCCGAATGACTTGAGAAACAATCTGTGCTGCGGTTCGGGTGTCGGAAGTCAACTTCCTAAAGAGGCCTATTGATAGCAGGGCTTCAATCGCCAGTATAGCCGGCTCCAGGTCAACGATCTGGAGTATCTGCGCATGTGCGTTCTTGCAGTTGACCTGCGCTGCTTCTATAGAAGCTGTGAGCTCCGAATTGGATGATCGGAAGAGCATCCCTATTAACATGACGGTATCAATCAGCGCGCGCCACGCTAGGTTTGTTGTTGGATCTAGAGTTGACAATTGATGCAGGAGTAATGAAGTCGAAAGGAAAGGATATCCCGTATTCAAGCTGTCTATTGTAGACTCCAAGAAACCAACAATGCCCTGAGTTGGAACTAGAGAGCAGGGTTCTCGAGTTCTGTCGCTACTTTGAGGGCCGGTGGGCTGTAGGTGAGTGACCACCGCCTCAATGCTTCGTGATGAATCTGTGTCAGGGTTTGAGGGTCTGTATTCCGGTCGCCGTTTACCGTCCGCATTCCCCTCTTCCCTATGACGTATCTTGCTCAGGATGGATCTGGCGGGCACTGAACCTGAGCTTGCAGGCTCGCCAGCTGACGCGTTCTCAGCGGCAGCACTGGCTAAGTGAACATCATTTGTTGAGATGTGCCCAGACGATCGAGTACATGTCTCGCTTGTTTGCTCTAGAGGTGAAACCCCATGTTTCGCGCCGGTCACATTTCGGAGTTGTGCTTCCAACAATCTGATATACTCCTTGCTTTAAATATTATATCAGCGATATGTGCATTCTTACCCGGGTCATGAGCCAACCTTCTTCCAGGCCCTCGTCTCCGCTGACGACTCTCGTAAACACAATAGGAAATATGCTGCTGACAAGAATGACACGGCCTCTTGCCATCGCATCTACCCTTTCTTTGGCGACACGGGTTACACGCCTGGACGATGTCAGCGTAAACAGCAAATAGTTGCGAGTGATTGTGTACTTGCGCAGCCCGCATCGTCCCTCTGTCTTTCTGCTGCTCTGAGCTGGTCCCCGCCATTCTGGAGGGTTGGATTTGTGATTCTCAATAGACGACTGCCACTCGGAATCTGAGCGGATTTCGGGTCTCAGGCGCCCTTAGACAAACTGTGGCATCCAGCCACTACACCTGCAGCTACCTTGGCATGGAACCGGATTTTGGAACCATTGATACCGAATTCGGTGAGCTATAGCAACATGCTAAATAAGGTACCCCGAGTTATCCAGCACAATATTTTCCCTTGAAAATACATATACCTTCTAGTTAACCAATCCTTGATCAAGACATGTAGGTAGCTGCATGGATATGACCACTCGAGTCTGATTCGGCGGGGGTTGTTGTCACACGGCCAAGATTGCCAAGACTGGCACAAGCCATTTACGAAGGAACATGCGCCTAACGATATTCATACTTATGTTTAATTAACTAACTGCATTGACCACCTTACGTAGTTCTACAGAACTACAAGGACCTACTACACGACTTACCCTTTTATAACGACGGTGATGCCCCTGCGCAATCAAGAATATCGTCTTAATTGTAGCTGAATGTCCCCCGCCCGCGCCGCTACGTTAGGTACTACGGGGTTATTCATTTAAGAAAGGAAGGAGTAAACATGCCAAGTTTCTCAGCCGCATTTCAATCATCCCGTCTTTTTCAACTTACTCCCTCAGAGACTGACTCCTAACCACTGGGTATTAAACATGCGCCTCATTAGAACTACGTCAAACCGTTTTACGATCCAAGAATTCGTGGGACATGACATCCCACCATATGTAATCCTTTCTCACACATGGGAAACGGAAGAGGTCACATTGCAAGACATCCAACGCTCTCTAACGCTGGCGAAGGCGAAGCGCGGATTTTCTAAGATCCGAGGCTGTTGTGACCTAGCTAGAGCGAGAGGGATCGAGTATGCATGGATTGATACGTGCTGGTACGTTCAAGTTCCAAGCAGTAAAGTAATGGTGAAAACGAGAGTCGTGTCCCGACCGCTACTAAATAATCGCTGGGCGTTCTAGTATCGACAAGACAAATAGCGTCGAACTTTCAGAGGCTATAAACTCGATGTACCAATGGTACAAGGACGCCGCGGTGTGTTATGCTTTCTTAGGGGATATACCATTATCCATCGCGCCCGTCGGGCCTCACCTCAATCGTGAACCCCAGGCACTTGATGCACCCAAGTATTTTCAGTGTAGTCGATGGTTTTCTCGGGGGTGGACACTCCAAGAGCTGATCGCCCCCCGCTCAGTTGAATTTTACACGAAAGGTTGGGATCTCCTCGGCACGAGAGAGACCCTGCAACTCCCGATTGCCTCCGCTACTGGGATCAGACCAGAAGTCATTCGCGAGGATGTCTCATGGGTAGGACTATCAGCTTATAGCGTGGCAGAGCGTATGGTATGCCAGCCCTAGATTTCCGCCCATTCACGCACTCTCGGGTTGAGGCACTGCTGACAGTTGAGTAGTGAGTATACGTCTTATTACCAATGGAAGTATTATAGTTGACATCATCGCGGCCGTCTTGACACAAATCCTATGCTGACTAAATTATATAGGTCCTGGGCAGCCGGACGAACGACGACAAGAATAGAGGACCGCGCCTACTGTCTTCTTGGGATCTTCAACGTCAATATGCCGTTGATATACAGCGAGGGCCCGAAGGCTTTTCAGCGACTCCAGCAGGAGATTTTGAAATCGCAAGAGGATTATTCCATTCTTGCATGGGGCAGAAGCGGAGGGCCACAGGCAATCATCGAGGACATCCATTGTGACGCTTTGAGCAGTTCACCTTCTGGATTCGGATGGGGCGTGCATTTAAATATTCAATGGAACCCGGAGAGTAGTGTGACTACTTCAAAAGGTGGCCAAGAGGTTACTCCGCCCATGTCCATGACTAGTAGAGGCCTGTCCGTCTCTGTTCAGTTAGTCTGTCAAACGTTTGGCGGCAGGACTTTCTGTCTAGCTATCCTTGGATATAGTCCATCGGGTAAAATGCTTTGCATCCCACTCCGCGAGGTCGGGTATGGGAGAATATTTACTCGCTTATGTGTGGAGGATTGGGGCGGTTTCATATATACGGACGAGACCGACGGCGTTCGCAAGTTGCCTTACACTTCTATATATATCGGACAGCCGGACCACTATGAAGTACCGATGGAGACGCTCTGGGATGGCCGGGCAACCTTAACTGTTCACACCACGAACATGAACGACTCATTAACTTGGATGGAGCCACTTCCTGTCTTGAATAGCCACCGGTGTAGGAAGAAAACGATGCGGCCTAGTAATGCCAGGGTCATCCTGACAGGAAATGAGATGATCTTTACCGGAGGCAGCACGGTTCCCGGCCCATTCATTCTACGAGTTTCTGGCTATAAGAGCTTTATATTGCCTTGCATGACTAGAGACGGCACAATATTCGTTATAGTTCTCCAGACCTACGGCAGTTATATCATCCACTACGATAAGATAACTCATTCTAACGTTGGAGACGCCAAAAAATCACCAATTGATCGCCTACGTTACGCCACTGAAGAAGTGTATAAGGAGATCGAGGATATGCGCGGTATACATAATAGCAAGGCACTGGTTAATCACACTTTTGATGAGTTTCACTTAAAAATCCGACATACCCCTCGTACGGTATCGGTGGGTGGTAGTCTAGCACACGGTCATGATGTGACTATCAGTACTAGTCAATGGGTAGCCATAAAGTCACGCTCTGGTTACCAAGTCAAAACTTCAGACTTCGTTCAAGTTGTTGTTCGAAGTGGTACTTTGACTATTAAGAACAACTAACTGTAGACGGGGTTCCGAATGAATGTTTAAGCATAAACCTATATTAAAACAAAAAAAAACCAAGTACGGATGTACGACTCACTTATCTTTTTAGTACTACTAATCATCATCAAGGTTACTAGCTAGTTATTTACCTACTTATGGTTAGTAAAACTGTTCAGCGAAAATATATTAATTGCTTCAAACGTATTCTAGAGAAAGCAACGCTAGCTCAAAAAAAAAAAAAAGAGGGGGGGTAAAGATCATCGTAGAGTCTTTTAATCCCAAACCAAAACCACCAATCAATCCTTCTACTGCAGGCATGCTCATTATGTCTTCTAGAAGCTAATCCAATACGAGAACTTAATCTATAAAAGTTTTTTCTCAAACGATGTAATGTCTATTGGGCTACTACTAGTCACGCCAGGGAGCCTGGGGGTGGCAACGAAAGGGCAAGTGGATCTGTATTTCAGGTATGGTAATAGTAAGCAATATCAATTACTTTAGACGAATAGAGCGACGAGATGTCCCCCTCAAATTCCTCGTAAAGCGTTTGATAATTGGGGGATTGGCGGGGCAGCGTCTCGTAAAGCGGTGCGTTTGTGTGAACACGCCACACCTTGGACAACGCCGATGCCACCCATTGACGGTAAGGCGTCGATTCCTCCTCTCCGCCCATATCGCGAGGAGAATGATGACAACAGAAGCGAATAACTCGATGATAGTAGTTGAGGGCATGGCGATGGTCTCTTGCGAATAAGCCTGGGGTGAGCGTGTTGCGATGCGATGTTACTGGTTTTGAAGGTAGGGAAAGGGTGATATAAATAGGCCCTGTAGGTGATCATACGCCCACGCGTTTTGAAAGTAAGGCTTCGTTATTGAACAATGAGCCGTTGTCGAAAATGCAAGAAACGCCGAGAATTATTTAGTCGCAACTTGCCCACTGTTCCACATAGCGGGAAAAACAAGATGAAGTGAGGTTGTGTTCTGTCCTCTTTCGTGTTCCATACTTGAATATGAGACCTTCATTATGTGTACCTATATTCTGAACCAACACCAGAATCTCTTCCCCACTATTTGTATCTCAGATTTTTACTATCATCAGTAGCAGGCATATTTTGACATTAGTAATCCTGTACTGTTAAATATCACCAGTCCCTTTCTTGTGTCGAAGTACATCTACCCTATTTTATTCTAAGCAGTACAGTCCGGAAGAATCTTCAATAGTGTGCTGTTTTGATCACACATGCGGAGGCAATCTTCCCGCTACCTCTTGTTTTCCTTTCAATCATGCACCAGATGATGTAATCTCTAATCCTAGGCTGATACAGTCTCAGTGTCGATATCGGTCTTCTTCTGGCTCTGCTTAATGCTCTTCCACTCCATGGGGGTAGGCCCCAATAGGCTCAGGGCCGTTGTAATTAGTGCCACTCTGAACGTCCAGACTACGGCGTTGTTGTATACGACCTTGACGTCAGCCAACACTACAGGGTCAGTGATCAACTGCATAATAGCTGTAGCGCCCGCATCGATGACCGAACCTGGGTCAATGCTCAGGTTCGGGATTGTTCGTAGCCCCTCGAGAAGCTTATTCGCGAAGACATTCTGGGCTACGCTGACGAATAGACTGCCGCCGAACATCTGAGCGAAGATGATGACGGCAGTACCAGTGGGGACGTCGGCAAGGGGCAAAACTGCCGAAGCGGCGTTGAGGGTCTGCCGCATGCCGATACCCATTCCCGTACCAAAAATAATCTGATAGCCGATCCACTTCCCGGTCGAGATATCCGTCGTAAAGGTTGTCATCAGACCAGCTCCGATGGAACCGATCACGGCGGGCCCGTACGTGAATGGCGTATAGTATCCATATGTCGAGACAATGCCGCCGGCAACGGTGGCAGCCAGCGTGAAGGAAATCATCAACGGCAATGAGTCGACCCCCGATTGTGTGGCGGAAGCCCCACGGACTGCCTGGAACCAGATGGGAAGATAGTATATCATAACGAGGAACGAAGCCCCGGCAACAAACGAAAAGAAAGCCCCAGAGCCAATGCTGCGCTGTTTGATGATACGAGGGGGGCCGTGCCGTTCTCACCAGCCCAGTATTGTACTCCCAAAAATGCGAGCAGGAGCAACCCCAAAGACGACTAGCAAGGCGATGACGCGCCCATCGCTCTAGGGGTAGATAGCGCCACCCCACTGCAGCGCGATGAGAACAGATATAATGCTTGGCAGAAACAAAACAGTACCAATGGGGTCAAAAGCCATGGTTTTCTGAAGCCAAGTGGAATCGGCAGCGCTGCAGACCTGCGTCGGCGGCGAGTCAAAGAAGAAGAACAGCGTGAAGGCAGTGACACCCCCCAACGGCAAGTTGATATAAAAGCACCAACGCCAGGTTACATGATCTGTAAACGCACCTCCTAACAGAGGACCGACGACGCTAGCGACACCATAGACGGCGGCAATGAGCCCAGTGTAGATAGGACGCTTCTCGAGTGGTGCAGCGAAGGCGAGTATAATGAGCGAGCCCGAGAAGAGGCCAGAAGAGCCCACGCCAGCGATAGTGCGGCCGACAATGATAGCTGCAAAGCGCCATCCCGTGGGATACTTGATATCTAGCTCGGCAGCGCCTGCTGCACTACCTTTCTCAGGTTCCTCCCCAATAGGGTTAGGGGACAATTCACCGAGTTTTTCATCCGTATAGTCAGCACTTGTTGCAGACTTCGTATCTCGAACTGGTATTCCATCCTCCAGAGAAAGGGGCGTCCGTCCACCGTCCATGGCTACGACACAGAGGAGCGAGGGACGATTTCGCAACTATGTCTAACAGAAGGGATATTTGGGGGCAAGGGAGATGTATCAAAGTGCTGAAGTTGATGAAGGGCAAAATCACAGATACGCCTAAAAGCGCCCAGGTTTTGGCTGTCCGTTTTAAAGCTCTATCAACTTGCCAATATGTACCCAGGCGAGAGAGGAGAAAAAGAGCAACATCAAACCGTAGCTATGTAATTATAATTCATTTCATTCGATGGAACGGCCGTTGATTTGGTCATCATTCCTGCCGGGCTTACTTGACATGCCCCTTGTAGTAAATAGCCGGCTGCAAATAGCTTCCGGCGTCATATGGAGCAATGGAGCAACTAATCAACACTCGGTTTCTTTCCATTTACAGAAGTTGGGGCATGTCGGAAACAATATAGCTCCGGCAGGGCGTCCATGTTTTGAAATAACATGATAACATATGGTGCGCGGAAAAGCGTCAACAGCCAACTGTCGCTCATACATGCAGCCAGAGCGGCGCGTGGTAAGCTAGCAGGTATTACCTAAAGAAGTCTTGATACATTATTCGAGATAATGAGAGCGCTTTCTACTCTAGCAATCTTTTCGTTGATCCCGTAAAACATCGCCAAGTATTCAATTTGCTTAGCTTTGAGTAGTCGGAATATCGTTGACTTGTACAACACTTGATATGTACCAAACGAAAACGCCTCGATGATTTCCCAAATCTCCTGCAAGTCAAGCTTTTACATAATTGCTCGAATTATTATGCTAGTACAGTGCCTGAAAGTCTTGATCCGCCTCTCGCGTTGCCTCCGTGTAATACTTCCTATACTCAATCATAGCATAATCCACCCTGCTTAGTCTCTCATCTGCCTTCCTCGTAGCTTAAGCACGAAATTAGCGATTCTCTGGCAGCCGCTAATCGCTTATCAGCTTGTTTCAGTGCCGCATCGCGGAACTTTTATATCTAAAGTATACGCGATATCTGACTAGTGGGTGGCTTCGAGTCTCCTGCTACATTGTCCCCCAATAGTACTTAGAGATTAAATAATTCAAGATTGTGTATAGACGAAGAGACTTGACTCGATTCGTAGAGAATATCAGAGAATGAAACTAGAAAAACTCTAGGGGAAGGCACAGGTTTGGGTGATGTTGAGTAAATAGTCCTTCGCGGATCTTTGTGTATTGATTTCGACACAAAGTGACGAATTATAATTGAAAGTTGGCGAATGTCCTAATGACTTGGAATGATATGAGCGCTCCCCAAGCTGTAGGAAGACTGCTAATTCTACAGTATTGGTACAGAAACATATACCATAGAGGTAATTTGGTCAGCCAGGTTGCATCCAGACTAAACCCTGGTGCCCTAGGCACAGAAATGGAGACATATTCGTTAGAATAAGTATATTTCGGGGAAAAGGAAATGCCTTAGCAACCTGCTGCCAAGTCGGAGGGTCAAGAGCATCTGAAACACCTTGATCTGTAGTAGGCCGTCTACCTCCAAGCTTGTATACCTGTCACGGAGAAGTGGTCTAACAGATCCAGTATGTGGAGGGATCGGGTTAACTATAGACCTAATGATCCCTAGTATAAATAGGTCTTTTTCTTACACTAGTTACCACTTAGGACTTAGACCTTAGATCATCTGAATACACTACTATCTGATCGCTTCCATGAGAAAGCACCGGTTTCCACCTTCCACAAGATCACTCTCCACATCTCCGCGAGAATACCACTCGCTCTCCTTAGCTTTCTACTCCTTCCAGACATCGTTGTTAACGAAGTATTTTCTATGGCCGGCCATCGAATTCTTCTTGTAGTTAGTTACTGATATTGTGCTTTTAGCCTCCTCCACAACTCGAAAGATGCTTGGTGCCGGCTGTCGTGAGTTACCACCCGGTCCTCAATCTACTACAGGGTCCCCGAAGAGCCTACGAACTATAATTGTCTCTCCCCCTTTTGTAATTGCAAGCTAGGATAAGTTTGCCGTTATGGATATGGTATGTGGTATGGGGTGGTATTGTTGGACTAGTGAAAGTTTTCCGGGTAAAATTGTTGATATAGTCGAAGCCAGGGAATATTCCTGAGTCTATACTACGCAGTATGTAGGATAGAATCTCGGGGTGAGACAATATAAGGTCCTTGTACTTCGACATGTTACTGTGTTTGTAACCTAGAGCCACAACATAGCGAGAAACGAAGCATTGAACCATAATTGATCGGGGTTCCAAGAACGCGAAGTCGATGTAAGAAGCCGGTACATATAGGCGGCCCAATTGCTCTTCACCATAACGAAAGGCATCAATAGCATCGTTAAATAATCGTTCCCATCCAAATTTCTCGGTGAATATCATCAATTTGAAGAGCACTGCAAAATCAGAGTTAGTGATTGTCATAGTGAAGAGAATATGGAAGTGGATAAAATAATATGCAATAAACTTCAAGGCGTGATTGTAACTCGGATGGGGGATTTCGGTGATAATATCACAAACCGTAATAGAATAAAGTTACGCCAGAATGACTCACGGGTTTGCCCCTTCTCAGCCTTTACTGCTTCCGTATCAGGTATGCATGCTGGGATTGTTGGACAACTTGAGGTGGAATTACAGTCCACAGACTCTTGATCTACAGACTGTGTCTGTGTACCTGGCGTGTTCTCTGACTGGACAATGGGTTGGTCAGTGGCCTCGTCTCGGCTCGCTTGGGTATTGGCTGCCGCTTGAGAAAACTGAAGCCGTAACTCCTCGATTGAAAATCGTCGATACGGAGCTTGGACAGTGATAGTGTGAAAATGTGCATAGACTGCACTTGTGGCGGATTCACGTTCGATATAGGGGGTGAATTTATCAGCAGCTGTGAGACCTGGGCCCTGACTGAACCATCTTGCAGATTTTGAATTCGGGGTAGGGATTTATTGTACGTCCAGTTCATGACCAAATTGAAAACATCAGCGTCCCAGTCAGGCTTCTCGATATCTCCAGACAGGGTTCTAAGCTGTGCTGCTAGAGGGCCCAACCGTTTAACGTGGACTTGGAAGGCACGACGCTCACTACCAACGAAAATTGTGGCAATGTGCCAATCCATGCTCCTAATATTAATAAGTGTGGCACTTTGTGAGTTGAGGCATAGGCCGGGAGAAGGTATGGATGACGTTGCTTACCCGTTGATCGACATATCCTCTATGTTGCTGAATGCATCCATGATGGCAGTTGGTGCTGGCCTGGGTTTATCAAAAACGCACTGCAAATCACTAGAAAGTAGGAGGATGGTTAGGATTCTCCCTTTAGTTACCTAAAGGACCAACAAACAGGTTGATGACAAGTCCTCGTGGTTTTTTTGGTTGCTCTCAAAATCTCATGACGAAAATATGGTACTCTTATAGTTGGTGACTTGCCACTATTGTCTTATTAGGGGCTATTCTCGTACCTTCCTGAATGTTGGTTGTTAGTTGTGCCTTGCCAGAAGTGCTGAGTCACAGTTAGCGGAGTGGGCAATTTGGGCTGAAAAAAAAAAAGACGCAGGGAACTTGTCTGAAGTTATGGATGCCACGCGCATTCTGTATTTAGTACCTATGTATATACGGGTGGGCAGGTATATACGGAGATACATCAGTACACAGGGGTATGGTTAAACCCTACTGATAGAGGAGCAGGTGAATGCTATTTAATGAAGAGAGTAACATAGGTACGAGCCTCCTTGTCACGGAAAAAACGACGCCGTTAATTCCATGCTGGAATTAACGGTATATATATGGTCCACTTCTACGCGACACTCCTTTAATGCTCCGTGTCAAGCCCGCGCCGAGGGACATACAGGCTTATATGGATACAAGGTGATGGATGAGTACCGGTAAATCTTGTATTAGGAGCTGGGTAAGCTGTTTACTACTCTACTAGGTATCCTCGAATTTTTTAATTTCCTACAATCCCCGGGAGCGACTCCGGGCTTTGTAGTAGCGGCCTTCCCAAGATATGTGGATAATTAGATACAATATTTGAACCCAACCAGCTACTGCAATTTCCTGTGCGTAGATAACGATGATGCACTTACTCACGTTTACTGTCTTCCTTGCACTATAGTTAAGATGTATTTTATAGACCGTTTAATAGAAACCCGTAGAGAATTCTTTAAATAATTGTGATTTGGAAATAGTTTAAAATGATAGGTTACCCGCTGTCTTGGAGTTGAGGTTGGTAGGCTGTTTCGTAGATGTTAATAAGACGTTCATCTTATCTAATCAATCTACCTATGTAGGTACCTACTCAAGGTACCTTACTAAGATATACAGTCTGCAGTACAGTGTATATTTACTGTGATTAAAACAGTTGCTTATCTTATCGATTTGGTGCTTAACGCGTGAAGACGCGTCTAGGCGCGCTTCCACTATGTAGTTCGTTACTTCCGCCGATGTAGCCCCTCCAATAATAGGTAGTGTACAGTACTACTAGAAATCAATTCCTACGTGTTGGACAATTATCATCTAGAAACGGCTTGAAACGACTTGAGTCCTAGTTCTCTGGATGCCTCATTCTATATCACCAGATCCTCAAAATTATTGTGAAGCTGCCCAGGCCGAAACAGAAATGGTAGACGCTCTAGCTCAGAATGGCGATGGCCACCAAACTGCGGATAACGACGTCGCGATGGCTGGAACGAATGGCGACGAGAAGAAGGATTTGAAGGATATTAAATTGGAGGACCTATTCGCAGATGGGGATTCAGACGAGGAGTTTCCTAGCACGAGAAACGATGAACCTGATACTCTCCCGGCTCCCTCTCCGGTGTATGGATCCTGGTCTAATCTCTAACCTTGATACATCAAGGTGTTTTGCTGACTATGAAATAGAGCAAACGGGAATGGTATCAGTTCTTCAGACCCTGAGCTTCTACGGATGTTTTATCAGCGGTTATTCCCATTTCGATACCTGTTCCAATGGCTGAACCACAGCCCAACACCGACGAACGACTTTGGCCACCGCGAGTTCGCCTTGACGATAAATGATGCCAGCAATAATGAAATATACCTTCGATACCAATCCTACCCAACCGCCGACCTGTAAGCTCAGTAACCACCTCTCCTCCCTTGCTATTAAAAAAGATCCCCTCAAACTGACTCGTTCCACTTGCAGTATCCGGAAAGATATCATATCAAAGCTACCCTCCCGTTTCGAAATCGGGCCCGTGTACACAACAAATCCACGCGACCGCAAGACGTTACGGAACCAAAACTCATTCAAGCCTCTCGCCAAGGAACTCTGCTTCGATATCGATTTGACAGATTACGACGGTATCCGTACATGTTGCGACAAAGCGAACATCTGCATAAAATGCTGGCAGTTCATGACGATGGCTATTAAAGTCATAGATACGGCGCTGCGGGACGACTTTGGCTTCAAGCACATCATGTGGGTATACTCAGGCCGTCGTGGTGTGCACGCCTGGGTGTGCGACAAGAAGGCGCGCGTGATGGATGATCAGAAGCGGAGGGCCATTGCAGGGTATCTAGAAGTGATCCGGGGCGGTTCGCAGAGCGGGAAGAAAGTCAACTTATGGCGGCCGCTTCATCCGCATCTAATGTAAGCCGATCGGATCCCCTCCCTATACCCCTAACTCGGCACCTTCAAACTAACACCCCAAAGCCGAAGTCTCGAAATCCTAGCCCCGCACTTCCAAGAGGACGTCCTCGAAACCCAGGACCCGTGGGCCGAAAGCGACCGCGCCGAGCACCTCCTCTCCCTCCTCCCGGACAAGACTCTCAACGAAAGCCTGCGCAAGAAATGGGACTCGTCGCCTGGCCGCGCGAGCACGTCGAAATGGGCCGACATCGACGCGCTGGCTAAGAGCGGGGCGAGCAAGGGCCTCGACACGCGCGCGCTGCTCGAAGCGAAGCAGGACATCGTGCTCGAGTACACGTACCCGCGTCTCGATATCGAGGTCTCCAAGAAGCTCAACCATCTACTCAAATCGCCATTCGTCGTGCACCCGGGCACGGGGCGCGTCTGTGTCCCCATCGACATGAATAGGCTAGATGAGTTCGATCCCACGGCTGTGCCGACGGTGCAGGAACTGCTGGACGAGATCGACGACTGGACTGGCCCGGCAGCGGACGGCAAGACCCCCGCCGATTGGGAGAAGACGAACTTGAAGCCGTATATTGAACAATTCCGTTCCTTTGTCCTTGCCCTCATGCGCGACGAGCGCGATCCCAAGGTTAAGAGGGAGAGGGAGGAGACCGAGGGCATGGAATTTTAGATTGAAGCGTGTCTATACGAGGTATTTTAATTCTCTATACATGTTGTGTTAGTTGAGAGATGGGCGAATAAGTCGCGACGTGTATTATCCCATGGGGTTCAGATGAAGAATACGTTCTCTGCCTGGTTATCCAAGTTGGTTCCCGGAGTTCGGAGTGGTAGGTCAAGGTCGGATCTATCTGGTAGCTTAGGCTCGGTGACCCGTTTCGGGATTGTATATATCACCACAAGCACAGGCACGAATTGGCTGCATTACAAAGAGAGGCCATAATGAACAAAGATATCTCGCCTGAATCCATCTTAGGCAGGCGCGCCAATTTGCAATTTTATATTGGTTCCCTCTGTTTGCCTATTATTCCCCATCAGACACCCAACCTCCCTCCCCGTTGCGACTAAAATGATGCTGGCTGAGAAATATCGAAACACTCATCTTGCAAGAGTGTGCGCTTATGATGCGTATCTGTGTAAGCATTCGAAGTGACGGACACGGAAAATGTGTGTATGTCAATATGTCCGTACAAGCTCCCCTTTGAGGGCAATGCCATCCTCAACGGATGATCGCCTATTATATTTGCACAAATGCAATTATACCATGATATTTTTTCCCTTGCGGCCCTCGACCGCATTTCAAGAGTCAAAGCCAATCGCTAGAAATTCCCCGCCCTCAAACATCAAGATGTAATTGTTGTACAGTCCGCCCCGTTCATGGCAATGGTGAAAAGCTCAGGCAACTAAGCCGCAGATCCCTCTGGTTTCTACTGGCCAGGATTTGTAATTTTCTCCTTTGTCTTAATAGAACTTCTGTAGGTCCGCGCCCCCGGCGCCAAAGTTACCGGGAGCCTGCCATTGACCCGCTTGGTGTGTGAATGATTGGTTTTGCTGAGCGGGTGGTGCTGGTTGAGATGGGGCCTGGTAGCCTCCTACAGAGGGAAAATTATCGTCGTATGAAACGCCGCCTTGACCGTCTCGAGTTCCCAAGTCATCTAATGACTTGTAGCCACCTCTTCCACCGCGTCCACCACGCCCACCTCCCCGGCCTCTAAGGGTACCGCGATGTCCACGGTTCGAAGACCCACCTCTAAATCCCCCACGACTCCCGCCACGTCCCGGATAGCTCAAGGTGTGATAGCCACGTGTAGTGTTGTGGCCATATCCACCACTAGTGGAACGCTGTTGCTGGTCATCACCGTCCGTCTTCGGTTGCTTGCGCCTAACTCGCGACGCGAAGCTATCACTCTCATCATCTGAGCCCTCTTCGTGCTCGATCCGCAACATCACCTTCTCACCAACCTCGGTCTCGAAAACAAAAGCCTTTTCGGGTGGTATGGGCTGCCAGTGTTGAATCTTATTCACATCCGAGGGGCGGGCACCCCGACGGGTGGCAATAACCACTGATGGAGTAGCCGAATCTGTATGGTATGGGGCCGATGAGGGAACCGGTTGCAGGGAAATAGCCCAAAGGTTATTTTCTACGGATCCTATTCCTGCGACGCGCCACCGCATTTTGGCGTGCATACCACCGATTTTCTCCAATATTTGAGGGGGGCACGGCTTTGGGGTGATGATGACGGCGTTCGCCTGGTACTTCACGTCACTATCGGGCAAGTGAGGGGTGACTAGTCCGATCAGTTGCTTGGTGATCTCCGGTAGGATCACGTAACTGGTGAAGAATACTGTCTTCCTTATGGCCAAGCGTTCGCTGCGGCCTCGTTTTGACCGGCTATCAACTATCAGGTTATGGATGTTAATTAAATGTTGTACCTCGGCTACCTCGACGACTGGGTCTAGGTTTGTAGAGATGTCGGCGACCTGGATGACTTCTGCTGTAATGGGACCACGGGAAGGCAGGCTCCGGAAGTCCTGTTGGCGCTCGTTGTAGTCGTCCAGAAACTCTTTGAAACCAATCACATGATTAGGACGATCTTCGTATATGCGAATCTCTTGCGTATGCTTATATGTTTCCATGGTTGCTTTGAGAAAGGCTTGCTTGAACAGCATCGTGCTCTTGAATCGCTCACTGTTGGGCCCAACCTCTGGCTTCAAGCCTATCATGTCGAATTCCAATCCCTTGCTCGTGACGATGCGCTTGATCAGGTTGGAAAAGCCGCGCTCGCTTCGGCCGGTTAACAGTACGCAGAGGGCATCTTTCTGTTTCATGCTCAGCCGCACTAGCTCGACAATCTTCTCGTTCCACCAACCCTTCCACGCACGAGGCTCTTCGCGCTCGACACCATCGCCCGTAGCAGCCAGTATGCGCGAATCGTGCCACCAGCCCCCGTTGACGAAGATATCGGGGCTTCCCAGGCGACCCAACGTGGTACTATTCCAGAGGCGTGGATTCGGCAAGGGTGTTTGAAATAAGGTATTGTCGAAATCGTAGACGTGGATGGTGCTAATCTTATCCGGCGCTGTGTTGAGTTGACATTAGCAAGACTTCATTATCGAAAAGCACATGACATGACATACCAGGAAGTTGTGCACTTAGTATAGACCATCTGCTAAGGGCTGTCACAGTATGCAATCCATTCGCAGGGCCATTCTTTGAGCCGTTAGGGACCCCATTCCCGTACCTCCCAGGCCTCGACCCCATACTACCGCGCAAAAGCTGTCGTAGAATTGAGAAGTCGCGGGTGAGAACCATGCACTGGTTAGACGAACATGCTGAGATTACTGATCAAGACAACTTGGGCATTGAATCATCAACGCCTTGGAATGGTGTGTGTATAAGTTTGGCGTTTGGCTTGGAACTAGATAAGATTAGGTACTCATGATTAGGTACTTATGGCTAGGTACCTAAGTGTATGGATGCCCAGTGGGGCTGACGCAACGAGGACCCTGCTTTACTTTTGAGCCTCCAATAAATACAATACCCATCGCCTGCATTTACATGTACCTATCTACTGATAGCCCTAAACAGAGATCTCTTGAGTGGTCAATCTGCTAGAATTAGGTGTAGAAAGGTAAGTTATGGGTCAGACCAGGGGTCTGACCCCTAGTTAATCTACCATTTCCCCCCCGCCACTCAGCCACCACTAGCCACTTTTCCACGCCACACTACCTACGTACCTACATAATATCAAAAATATCGCGCCTATGAAACCTCGATGTCCTAATTACTTATACAGACTTTTATATGTAGTCCTCCTCAATATTATTAGTTGCCAACTATTTGTCTATCTAGTTACTCCGGAAATCGGTACCGACTGAAGACACTCTGGCGCGGCCTTTCGGGTCTGGAAGAAGCGTAGTTGGAGACACCCACATACAAGAATCTATCGGTGAGAGAGAGTTATACCCTAAAAGTTTACCTAGGTAAGTATCTAGAACAAGACATCCCGATCGTATTTATATTTCATAAATAAGTATTACAATTCATCACCTAGAAACATGGCTAACCAAGGAAAGGTAGATTGTGTTTAGCAATGTCAACTCGGGCAGCTATCAGTCTAATAAAACCAAAATCATCAGCCGAGATCCTACAACTACGATGTCATGTGCGGCCAGGGGCTAGCAAAGCACGCGAAGGGGTAGTCGCTATCACTGATGGGGTTATCGAACTTTGCGTATCTGCGCCACCACAGGATGGCAAAGCTAACAAAGCTGTCTTGGAGGTCCTTAGCGAAGTAAGCAATGCCTGCTGTGCCCAATGCTATGGTGTAGACTTTGGAGCTTTCCACAATTTACTTACCATAGAATCATTTATGCTTACTGGTAATAGGCCCTAGGCACGCCAAAGTCCGACTTGCAAATCACACACGGGTTGAAATCTAGGGATAAAACGGTCAGTGTGTTAAGTGCCTCTTTCACCCAAAGAAGTCGTGCCGAGATGACGGACATCGTCACATTTGTAAGAGAAAGGCTAGATCCCGAAGCCCCGACTCGTAAAGTCTAGCAAATCAATTCTGAGAAAGCTTTGTCGGAACAGGATCGAAAAATCTGACACGCAACGTTAGCCCCAAGTTTCTTGAACCAGAATCCGAACTTGTGTTAGAAGGCCCGAAACATCAGGAATGATAGAACAATGTGGTGATAGACTAATCATGCTCGCAAGCGAGTCATAAACAGCCTCTAAGGAATCTCATCATAGAAATGGGAGTGAAATATAGAGTAACTCAGGTGAGACTTACTAATCGAGAATTGTGTCCAACTCCAATAGACACAGACACGATTGAATGAGGTGACAAAGGAAGATTCGGTAGGTTACACGAGACGTCCGATTACATACGTACAGGTCTAAGGCATTCAGGTATCAAAAGGTTCATTCTGCTAATGCCGAGACGGGTTTGATCTCGACGCCGTATTTCTCCTTCAATCTCTCTCGTCTCCGTTCTTCGTATCCGGCGGGTTGGATTCCTAAGCAGCGATGTTAGAAAGAGTAGTGCGCATAATGAGATATGTTTGGTGGAGAATAAAGTACCTCTACCCTCTCCGATATCTACTACAGTCTCCTCTATCGGCCGTCTGCGGTTCTTTCGGAGATATTCTTTACGGTCGTACTCATCCATCCCCGGAACCTCGGTTCTTGTGCCACGTAGGCTACCACCAGTGTAGTCAAAGGCAGTCATGACGACGGCGAAGGCAGCGCCGTAGCCGAGAATATACGGGGTACGACCGGCTGTTCCAGTTGAATTAGTAATTAGCTCACGATGAACTTCAAATATGGATATGCTGTACTCCTTAGTCCTAGTGTAGCACCTCCCAGGAAGGAACCGATTGTTGTGTTCAAGCTGTCGTCCTTCTCGCGTAGGTTGGCGGCGGCATCCTTGGAGAAGCAGTAAACAGTTGTAAGGGCAGCTATCGAGACCTGGGTCAGTAACTGCAATCGATTGAAAGGAAACTACATAGTTTCGTACTGAGTGAGGCGATGGTGCCGCCCGTCCGTGTGAAGACACCCCATGCTCCGACGTTCTGTTTCGCGAGCGAATTCTGCACGGCGGAGACGAAGAGACCAGCTCCACCACCTACCATGGCACCCTGAATACCAGAGTTGATGGCATCCCTCTGGTGGAATGGTTGTTCCTCGGCCAGTCTCAGGATGGGGTGAGGATTCGCCATCTTGAGACAACCGGGAGGGGAGGTCACAATTGGAAGCCGGAGAGATCAAGAGGGTTGACAAGAAGTTGGCAAGCAAGTAGTTAGGTTCGTTAGTTGCTTAGAGCTCTTTGTCAATTGAATCACTCTGATTCGAGGCCTGAAGAGTCTTCTCAACCGCGGTTTTCCCTATTGGCCGAGAGATTAATGAGCATTCCCCACATGTCGGATCTGGACTTACCTCTGCTCCGTTGAGCCTTTTATTGGCTTATTCTACCTCTTTGCCCACAAATATGACCCACTATACGGATACATAGTACATGATACTTAGATACATACCTACTGCCTGTCACTGAAGAGTAGGCACCTAGTACGTCAGCAGCCAAGGCAACGACAATATGTAGGTACTTGCTGCAGACCACTCCAGCACAGCTAAACAGTGGGCCATGGCCTTGGAGCTCAAACACCAAAGCAAAGCTCGAGGATGAAAGATCAGTCATCAGAAGAACCAGGCTCTCTCATCCATCAATGCATCTGTTCTTACAGGCCATGTTCATTTCATCCGCAGCAACTCATCTAAAAATGTACCCTTACATGGGTTAACTGACTTGTGTCATTCTAGACTCCGGTTTCTTTAGAGCGCCTCTGTTTGTCCATAAATACCCCTCAGCGCTGATGCCCTTCATTCATCCACCTTTCCGTCTCATCGAGAGCCATAAATTCCTCTGTCAAGCCGCAAATCGTGTATACTTAACGCATTTTGTGAACAACCACCGACACAGCATCCCGCACACTCTATATCAACAAATTCCGAAGCTTTCTACTGTCGCCCTAGAGCCGGCATTGCCCCCGGCCCGTCAACCAGTTTGATCTGCCATATAAAAAAGGTACCGCTATCATTTCTACTCTCGCACTTTCTGCACACGAGCTTGATGGCGGCCTTATACATGCTATAACCTCTGTATCCCCTTTCATTTTCACCCACACACGTGTATAACTAGGTAGAGTGCCCATATATTCTAAGTCTAGAGTACGTATGCATTCCTTGTCCCCGTCCTTTTCAACGTGGGTTATTGCTAGCTTATGGCAACTGTTTCTTTTACCCTCATTGTAAATTAGTACATGCCACTCTTCATTTATAAGGCCAAGCATAAAACCAAGCTTTAGAATATCTTCTTGCTCCAACTCACTGCGCTTTTTTTTTTTTCAAGGATCTTGCGCTTCCCTTTTTCTTCCTTCCCTTCGATCACTTTATAGTTATATCTCAGCTTTAGCCGAGTGTTGTTACTGACCTGATTCCTACGCAGTACAGCTATGATCCCAGACTGTTCCCGGATATCTTAACAGAAATTGATTGAGTGCCGTGATATGAAGCCCTGTTTGGCTCTCTAGCGCTCCACGTTCTATAGGGACTCCAAGCGCCCCCGATATTCCTGGGGTTACGGCCTGACTTAGGTTTCGTAGCCACGGTCGAATTAAACCCTCGCGAGTGAGAAACACTGAAGTATTGCCATGACCATGGCTACAATCTCTCCACCCCTGTCGCCACCTCTGGGCGTAGAAGCTGCTTCTCGTCTACGTGACATGAAAGCCAAGGCCATTCGCGCTTTCCGCACGATGGAGAGCTCCCACGGTAGGTGATCGCCTCGATTTTTTCATAATTCTATACCACTGTGGTAGGACTCACGATTAGTTAACATAGTATAGCGTACTCGTCACCTCTGTTTCTTCGCCGTTTTCTCGAATTACAGCTGCCCGAACTGCCATATGATCCAGTCCCGGGCTGCTCGAGTCACACTATGCTTCTTCTTCCCGACCAAACATACGAAAACGCAGAGCAGTCTTTCCTGTCCATCCTATGCGCAGAATGTAGGTATCATTTCCACGTGAAAACTTACAGGGCTTGCACTAGGGGTTTAGAGAGCTCAAAGCACCCTAGTCATATGCTCATTCCCGTCCCTACTGATTCGAAAGGCCACGATCATGGGGCAGGGAATGCAGAATTCATCTGTGCTGTGGAAAATTGCCTTTACACCGTCAAAATTTCCATGATGCCACCCAAGCTCACTACCTCGCAAATCGCTATGTTGCAGGACGATAGTAGAATTCGTCGCAATTTGCAGCTCGCACGAAAAGAAGACCCTCAAAGATATCTCGACATTCCGGACACCTGGGGCGCCGGTTCCACTGTTCCGACATTAGCTAGATATATTGAAGATCGTCTAGCAAAGCCGAGCGGAGATCCACTGAAAATTAAGAAGAGAAACAAGAGGTTTTGCGTCTCTTTCGGCAAAGATTTTGACGACCTTCTTCGATCCCTGGGCTTTGAGGAGAGGATTGACGAAGAGGGCGAGGAATGCTGGTATATCACCGAAGTTAATCCTGTCAATGGCTTTTCTAGTCCGGTAAACTCAAGAAGAGCCCACTTGCAGGACACCTTGGAAGAGCTCCGAACGTTTCTACCTGGTTCGAATACTACCCCAGCTTGGTCGAAGCTGATGGATGCTTTCCCGGGATACTCGCCTCGTCGCGAAGCCGCCCTCTTAACGTCGAGTACGATGGCGATTTCGGAAAATGACCTCATACTTTTAGGGTGCTTAAAGGAATTTTCTCCTCAGTGGTTCAGCTGGGCTGCTATTCTTCTGGCTAATATCTACCCTTCGCGCCGAGATACGTTTCTTGACGCTGGACTTCGCTGCATCCAGGAGCGCAGTGAAGAAGCATCATTGAATATCATTATGTACAAATCTGAGTTTGACCAAATGGATTCACTTGATCCCCAAGTCCGAGCCGCTTACGAGTTTTTCGGCGCTTCCCTTAAGGACAACGAAGGCCACATCTTAAGCCTATACGACGATATGATGATGGATACTGATGTAACCGAAAAGCTCAAACAAGAAGCTTTTGACAACCTCGGCGTCATTATGAAGTACTTGGGCATAGAGCAAAGCGATGTTACCCGGGATTCTTTATCCAACAGTTCCCCGTCGACCGTTTCGAATAACAGGCGCATGAGCATTGGTTCCGCCACTCGACTACTCAAAGTAGATGCTTCCTTCACTGCGGAGATGATTAGAGAATTTGCCGCCAACGTAGTGCGTATTCGCTTTTCCCATATCCCAGATATTCTTACTGATTCTCTCGGTGAAACAGGAGGAGCAAGTAGATCGCAGAAAAGTCGTGGAGGCACTTGAGGTATTAGGTGATCTCAAATTGCAACAGGATCAGCATGGCGAAGCACAAAGCCTGAAAGAGGCCGCAGATTTCCTACGTGCAACACAGAATATTGTAACGGGTCAACCCGGCAACTTGAAAACGGAGAAACCATTGACCGCAGATCCTACGACTTCCTTTACTACTCCACCAGGACTGAAAAATATAGGTAACACTTGTTACTTGAATAGTCTGCTGCAGTACTTTTATAACGTTAGGCCTGTCCGAGACATGGTTCTCAACTACGATCAAATCCAACTAGGGTTAGATAATGCGTCAATCGATAATCGACGGACTGGGGGCAATGGTACACGAGTCACTTTAGAGGAGGCCATTGTGGCTCGTCAATGTGAGTAGAATCTAAATCAATTGCTATAAGATTGCTGACTCTTGGAAGTCGTCGAAGAATTGCGCCGTCTGTTCGTCGATCTTCAGACAACACAAGGTGTCGCCGCCAGCCCATCACAAAAGCTTGCCAATACTGCGCTCTCATCCGCGAAGGATATCCTCACTTCACAAGATCAGAACCAACCACCACCACTGCCGGCACGCCCTTCTCCAGTCCCGCCGGTTTCTCCGAGCAAACAACTCACTACAGTGAATATTACCGTCGAGTCTATTAGTGAAGGTCATGACATAGCAAGTTCTGGCAGTTCCCAGACACTTGTCAATGAAATAGACGACACGGTGGCGGAAGTGTCTGTCAAGGAACAAAATGAGAATTTTACTCATGTTTCTACCGGTCTTGTCAGAGAGCTGTCTCCTGAGGACAGGGCACTTTCAGATACCGTTGAACATGTTGAAGATATCGCGATGGAAGAACCCCCGGTACCCCTATCTCTAGAACAGACAATATCTCAGGTCTCCCAGCGCCTTGAACAGTCCGACAGGTCGGGGACCTCGCAACAAGACGTGGAAGAGATCATAGGAAATATCTTGGAACACTTAATGCGCGCAATTCGCCCCAATGGCCCAATGGGAGGCAAGCCCAATCTCCAAGCCGATAGTATTACTGAACTCTTCTTTACCACCATCGTCAACTCAACTATCAAGACGATGGCTGGTAATGCGGCGCCCTCTCATACTTCTTCCATTGATGAAGACATACTCAACGAAGAGGTTGTCCCTGAACGATGGATCACCGCATTTCCTCACCCTGACAAGGAACACAAGACAAAAAATAATCTCTATGAAGCCCTTGATAGGTATTTCTCCTACGAACTTCTTTCTGAGGGTGGCCTTGCTCGCTACACTAGCATACGCGCCCTACCACCAATCGTCCATATCTGTATTCAGCGCAGCGATGCATCTGGCGTCAAGAACAAGAACCCAGTCATCATACCTGAAGAATTATACCTGGATCGGTATATGGAAGCAGCAGCCGGCTCTAGCCTATGGAATACACGTCGACGGGTATGGGCTATCAAAGAGCGAATCAAGGAACTCGAGTTCAGGAAGTTGAGTAGTGTTGAGAATGTCTTCAAACGCCGAGGATCACATACTTGGAACACCTACGCAGCTACCCAGGCGAACGAGGAGCAGTTTTCCGAGTGCCAAGATCCGATTGATTTAACAAGCGAACTGTGGCGGGATATCCCACTTCAAAGCAAACGCTCTCCCGAGACAGCCCAGCTTAGTCAATCAATCGAATCCCTTCCTTCCAAGAAAAGGTCCATATCCTACAATGAGGAAACTGCAAATGTTGACTTCACGAGTGCCTTGTGGGAAGCTGGCAAACGCGCCGACGAGATGGTTTCTGCAGAGCTCCTGAATCTACACGAAGAAGAAGCGAGCGCATTTGACTCCATGAAACAGCATAAGTTTTGTTTACATGCCATGATTTGCCATGGAGGTGGTATGAACGCTGGTCATTACTGGGTCTGGGTGCGAGACTTCAAGAATCAAGTATGGTACAGGTACAATGACAGTGATGTAACCAAAGACTCGAGAGACTCGCAGCAAGTCATCGACGAGCTTAACAACAGTGGCGACCCATACTATGTGGCCTATGTTCAAGACGAACTGAAGGATAGTCTAGTCGACGTGCCTCAACGAGCTCGGCGAGGAGATGGTGATGTTCTTATGGCCGATGTCCCGGAAGAGGAGGAGTTAGAAGTGATCGATAGCATAGCCATCGATACCCCCCCTCAGCCAGCCAACAGTCCTGTTAACGCACCTCTCCCAGAAACAGTAATGGGAGATGCACCACACTTTGATTTGCAGGGATAAATAAAGGAAGATTTCAGCGTTAACGTTTCTGAGTGCATTATCATCGGAGTTTGGAGACTTGGTATGTTTATCACGCCACATTCATAGAGCTGTTGAATGAATACGGTCTGCTGCTATAAGGCTCAAAAGTGTATTATGAATTGTTTCCTAGCCATCGCCTTGCAAGGTCGCCATAATAATTCCTTTTGCGCCTGATTTTGAATGCTTGAGCTATCCTGCATGTAGTGAGTAAAAGACCATCGTCCACCAACACAATAGCCTACCCTACAAAATGGAGGCTATCTTATTGTACCTAAGGGACAATTTTAGTTATATACCACCTCCCTGGGCGGGTTGATAGGGCTTTGTAACAATCTACCTACATGTCAAGTTTTTCTTCATATCTGAACTATCTGTGCTACAGGCTAATTTCTACTCTTCTTTGCTACAGAGCTATATAGCAGGCCTTGTTTGACTCATATGCTGTAGTTATTGGGCAGGCAGTTTGAACGGACCCGGGAATCCCCTCTGAAATACGCCATCCAAGTCGTACTCCTTCGCAACAGCACTCGATATCTTGCTCTCCGGCTCGCCATACGAACTGATCGGGTCCTGATTGGTAAAGGCGTAGTTCATGTACACGTAAGGGACAAGCTGGTTTCTCGAAGCCGCTTCCTGCCTCATCTTCTCTGGTGCAGTCTTCATCATATTCACAATCGTGTCGTCATCGCTAGTGTTTTTCCAATACGAAAGGAGAAGAACATTAACTAAGGGTCCATCCTCCGGGTACAGGCCCAAAGAATTCCTGCCACGAGCCTGGGACTTCTGCAACAATGACTTGGCATATGGCTGAAGCGTCTAGGAACATCGTAGGTTCTCGACCGCCTGCACAGGCTCTAGAGCTCCTTCATACAGCTTGGTGCAGGCTTGCAGAGCAGCAGCATCTGCCTTCGTTGTAATGTTCATATAGGCACATCTGTATCGGTGTTAAGTCTGCGAAATAACCATGCAGGGGTTACTCAGCTACGGTAACGAGATTTAACATACCGAATTTGCATTGAGACTCCTGCAGCCTAGTCGGTAGCTGCTTCTTTGAGAGTTTGGAAACGCACAGAGCTGAATTGGCCAATTTTAGTGTCGACTGCGACGAACGGATCCAGCACTGGTGGGTTCTCGACAACTTGAGTATAATATACGGTGTTCAATCCAACCGGGACAGGGCTAACTGCACCGGCGAAGCCAATGCTCATCATCAAATGGGTTTCGGGAGAAGGGTCAGGTTCGGTAAGCTCGGTCACAAGCTTCTGAATCTGATCGGGAAGACTCGAAAGCATGTAGAAAATGTTGCCTCCTCATAAGGAGCCCTGAGGAAAGGCCCTGAAATCGTATCGTGTAACGATACCGAAATTGTTCTCACCGCCCTTGAGGGCAGTCCAAAGATCAGAATGTTCCCGCACCCGACGCCAGAACCACCTCGTAGTTCAAGACATTGTCGCAAATGAATCCCTCCCGAGAAGAGAAGAACGAAAGGCCACCTGTATATCCGAGTGAGTATATCTCATACGGCTATAGCTACTGTTGGCCGGGGTTGCCCTACCCTGCAAAGCATATCCACCAATTCCACCGTTGTTGGATCGGCCTCCAGCAACTTAGCCCGGAGCCATCTAAGACTTCGTAAACGCGCCCCCAACGAGCACCTGCGCCAATACGGAAAATCTGATTCTTCTCATCAACGTCCATGTCACACCTTCTGGAATGGAACAAAGAAGGTGTTGTGTACACAAGCATACGTATCAGTTGGTGATTAGACTCTTCGCGTAACAACGAATGCTTATCACTACCCTATACTCAGGTCATGACAGTCCACTCCAGTGATGAGACTCAGGTCTACAGTGATGCCTGGAGCGGGTTGCTGGCCTCCCCCGCGGATGGCGGTGTTGCCCTGATGGATAAAGGGCCGGATTGTCTTCACCAAGGTAACGACTTGATCCGTTGAAGACGGCCTGGAGATGCATGATGGTTTCAGGTCGCTCTCAAATTCCGAAAGGTAGGATGAGTTCGGCTGCTCATGCAGCTCGGCGGTAGGAAGAGAGAACTCGCCCTCCGGAATGGCTTGTTTTAAAGCAGCAAAGACAAGAGATGAAGCCATATTGATACAGATGCGTAAGCCGGAATCAACACTCAGTCATGTCAAGAGTTGGTGTGTCAAGGCAATGTTGCTTGGACGAGGGGAGCGGAGAGTGTTGACCTTGATCAATGATCGCAATTCAAAGACGACGAACCGAGAGGCGTTTGTGTCTCACGGCAGGTGTACCTGCTATGCTTTTTTGGTCCCCGGTTCCTAGTCTACCTTCATTGGCCATTCCTATATACAGATTCAAAACGACGTACCGCGACATAGTTGGTACAGTTCTATGTGTCACAAATGCATCGACGCCCCCATTTGATTGCCAACATCGTACTGCAGCACATTTCGCTCGACTGCCCAGCTACAGAAAGGATCGAAGGAGGAGGGCGTTTTAGGGCGGCGCCACTGACCATGACAAAGGCGCCAGCTTAGTTGGTATGTGTAGGTAGGTAGGCCAGCATGAATGTGTTCCGGCAGTTCGCCCAAACAAAGGCCCTGGAGGTAGCGCACCTTACTTTCCTGCCCGCCCCAACTCTCATATCTCATCTTAGATACATTCTCTTTTTTTTTTAGCACCACCTAACCTATTGGGGCTTCTATTGCGTTCTTCCCATTTCTTTATGCACCTTGGGTGATCAGAGGACAGCTGAAATACAGTGCCATCATACTATCTAAGGGTGTTTGGAAGCCTAGAGAGCGGAAGGTATTTTGTAAATCAAACCACCCTACTATGAACTACTTTATTAATGATCTGCCTTTGACGGTATTATATTATTTAAAAAAAACATCATAACATAAATAACCATCCATTCTACCTAGTTGTACCCCCTTCGTTAAGAAAAAGGGTGATAACATAATCTAGAATGGGACCAGTAGGGTGTTCTAAGGTTTTAACTCAGCAAATAGTGGGAAAGCTGTTGGGATAGTGTCACGATCTCACGTTGCGGACAAAGAGAATTCCTTGTATATATTAGTAACGTAACTATGAGAGTATCCCATGAACATCGCGCATCAATGAATGTCATATTCTTACCCATACTAGCAGTCCCGACAGATAGAGATCGCATAGTTATATCTCCATTGTGCCTTAGTGTAGTGGCTTGATATTATGATTTATGCTACTGCTCTAGAATATTTGGGCAAAGGCTTATAATTCCCTGTGTAGAATGGTTGAATTAATCAACATGATCAACATAACTTTATGTGGTAAGCTCTATAGCAACTTGGACATGAACAGTTCCGGTTTTTAATACGGTGCTTTAATGGCGGTTAGAGGAGGCAAAACCGGTGACTGCCGCACCACCATAACAAGTACGCGGAGCACTCCGTCCCAAGTGTTCGATTCTGCTATTATACCCATTTCCCCATAAACTATTCCATTCCATCAACTTGTTATATATATGACTTATCCTAACATTTAGTCATCTCACCTATACCATGCTAATTCATTATAGCCCTTCGGCTGTAGTATTATATCCGGTCCATTTCTGAGCTGTGTGCTGGCTGTCGGTATCCTAGCTTAAAAAGGAACATGATGTATAACGACATTAGCAACCAGTCCTAGTGTACCGATTTTTCTAGTGCCACGTTCTTCAATAAAGGTTAAACTACTAATCTCTGCTGTTCTAAAGATCAGAAAATCTGTCTTGTAAGACTTCATATTCTTTCTTCCCGTCCTACTTCTAACCTGTCGGGACTGCTAGTATGGGGGAGAATATGACACTTGTTAATGCAAGAGGCTTCTGGAATACCCCCGTAGCTATGCTACTGCTATATACAAGGACTCTCTTTGTCTCATAGGGATCGTGGCAGTTGATTGTGACATAACCGCTAGTACTTCTAGTATTAGCTTTAATTATTGATCCGGCGAATTCCGTCTATGCCGACCAAATCTACACAGTTAGCTAATGGCTTATAAAGTGACCCCTGAGGTCTAATGTTATGATTCCCTCTTCTTGGTGAAGAGTGGCTACTGTGGCTACTAGAACATGATAATAACATGCAAGGCTTCAGGCGGCCCCCGAACCAACCCGTACATGCCATGGTTAAAATAATGTATATTCTCCAAGGAGCTCTATGGGAGGTAGCGATTCTACACCTCTGTTAGTTAAACCTTTGGAGGAGCAATAAATTATACCTGTAGTATACGTATTGTCTACAGTTCCAAAGGGGTGATACATTGGCGATTTTCAGTTCCCTTCTCAAGAGAGAGCAGGATTTAAGCTTTTAAACTCCAAATTCAACTCTTTGCTGTCACACACACCACATGTACACCTTCTCTTGCATTTATTATCCGTGCGCAAGGTACTGTTAATGCCTTTGCGCTATTTACACTAATTTTGCTAATATTTAGCATTTTACTTTATTTTTTGCTTAAACTTTTTGTTACGATCGTGTAAAATGTTTTATAACATTGTATTAATGTTATAAACTAAGATTTTAAGCTAAAAAAAAGAAAAGAAAAAAAATAGCAAAGCTTGCGATTTTTTAAAATTGGATATAATACAATTATTACTTTGTAAGTTGTGGTTTATACGTTTTTTATTAATATAACAGTTTGGTAGTAGTTTATGTGTTATATTTTTTTATTAAAACAGAAATATAGATTTCGATCTGTATTAATATTAAGTGTGGCGTTTAATTATTATAGCTTTTTTTGACTTTTTAGCTATATTGTTATCTAGGTAGTTTTTTGCATGTTTATTTGCTATAGCTACATATATTTATTTTTTTAGTTTAATTAATAGCTTTAAAGCTTTTAAGTATAGCTTATAAAATTGTTTAAGTATAACGGGTGCATTTTTAAAGTTTTTTGCTAAATATTATATAACGTGTTTTATTATTAAGTAACAAATATTATTAAGTAACAAAAGTTTTAAGCACTATTTAGGTTGCAATATAAAAAAAACAACTATAACGCAATTAAATTATTTTAAATTAATCGGAATTTTTTTTATTAAACGTATTTATATTTATTGTATAAGTGCGCGCATTATAACTAATATTACTGCATATGCTACAATAGCGCGCGCGCATAAATGCCTTTACTTAACAACTATTATTTTTACTGTTTTTTTAATTTATTTAACTACTACTTTTTTTAAAAACTTAAAGATTTGTTTTTTTAAATTAAATAAATACTTTTTTAGTTTGTAATCGCTTATTTTTTGTTTTTTAGCGTTTATTAAAAATATAGTTAGCTTTTTAAAGCTTAGCTACTTTATTTAGTATTAACGTTTGCTTATACAATAAATAATACATAGCTTTTAATAACAAATTTATAACGTTAATAATTTTGCTTAACAAGCTATTTTAATGCTTAAAGATTTAGTTTTTTAAATAATAGCTTTTGTAATTATTAAAAATAAAAAAACGTTTTATACTTGTTAAACGCAGTTAAATATATTTATTAAAATGTTTAATTTATTTTAAACCGAAATTATTATTAATTTAGCTGTTATATAAAACCGCAATTTGCTATTTAAATAATAAAAAGCTATTGCAATACTAAAAAACAAAATAAGTTTTTTTTTTTAAAATAATAAAAAGCAGTATTAACTAACTTTATAAATTAATTAAACAAATAGCTATAAACTAATTTTAATTGCTTTACTAAGCTTGCCTAAGCTTATTTTACTTTTTAATACTTGTTATAACTATATTAGTTATAATTATGTTTATTATAAACCTTGTTTTATTAAAATTGTATATATTTTTTTTTATAATACTTTTACGCTTAATAATTTTTTTTACGCGTTTGTAATATGCGTTATATTTAGCAAAATTTTTATAAAAAACTTAGCTATAGTTAATTCAACAGTTTAAACGCGTTCAAAAAACTAATATACAATTTATAAAACGCGTTGTTTAGCACTTTTTAACCAGTTAGCTACTTTGCTTAACTAATAGTTGGTCGGCCATATTTTAAACATAATATACCTAAAAAAAAAACGCTTTCGAATTTAAATAAATTATAAACTATATAATCGCTTGCTTTTTAAAGTTAGTTAATTTTGATTTTATATTTTTGTTGCTGCACTAAAGCGCAATATTAACAATTTTGTAGCAAAAAATCTTATTAAAAACGTTATACATTTTTGCAAGCTTATAAATAAAAATATAAAAGTTGCGTTTAAAAGCGTAAACAGCAATTAATAATTTAGTTTTTTTTAACGCATGCTTTATTATTATAAATAAAAAAAATAAAGTTTAAATAATAAAAGGTTAGAAAATTTAAAACTTTTGTTACTTAATAATATTTGTTACTTAATAATAAAACATATTATTGTTAAAATTATATTTTTGCTAAAAAATTTAGTATTATAATATATAATATTTTTTGTATAAGCATAATTTTTTTATTTTATTTATTTTGTACTTAAATTTTTTATTAATGTTTTTAAGTTTTAAAAGCGTTTAAATTTGTTATAATAATAAATTGTTATTTGCTTTTTATAGTTAGTTAACATAAAATAAGTTTTTTATTTTATATAATAAAAATAAGTTTAAAATATAGTTATAGCTTTGTTTTTTTAAAATTTTAAATAGTTTTATAAATTATAAATTTAGCTAAATAATTAGTACTTATATAAAAAACTTTTTTTTTTTAAAAAATACTTTGTTTTTTATTTTAAAGTTAATTAGTTTATACTTTTTGTTAGCTTATAATTTTTATTGTTTTTAAGCTGCTTTTGCTAATACGTATGCTATTTTTTAGACTTTTTATATTTGTTTTATTAGTTTTAGTGCTAGCTTTTGCAGCAGCGTGCTAGTTTTTTTATTTAAAAGTTTTATTAATAATAGGTTGCATATATTAGTTTTTAAAGCTATTTTTAAAAAAGCTATATTTAGTAATAAGTATTATAATAAGTTATAAACAAAATTTAACGCTAGTAAATAAAAGCTTTAGTTATTTTAGTATTTGTTAATATAAAATTGTAGTTATTAATTAAGTTTTTGGTTAATAAATTTAATTGCTTTTTATATTTAAAAATAGTAAGCGTTATTATTATAATATTTTGTTTTAATTAACTTATTAATTTTTTTTATAAAATTTAATATAAAAAGCTTTACGTTATTTAATAGTTAATAGTTTAGTATGCTAAAAAATTAATATAAAAAACAGTAGTATTATACTATTACTGTTTTTGCTATATTAGATTTTTTATTTAAAAGTATAGCTAACAAACAGCTAAACTTGTTTATAAAAGCTTAAACGTAATTATAATTTTAACAATTTTTTAGCATATTTTTTTTGTTTATTATTATTTGTTTTTATATTGCTTATAGTATTAATATTAAATATAATAGCTTAAATGTTTTGTTTTAAAGTATTTTATTTTTTTAATAGTTATAATAGTTATATACATATTTTTTAACATTTTGTTTTAAATAAAACTAATAAAAATTTTGTTTAATTGTTTTAATTGTTTTGTTTTAGTTTAAATAAGCAGTAATTTTAAAGTAGTATAACTTTTTAATTAAAACTGTTTGCAAAAAAATAGTATTATTTAAAATAGTTTTAAGCATTTATAGCTAATAATTTTTGTAGCTTAATTTTTAAGTTTTGTTTTTTTTTTTAATTAGTTTTATTAGTTTAACTTTTTTAAATGCTATTTTATTGCTTTTTATAACAGCTATTAATTTTTTTATAGCTTAAGATTTAATTATAATTAAAATGCGTTTTTTAGCTTTTTATACTTTTATTATAAATAACTTAGTTGTTTTTTTAAATAAAGCATTAGTTATTACGTTTTTTTTTCTAAGTTTATATTAAAAAGTAATATTAAAGTTTACTAAAAAGTTAGCTTATTAAATTTAGCGTATTAAAAGCATACGTTTAATTAAAAAGTATAAAAAGGTTTAATAATTAATAATAATAAAAAATTTCTGTTTTAAAAGCTTTAAACAATAATGCTTTAAAATTTATATTATAGTTAACATTTTTTTGTTTTATATAAAGTAAGCTTTTTTTAGTACAGTTATTATTTTAAAAAAATATTTTATAAGCTTTTATTTTTTGTTTTTTTATTGCTGCTAAATAATTTTGCTAATAACGTTTTTTAATACGTTAGTTTTTATTTAAATAAGTTATTTTAAGCAAAAAAATGTTAGTACTAATGTTTAGCATGCTAATTATTTTATAGCTTTAAAAACGTTTTTTTGTTTTAAGCTTTTTTTAAACAAAGCGTTTTTTTTAAATAACTAGTTTAATAGTTTTACAATATTGTTAATATAATAAATAAATATACAAATAAAGTTATATAGTTTTAAAAAAAATTAAACTGCTTTAACTTTATTAAAGTTTTTAAACTTTTAGTTTATAATAACTTTAATTTTTGCTAAATTAATTTAAATACTAATTTTAGCTTTTATAATAACGTTTAAATAATTTATTATAATAACATTAAATTAAAATTTTTTAAAATTTTTTTATAATTAGATTTTATATAAACAATAAATAACTTTTTTATATTGTTTTTAATACTTTTTTTTTAGTTTTAAATATATTAATATATTATTAGTATATATATTAATAAATTTGTTTAATAGTTTTTATAGTTAAATATTAATAAAAAATTGTTATTAAGCTAAGCTTATTTTAAAGCTAAAAAAAAGAACTTTTTGTTAAATATAAAAAGTTATAAAATATTAAAAATTAATTAATATATATAGCTAATAAAAGGTTTTAATAACGTTAAGTTTAAAATATTGTTTTATATTTTAATAGTTGTAAATAATACTATTTAAATTTAAAGCTAAAATTATTTTGTTTTTTAAATATTAATTTTGCTAGCAATAATTAATATAAAACTTTTGTTTTTATAAATATAGCTTAAAAGCAAATAAAACTAGCGCTACGTTTATTTTTATAGCTAGTTTAATAAAGTTTATTTTTAGCAGCTAGTTTATTACTTTTTTTTTTAAAAGTAAATATTAAATTAAAGTTTAATATTTTAAAAGCTTATTATTTTGTATTTTTTTGTTAAATTTAAAAACTATATTATGTTTTAATTGTAATAAAAACAAAATGTTTGCTTTTTTTTTTAAAAAAAAAACTTTTTAAATATGCTAATATGTTGGAATAACTAGTGTTGGTTACAACCGTATGTGTAGGCACGTACAAAGTTATTGTTATATACGAGGTTATTAGCACGTGTGCACTTAATTTTCTTTATTGTATTAGCTTATATATTAGCAGAAGTTTTTATTTAAGATAAAAACTCTGCTTTGTACAAAGCTTTCTTTTTATATAAAAAGATATAAATAAATATAATACAATAAATTATATTTTATTTTACGCGTATGTTTATTATACAATATTGTACAAAGCTTATTTAATATTAATTAATAGTTGCAAAAGCACTCTTTATACAACTGCAAAAGCATTACAAATTAGCAAAAGTAAAGACAGAGGCACCTACAGCCTAATTAGGTTTTTATATTATATTTTAATTTTTTTGTTGCATAAATATTATTTTTTTAACCAAACTAAATATATTTATACGTTAAAAAAACAAAAAAATTAATTTTATTGTTATACAAATATTACTTTTTTAATAAAACTAAATGCATTTATATTATAATAAAAAAAATAGTATGCAATTATATTTAACAACTTGTTATATAATAGCAAAAATAATAACCTGTTTGCTTAATTTTACTTATAAACATAGCATTAAATACTTTGCATAAAGCAACAAAACTTGCTATATTGCAAACCTTAGTTAATTTTATATACAAAAAGATTGCTAAAAACTTTAAGCTTAGTTTTAAAAACGTATAAAACTATTTTAACTTTAAATACTAAAAAAAAAACGTTAATTTAAATTATATAATTTCAAAATTGTTAAACATATAAACAGCGTTTTAAATTATTAAATATTAATATTTAAAAAACGTTTAACAAAAGTTTTAAAAAGCGTACGCAAAAGATTTTAAAAATTAAACAACAAACTATTTTTTTTAAACTTATTGTACGCTATACAAAAAACTATTTTAAATATTTAAAGCTAAAAGTATACAACCGAAATTAAAAAAATTAAACCAAACTAAAAATCTTATATAAATTGTATAAAGCAAATATAATTTAATAAAAAACTAGCTAAAATTTTTAATTATTTAAAACAATTTGTTAACTGTTATACAAATATTATTAGTTTTCTTTACGCCAAGTTAGCAACTTTGTATAACGCTGCAAAAAATTTCAACTTTAAATATAACTGTATAAACTAGAACTATACAATCGGAGCTAACTCAAAATATATACTTTCATACTTTTAAAAACTACCTTGCTTAAAACTACGTATAACTAATAATTAAAAACTAAAATATTTTTAAACTAATATATAAACGTATAATAAAAGCAAAACATAAACCAAACTTTTAGCTGGTATATAAATACCTTGTTGTTTATTATTTTTAGCAAACTTTAAAACAACAAACATATTTCTGTACAACATTAAACTTTGCATTAAATAGCTTTTTAATAAACTTACTTTTTACAAAAAACGTATAAAACAAAATAATTTTATTTAAAAAGTACGCAATTTTTTAAAAAACCTAAAAAAAAAAAAAAAATTACTTAAGTTAGCTGTACAATTTGTTATATAATAAGGCACGTTTATTTATAAATGCTTGTTGCTAACTTAGAATTATAAAAAATTAATATTACGCAGTATTTTTAACTATTTTAAAAAGTTGCGTAAAAAACTTTTTTATTTATTATATTAATCTAAATAAAATTTAAAGCAAAATCTATTATATAATAAATAATTACTTTAATATTAATATAAATTATAGCTAATATTAGGCTAATTAAACTATAATTACTTTTATATAAATAAAAAAAAAAAATTTTAATTTAGCACTGCACAAAATATTAAACTTTATAATTAACAAGCTTGTAAAAGCATAACGCACGCTTAACGCAAGTTACTAAAAAAAAATCTAATTAAGCATAATAGTTGCATAAATATATTAAAAAGTACTAGAACTAGCTACAGCACTTATATTTTAAAAGCTAACGTATAAAAGCTTTTTTTCTAACTTTAAAACATGCATTTAAATAGCAGCAAATAATTTATTAAAGCACTTTGTATAATAAAACAACAACAGCTATTTTATTAACAAAAAATATAATTAAAGCAGCTGTATAAAAAGCTAACAATTTAGGTTTTAACTTAGATTTTTAAGCTAGTTATAAAAAAAAACTAACTAAAAGTACTGTACAAAAAAAAAATACTTTATATACAGCAAAAAAAGCTGCTAATTATTTAAACATATACTTTAAAAACAAGCTTATATAAAAAATTAATATTTTAACTTGTACAAAATAATTTATAATACTTTGCCTATGCCTAAAAAATTCTTAATATTTCTAACAAAATGCAAAAGATTTTTAAAGTTAAACAAAAGTAATAAAAATATTAATAAGGAATTTAGCAGCTAATTAACTTAATTTCTAATAAACAATACTTTTTTTTACTGTATAACTAGCAAAAACATTTAAAACTGCAAAACAGATGTTTTGTTTAACTAGTTTATATTAAGTAACTAGTATTATATAAAATATTAAAATAAATTATAGAATATAAGCGCTTTAAACTATTTAACAATAAAAAAAATATAATTAAAAGCTTATTTTAGAATTTATTTTCGTATAAAAATAAATTGGACGCTAAAAAGTGTGCATATTAAATTTGGCGTTAATAATATTATAAGCGTTATTAGTACTATATAAATAAAGAATTTTTTTAATATAACAATATACTATATTTTAAACAGCTTTATTTTTTTTTTATTTTTATTAAAAAACGTTAACAAATTATAAGCGTACTTTAATAACACAAAAAATATTATTATATAAAAAAATAGCAAAACTATTTTTATTATATATAAATAAAAACATTTATTTTTTAATACTAGCTTATATAAAGCTAGAATATATTTTATAAAAACAAAATTGCAATAGTTTTATTGCTGTTTTAAATACTTTTGTACAAAAAGATTATATAATATATTTAATTGCGTAAAATATAATATTAACTATTTTATTTTAAAAAAGATTTAAAAATTTTGTTATTATTATTAATTATATAACTAAATATTTAAACGTTTTAAATTTTTAATTAAAAACAATTACAATTTTAACTACAAAGTTATAATAAATGCTATACAAATAAATAACAAACAGGTTTTTTATATAATTAACGCAGCTATATTATTTTAAGCAGCAACATTTTTAAAATCTATATTTATATAAAACGCTTAAAAAGCGTTATATAAATGCTGGATTAATATATATTAAAAACTTTTTAACTATATTGTATATAACTTAAATATAAATTTTTTGTTTAAAAAGTTTTAAAACTAAGCAAAAATTATAAGCACTTAATGCTGCGCAATATTAATTAAAGCATATTAAGCAATTAGCAAAATTAAAAAAGCATATAGACTACTTTGTTATACATATAACATTTTAAAAGCAGAACTTGGTTATTATATAAAAAAAGAATTAATTTTATAAATAGCAATTAAGGCTTTAAATAATACTGCTAAATTAAACAGCATTATATCAACTTTTTTTGTTTTTAAAGCTTATTTTAAAATTAATTAAAATTTGCTTTTTTTGTTTAACATTGTACAAAAAGCAAAAGCTATTAAAAAAGCAATAAAAATACTACGCAAAAAAAAAGCAAAAGTTAAAATTAACTATATAATTAATTAGTATAACAGGCTTGCTTTATACAATATATTATCTTTTTTTTTATAAAGCAAAATCTTAGTATAACGCAAAAAAAAAAGTTAAAATAGTTTGTACAAAATATAATTAATTAAAGGATTTAATATAATTATCGATTTAACAAACAGCTTAATACGTTTTAAATATATGCAAATTAAACTATATTATTATACAACTAAAAAAGCTACTTTAAATATATAAAAAATAAAGCTAAATAACAAGCATTTTTAACTTTTAGCTATATAAAAAAAATAAAAATAACTTTAAAAAACAAATAACTTTTATATAACTTTTATACAACAAATTAGCTAGCTGTTTTTAACCTTTAAAAAAAAATAAAACTATTTTTTAACTATTAAGTTATATAAAAACGGCATAATTAATATATTTAGCACTTTATTTAAAAAATTAAACGTTATAAAAATTAATAACCTTATTGTACAAAGCATATTCTAGTTTGTAAAATACAATTTAGCTAAACATAGTAATATTTGCATTTTTAAATCCCGCCTTATACAAAAAATTAAAAAAAAAACAATTAAGCTGTACAAAAAGTTAAAACTTATTATATAAAGCTATAACAATAATAAAAAAAAAACAGTTTTTATATAATTGCTAACTATTTAGCAAATAAGCCAGCAATTACTTTTTGCACTAAGCCCTTTTTTAATACGCGATTTTAATATATTAAACAAACTTTGAAACATTATACAAGCATATATATAATTAAAAAATAAGCTAGCTAAAAAAATTCTTATACAATTATTAACAAAACTAAAGTTAAAATACTTTAACAAAACAATTTTATAAATTATACAACTTTTATATAAACTAGCAAAATTAAAGCTATATTAGTTTAAAACCTATTATTAACATTATTATAAAAAACTAAAAATAACTGTTTTTATGTATAACTTATATTTTTTAATTATAATAAAGCTATCGTATAATTTTAGTATTACTAGTTTTTAAACAAATAATATATTTAGCTTTATAACGCCCGATTTTTTAGCTAAAAAGAAACGTAAGCTGCAGCAAGCTAAGTTTTATACAAAACTAAAAAAAATATTTTGGCTAAACTACCTTATAAAGTTTAATAGCAAATAAATTACCCTATTATTTAAAAATAATATTATTTTAACGCAAAAAGGTTAAACAAACTAATTAAACTTGGTTAACTTTTATATAAAGAATTTTGCGCAGCAATATATTTTGCAACGTGCAAAAAACATATATATTAACAGTATTTGCTAACTAAAAGCAGCATACAATCTTGCTGCTATAACTTAAGTAATAAATCCTAAGCTAAACAATATTACAAACTTAAATAAAAAAGTCAAATAACAAATAAATAACTTAAACCGCGGCCTAACTTTTATACTATTAAATTTGCACTATATAAAACTGTTTATTTTTATAAACAGATCTTTTGCTAACAATGCTAATATAATTTTATAACTTAGATTTTTTATTGTATTAAGTACTAAAAATTATATAAAAGCAGACCCAAGCTTTAAAATCGAAAAAAACATTATATACTAAAACTTTAATAAGTGCAAAAAAATAACTAAAAGTATACTTGCTAATAAGTTGTACAATATAATTAACAGCTTTAATAGCGCTATTGCCTTTCGTACAACACTTCTAAAAATTATAATTACGCTAAGTTTACTTTTTATTCCAGCAATTTTATATTTTAACTTAAGGTTGTTATACAACTGTTTAATAAAGCTAAGTATAACGCAAAAAAAGCGCTTAATAATAAATATTATATTATTTAAAAAGTCATACAAAAAAAAAAAAATCTCTAAAGTATAATAAATTAATAACAAAAATAATTCTGCTAACGTATTTACAAAAAAAACGCTAAACCAAGCATTAAAAACTTTTATATTAACAAATAAGCTACTTATATAAATAAAAGCATATGTAAACAAAACTTAGGTAATTATATATAATTACAACAATTATAAAAGAAAAAGTGCGTAATAATAAAAGCAACGTACAAAAGTATATTAACTTTAAAAAAAACTTTGAAAAAAAAAAAAAAAAAAAAAAAAAAAACGAAAAACAATATAAACTTTACTTATTTTTATTTTTTTTATTATACAACCATTTTTTTTTACAAACATTTTAACTTTAACTTTTTTTTAAATATAATAACTGTAACAAGCGCTATATAATTTTTAAATGCACGCTGCATAAGTATTACTTTAAAACCTTATAATTTAACAACATTTATAAAACAAAAAACTATTACAATTAATATAAGCATTTTGCTTGTATAAAGCAATAATAATACTGCGCAACTAAATAAAAACAGCTTAAAAATAACTTTTATAACAAATAATGCGTGCAATAAACAAACTTAGCAGCTTGTAAGCTAGGACTTGGATTTAAATGTTAACCGAAGGCATTGTAGCAACTTAAACTTTTTTAGCTTACGTATAAAAAGCTAAAACTATTAACAACATTATATAATAAACGCATAATAAAAAAAGAAATATATATATTAACGTAAAATAAATATAAAAGCTAATAATTATTAAAATTATTTATTAAAAACAATATAATATTAAAGCCAAGCTTTTGGCTAATAATTGTAAGCGTACAACTATTATTGTTAAACATATAAGTAGCATTTATTGTATAAATATGTATATATATATATATATATATATATATATATATATAAACAAAAGTAAACAAAACGTATAAAAAAAAAAAATAAAAGTATAAAAGAAATAAAAAACAGCTAGAAATTTTAGCAGTATTTATATTTAAACTTTTTTTTGTATAATTAGCCTTTTTTATACAATTAACTTACTTGTGTAACTAAAAACATATTTTAATTAAAAAATAACTTTTATTGTTTGCATAACAGCTAATAAAATTGTATAAACTAGCAAAATCGCAAACTTTGCTAGCGTATAAAAGCAAACTTTTAATTAGCATAAACCAAACTAACAGCTTTATAATTAGTTATTTATACTTTTAACTAATTAAACTAACTATATAATTAAAGCAGCAGCTTTGCAATATACTTTTTATAATCTGATTAAAAGAATAAATTATTAATTCGATTTTGCACGCAAAAATAATTATTTAACTATTTTTTTAAAACCTAATTAAATTTAAGTAGTTATTTTTAATATTGTACAAACTATATATATATAGCTGTTTAATAGTTTACTTTTTTCTTTTTTTTTGTATAACAATAAGTTGCAACCAAAAAAGAAAAAAGCTAGTGTTAAAATAACTAATGTTAGTTGCAACCGTATATATAAGCACGTATAAAGTTATTGTTATATATAAAGTTATTAGCATGTGCACACCTAATTCCTTTTATTGTATTAGCTTGTACGCTAGCAAAAGTTTTTACTTAAAATGAAAACTCTGTTTTATACAAAGCTTTCTTTTTATATAAAGAGATATAAATGAATATAGTACAATAGATTATATTCTATTCCATGCATATGTTTATTATACAATATTATACAAAGCTTATTCAACAAATAGTTTTAAAAAAAAACATTAAACTAAAGCTATATACTTAAGATTTTTGTTTACAAAAAACAGTATATGCTTTTTATTATACATTTTTTAAAGCTTAACTATTTTTATATTTATAGTTTTTTTGTTTTTAAATAATTTTATAAACTTAATAAATATTAGTTTAATTAACATTTTTAGCGCTAGCTTAACTTATTGTTAATAGTTTAAATTATTTTTAATTTGCTTTATAATTTTTTAGATTATAGCTTAGTTTTTTATTTTTTTTGCGTTTATTATAGCAGCAGCTAACTTTTTTTTTTTTGCTTTTTAAAATATACAATATTTTTTTTTTAAAGTTTAATTTTGCTAGTTTATATTTTATTAAACGCTAAAATTAATTTAACGTTTAGTTTTGCTTAATATTATTTATAAGTTAGTAATGCATTATAAGTTAATAATGTATTTTTTACTAACTTTTTATTTTTTTATTTTATTTATATATTATTTTATAACAATATAATAGTTTAAAAATCTAAAAAAGCTGATTTGTAGCTAGCAATTTAAGCTAAAAAACATAACTTTAAACTTTTTTTTTGCAAGCTTGTTTATATTTATAACGTTTTTAACTGTATATTAAAGCGAAAAATCGATAGCAATATGTTTTACTACGTTATAAACGTTATAAAGCAAAATTTAATAATGTTTAAAAAAAAAATTATTGTTAAACGTATTTTTAAGCTAAATGTATAAACGTTTTTGTTTTAGCTTTGTTATGTTTAAAAAATAGCTAATATTTTTTAATGCGAATGTAACGCGTTAAAAGTTAGCGTTAATTAAGCTTTAAACTTTATATAATAACAATTTAACTTTTAAACGCGTTATAACTGCTAAATCAATTATTAGCAAGCTTTTAATAAAAATTTTGTAAATTATTGCAAATAGTTTAGCTTTATAAAATGTATAATTAACAAATATAGTATATAAATTAAAAATATTTATAATTTTAATAAAATAAAGTTTTTAATAAGCAAAATAATTATTAAAATAGTTATTATAAGCTTTAAAAAATGTAAGCGCTTTTAATAAGCTAAGCTTAAAAGTAAAAAATAAGTTATTGTAAATTAAGCTATTAATTTTTAAAGTTAGGCGGTATTGCTATATATTATTTTTTTAGGCAAAGTTTATTTTGTGTTTTAGTATTGCAATACTATTTTATTGCTAAACTAAGTTGTAAACTTTTTAAATAATAGCTAAACTAATAATAACATAAGCGTTAGCTAAGCAAAACATTTTAATAATTATATTTAAAACTAATTTAAAAGTAGTTATTGCTTTTTAATTTTAAATAGTTATAAAAGCTATTATTTAATACAATTTAAAAAATATTGTTAGTTTAACAATATTATTACGCTTTATATATTTGCTTATTTGTTATATAAGCTTTAGCTTTTTGATTTAGTTTTTTTTAGTGTTTTAAAACAGCGTTATAGTAAACATATTAAAAATTTAATGCGGCACTATTAAACTTATATTAAAAAGCAGAACTTTTTTGTAGGTTTTGCGTATGCATTTATATATGCATTTATTAAATAAAACATTTGATTAAGTTTTAAAGCAGCTAAAATTGTGCTTTTAAATATAAATAAAGTTATATTTGCGTTAAATATTTAAAAAACAGATAAAATATTTTTTTTAAACCCCGAACTACTATTTTAGTTTTAGGTTTTAAAAACGTTTATTATTATATTAAAAACTAAACAGTAATTAATTTTTATTAAAACTAAAGTTAAAAATTATTTTTTAAGCTTATTAATTAAAATTTTAGATTTTATTAACTTAATTATAAAAGCTATGCAAAAATTAATATATAAGAATGCTTTTTTGCAGCAAAAAAACGAAAAGCTTTGCAAAACTAAAAACAAACAATTATAAAATAAAGAACTTTTTATTATAGCTAACGCTTAAGTTTTATAAAAATTTAAAAACAATAAAGTAGTTAAATTGAATAATAAAGCTAAAAATAATTGTTTAGCAAAAAAAGTATAAACAGGTTAACAACGCTGTAATATTTGTAATAAGCTTAAACATAATGCATAAACTTATTAAATAAAAGTAAAAACATTTAATAAAAAAAATTACGATTAATTTAATTGATTTGCATATGTTATAATTAAGTTATTTAAGTTGGCGCATAAAAAGTGTTGAAAAATGCGTTACTAACTTGTAATACGTTACTGACTTATAAGTAACGTTAAAATATTTAGCATAAGTTTAGCTATGTTAACAATATAAAATTATACTATGTTTTAAACTTACTTTAATAAAACATAAAGCTATTAACAAATAATATAATCTAACTTTTAAATTAAAAAAAGTAAAACAAAGTGCAGTTTATATTTAAAAAATGTAAACTGCTATATATTATAAGGCAGCAAAACGGGGCTAACTTTTTATTAAACGTTTAAAGCAAACTTATAGTGCAGCTAATGCTAACTTTAAAACAAAATGTTAAAATAACAGTATTTAAGTAGCTAAAAATTTGGTTTAATAAAAAATTTATTTTTAAACGCTATATAAAAAAAAAAATAAACAAAGCTGCAAAACTAGCTAATTATATTTATAAGCTTATAAACATAAAATACGGCTTTTTAGCAAATATAATATAGAAAGCGGTTATTATATGCTTAATTTTTATAGCGCTTTATAAGCATAAAGCATAATATAAAAAACAAAAAAAGTTAGCAACAAATAAAACGTAAAAAAAAAAAACTACAATTAATACAAAAGTTAAACATTTTATTAAAAAAGTATATAAAGTGCTAGTAATAAAAGCGCAAACAGTACTATTTTATTAAAAAATAACGTTAATAACAATTTTGTTTTAAGACTTTAAACTGCTAACAGCAGATTTAACTTTAAAAAAAGCAAAATATTAATTTGCGTACAAGCTACGCACTATAAACAAACTGCACTTTTTAATTAACAAGGTAAGTTTTAAAATTATAAAAAGAGGCTGCAGTATAAAAAAGCTATATAAAGTTAAAACAAAAGTATAAGCAATAACTAAACTGCTGCTACTTATTAAAAAGCTACTTTTAGTTTTTTTAAAATATAAACTTAAATTACGCAAAAATTTTATAAATAGTATAATAAAAACAAAAATAGCAAAAGATTTTCAAAAATAATATAAAATACTGTTATTAAATAATATAATAGTTTTTTTAAACAGCTTATAAAAAAAACGCTAAGTTAGCTATAGCTATACAATATATTAAAACAAGCAAAAAATTGCTTACAGCAACAAAAGTATAAAAAGGCTTAAAACAAATATTAAACATGTTTTTAAAACAGTTTATAAAAAAAATATAAGTTTGTTTAAATAATACAAAAGTTATATAATGTTAAAAAAAAAACGCAGCATTGTTAACATAATAGCTTTATTTAAACTTTTAAACAGCTATAAAAATATATAACATTAAAACTAAATAATATTTAAAGCATTGTAGGGTAAAAAACAATAAGCAAACAAACTATTTAATAAAACAAGAAATTAAAATGCTGCTAAATAATAACTTTATACCTACAGCGTACAAAATTAAATCAAAAGCTTAGCAAATACTTAAAAATCTTTAGAAAATTTATTAAAAAAACGTATACAAAAAAAAATTATTGCAGCAATATATAAACTAGCGTTTAAACTATATATTACAGTTATATTTAAAACTTATTGTTATAATTTAGGTGCACTACTAACTAAACCACTAATCAGAGTATGCTTTCTTTAATTCTGTCTGCCTATATCACTATAATTTATCCAAGTGTGCTCCGCACACTATTCTTTGCTTTTACAAGCTTTAGTCTTATATAAAACCTATTATACAGAATATATATTATATTGTACCTAACCTTAAGAAACTTCTTAAACGTAACACTTATAATACTTACAAAAATAAAATTATATAAGTAATTAACAGCCTGTTTTAGCTATAAAAACTTTAATTAATACTATAAACGCTTTAATTATACAAAAGCTACTTTAAAATGTAAATATAAAAATAAAAAAGTATTAGAACACTTTGTATAATACATTAAAGCAAGAAAACATTTTGCAAAATAGCTTGCCAAGCTGTTAAAACAATTGCGCAAAGCGTACAAATAAAACAAATATTTATTTATATTGTTTAAAAATTTAAAATATTTTAAAAACTTTATTACAATTATAAAAGTGTTTAAAAACTTATATTTTATATATTAGCAAAAAAAAAAATAAAAGATTAAAAATAATAAAAATAATAAAAAAAAGCAAAAAAAAAGTAAAAACTAAAACTAAAGTTTATAAAAACAATATAAACTTGGTTTTTAGCTAAATAATTTTTTTTTTTTTATTTACTATTTAAAAAAAAACTACAAAAAAATTAAAAAACGTTAAAAAAAAAAGTATTAACTATAAAATAATTATATTTAACTTTATTTTTTTTTTTTTATTAATATATAAAAAGTGCGAAATAAAGGCTACATAAATAGCGTTAAATATGCTTTAAAAATAACAAACATAAGCTTCGGCTACAAACTAAACATTGCTAAGCACGCCCTTAAAATAAAGCAAAAAAGCCTTAGTAAAAATAGCCTTACGGCTGCCTTAATACTAAATTAGTTAGATAAAAAAAAATGTATCTAAATAGATAAACTATAGCTTCCAACACGCCCGCATGCCCTACAGAAGGCTCTGTGGATGACTGCCACGTGGTCTTCCCCCGGCGTTAAATATACCTACCTACCTACCTACCTACACACCACATGTATTGACACCTCAAAGTAAGCCGGGTTTTAAGGCGGGGGGGAGCTTGTGGTAGTGGGAATAATCGACAAAGGTAGGAACAAGGAGGAAGATAGTAGCTACTTCTATTTCAACCCAAAATGAGTTGTAAGCAAAATTAATATGGCCAGGTAGCTAGGTATGCATATTCACAACCTGGTGGCTTGCATAAAATGCTAATTTCACATGTGCATTAAAGAAATTCTCAATATAACAAGAATATCAAAAGGAACAATATTTAGAAAGCTATTAAAGGTTGATATCCTATTACATAAACTTTCTAATAAAGTAGCATATATTAATTAGAATATACTAATATCTTGCGCAAGGTGCTAATCACTAGTTTATTGCATTTCAAGAAGCACATGTTAAGCTACTTAAACATGTGGGCTAAGTTTTCTAACCATTTGTTTGTTACCATTTCTTTCTTGGCACAGTAGATTATCTCCAAAGTAGAGGTATCATAGAATCATTGGCAAAATTGTGCAAAGGTTCCAAATTCTCTTTGGACTTTATCGTGCAAACTCTTTGTTATAAACAGTTGTTTATAGATTTCCTAAATACACTTAAATTAGCCTTTCCAACATAGAAAGGTTGAAGGTTATTAACCAGATGGGCCATAGCCTACTTAAAAACAGACACCATCAAAGTAACTATGTATCTTGCTATTTGTTGCGTTTAAAGCCTTTGAAAGCTGTAGTACAATGGAGTTAGCATGTCGGGATTTTCGCTGTTTTTGAATGTGTATGGCTATTGTGCGCACTTCCCACAAACTAAATTCAAATCCAGTCTGGCTGTGAGTGAATGGTGAGTTGGTCTCAATGACAATGGTCTCCTGGGAGATACCGTCCTGAACAGCTGTGCCCACAGGGCTTCGATTTAATCATGGGACTGTGCATATTTCTGGCACATTGTTTTTTCTTCAGTAGGATATTTCCCAATTGTCCGCAAACCTAAGCTAGACAAAAGTTCTCTATCTTGTCGCCGATCAACACCTTCCTGCAATTCATCAATAATCCCCCCTACTCTCTAAACACTTGCCATCGTCAGGGCGATTCTTCTCCGCTTTAACCACTCCTCTTCTTTCTATTCTCTAGGAAAAAATTTTCTGCTGCCCCTCTATTCCCTCCATTTCCTGATCATGTCCATCCCCCCTCCAGAATTCCTCCCAGTCCTGCTTGGATATGGAAGTTTCCTTAGAGATGGGGATGGAAACGTGAGATTAGATGGAAATGGGAAACCTCTGTTTGTGGTCCCCCCAACAGATGGTTTTCTAGAGATGAAGCCTTCGAAGGAATCGCAGCAGTTCTGGCCCGTTGACGATACTCGGGTTCTTCCAAGAAACACGGCAATTGTTCTTTTGAACATTGCCGTCAATACTGATTGTCAAAGAACCGATATCATCACTGAAATCGGATACACCATATACAACACTGCCGCTATATATACAGGTGCCAAGAACGGCCGAAGAAAGAAGATAGAAGGGTGTGTGGCTCCTGGTCCTCGTGGCGAAAACATCACAAAATTTGGGATGAGCCAACATTTTATCGTCCAAGACACAGCAGGCCACCACCCTGGATCTTGCCACCGGCCAGCACATATAGCACAACCGTACCATTTCTCATATCGCAAATCAAGTTTCATCGACCGCGGAGAGATTCTGAAAACTCTCGAGCAAGCTTTCGACAACGCTGCTTGTGACGGACTCTCCCAGAGCGATATCGATAGAGGAAATCGCCGTACTGTTGTCTTGGTGGGTTGGGGCGACGAGAATCTCCATCCACAAATCAAGGCCACGAGTTGGTACAGAAATAGCCGATTCTTTCAGCAGTGGGATATGGGGCGTCACCAATTGGTTCTCGAACGTGTCCCTAACCGGTCATACCTCACATGCCTAGAGGTTTTCGGAATCCAGCATCGAGCCCAGTAAGTAATATCTAAAGTAATCATTCTTACTCTGCCCTTTTCAAGGACCTCAAGGAACCCTCCGCCCCGGGCCAAACCCATGTCATAGAGGCATTTCCAAGATATCCACAGGTTACTCTCAAAAGAGTTATAACTAACCTAAGGCTTTGTAGTGGGAAGGAGATCGCACACAACGCTGGGAACCGCTCCGCCTTCACAATTCAATTACTTATCGGATTGTGCTTCCTGACTGAGGAGCAGCGTACTCGACTTAGATCGGGCCTGTACTTGGAGCCGAATCCTAGATTTCCCGGGGTCGAGAGCGTGTTAGCTAGAGACAACAGACCCCCAGGCTCGGCACCGCTTCCTCCCGGGCGGGTTCCAATTTTACATTAGCGGCACAAGGTTGAATTTGGCTGGTATATCGAGTGGGGTTCCTCTGTCACGCGAGAAGTCTAATACCAACTAAACCGATGCCTTTCGCTTATGTATACAACACCTTCTTTGTTCTAACTTAGAGGGTATGATATTCTCGGATACGCCTGGGAATATTCACAGTCGACAATTGTTTCGAGGCACATTGGTTTCTCATTGATCACTGGATTCACACGCCAGAAAAGCTACAATCCCATACCAGAGCTTCATTTTTCCACGCGTAGTTCGCCGCCATCTGTCTTGGAAGCTATATGGGAGCTGTGGCTGCTACCTGGCTAGTGTAGAGGGAGTAAGTATAGTCATACCCCCTTCTAAACTCTGTGCTTGCGTTTTTCTAAGGTATTTACAACTGATAACTAACAGCATTGTCGTAACATAGTCATCCAACCATATCACAGGCATCATGTAGTCGTCAGGTAGCCGTTCCTACATCTCAGTGCCTCCACTCGTCACGAATATCAGCCCTCAAATTGCTCCGACTGTATAATTCTCCTTCCTCCTTTCCTCAAAAGACACCGTTAATCACGAATACCGACCCTCGAGAACTAGACAATGTCGAACCACACAATATTTAGGGAGTGGTGGTGGCTTCACCAAACACCCACGCATAAACGTGTCCTTGTCGGAACTGCTAGTATAGGAGAGAATGACACTTGTTGGTGCACAACGCTTTCGGAATACCCTCGTATCTACGCTACTGCTATACACAGGGAGTCTTCTTTATTCCTAGGTATCGTGGGATTGTGACAGTCCTACACATTTTCTGTATGTAATAAATAATAGGTTTTCCTACACGTTAAATCTAAATCTTCTAGTGAAGTTCTGAAAACATGTGCCTTTTATATATAATCATGCATAGCTCATCCTAAATAGGGAAGAGTGCTTTGTTTGGTCGTCCGCCCTAGCTATACGAACCACACATTCAAAGTTTGGAGTTCTATTGCTCACTAAGAACCCTCACAAAAACAAATCCGTGACTTCAGTCAAGCCAATACTTTCCCATCTTGACAATGAAACAATAAAATACTATTAGCCTTTCGAATAGTGCGTATAAGTATCGATCATATTTACGATCTGCAAAGATCCACCTGCCTCATTCTGCCTCTTGTACGCCCAGTATTCTCTTCCTAAAGCAGCTAATAATAATAGAAATATAATGGTCACGGCGTTAATGAGAAATCTAGCTATATTATACGCCTCCGTGGCATCTCGAGTATTATAACAAGGGCTTCTACCAGATGTATAAAGGGCTTAGAATGATAGGTTCAAATTATAATAATTCTTCTAGAATCCAGAACTCCCTTTAACCATCCCGAAAGGTCTCCGGAAATGGTCCTGAAATTCTAAGTCTATATATACACAAAGGAATCGGCAATCGGCGACGATAGTTGCCAACCTCCCTTACCCATTCCGGACGGCCCCACAGCTAGGTCTCAGAATGAAGTAAAGGATAGTGCAGCCGAATTCCCAACGCCGAAATATCAGATGTTCCTGACATTGAGGCCCCAGATTCCAGAGACTATTGGAGGCTAGTGTCACTTGCGTGTGACAGTATAGTATGGTCTCTTAGGCAACAGCCCAAGACTCTGCATGTTGGAAATTCACATCATAGAATAGGAGCTTAACGTACGTGTGCCCTAGATTTTCTATTGTGTCCTTAGCGTTACTTCTTAAAACATGTTAAAAATTTTATGTGTTAAACCATAACATCGGTTTATTGTGGTAATGCGATTACGCTGGGTTTCTATAGCCCCTATCGTGTGACCAGAGAGCTTTCGCAGAGCTAGTATATAAACCTTAATAAATTGAACTTTAGGGTTCCCAAAATAAAGTTCTCTATACTACTTGCCGCCTATTAGATGGTACTATTCATCTAACATTATCTTTACCTAACATGGTGATGAGCAATATTAATAATTGTTTCAAAGCTCAACTCTACTCAAACTAGACTCTACCTAAACTAGGGGAAAATAAATTACCCTGAAAAAGGAATCTACGAAGCACGATCTTGATCCTACTATGCCAGGACCGGTGGTGAGGTAATTTTACCATCGCAGCCATTTGCTCTGACAGTGCACCCTGAAGTCTGGCTAAGTCACAGCGCCAGCCACAAGACTAGCCACAGAGTTAGCGCGACTTTCCTCTTGACGTTCTACCCAACGGGTCTAACACTTCAACTATCCGTGAACTTCATAGTATATTTCATAATTGCAGCGGTATCTGCTTAGCGATATGGTCATGTGGAAAATGAGATGGCCTTCCAGTATCAATCTCTGTTAACGTTCACCGAAAATAGTGTAAACATTGGAAACAAACTATATATATAAGTGGTTTGCCGCGACATGGCGTGTGGATTCTAGCTATCCCAAGCTGTGTTGGCTCGTGCTTGCCCTATCTCTTTACCCATCCCTAGAAGATAAATTGAGTAGATCTACAACTATATAAGTCACCTTGCCCCCGGTAACGATTCTATAGTCACCCCGAACATTCGAAAATAACCTAGCAACCAAAATACATATAAAACGAGTGACCATCCTGCATAAATCTATAAAGTTTCCGCGGTTCTATCAACCATGGCTCGCACGTGTGATGTGGCTGGTCTTTTGACGCATGATACTACCTAGGTGTCTAGCAGTCGTCGCTGTCGCAGTGGCCGCTGATGAAACGGAAAGACAGAGCATTCTGATGATTGGAAATATCCCAGCACGTAATGTTGGTTGGTATGGTCAAGCAAGCGTCCTGGCAAGGGCAATCTCCTGATGGAGAGGCAACTAGGGAGTAGTCACGTCTGCCGATGTCGGGGCCGTGGAAACGGATTGATTGACGGCCGATCTGATTAAGACAACCGGGGTTGGAAATCCGCACGGATCCACTGCAGTTCTGAGAACAGCCCGTGTCATCGCAGAACTGGCCCCAAAAATCGGCTTGAATGACGGTGTTGTTGGTGGGCGATGCGGCTGCCAAAGGTACGGCAGCGGCCGCGATGAACATTGCAAGGGTCTTGGCGGCGAACATTTTGGTGGTGTAAATTTCTCGTTGGCTTATTGAAGGGGAGATTTAGAGTGGTTATGGAATAGGCGATTCGCGTTTGGTTGATGATTTTGTTCAAGTGCGTTTGTGTGGGAATGATGATGGTGATAGAATGAACAAGAATTTCACCAGAGCTCAGTGATTTATATATTCGAGACCATGTAGCCTTTTTCATGGAAAACGTTCTAGTGAACAGAGATCGATATCATCAATTATCTATGACATTACCAACGTCAGCATCAGTACCATGAGAATAAGCTGTTACACAAGTAATCTTCGAACGATAAAAGAGAAAAGTTTTGTCATCGTAGGTAGCAAGACAAATCAATCGACTCGGTGATCAACCATTACGCACACCGAATACACCGTAAGAATCGATATAGCCGTGGCAAGAAGGGCCTAGGTGACTGAGCAGCAAATTCTGATATGTTTATCCTATCATTTGATGAGGCGAGGCTGTGAGCACTTGCCAAGCATAAAATGTACACAGTCTCGGACGGTATAGGAATAATGTAGTTGAATGGCGAAATATGGTCTATTTTTCTAAATGGTATTCCACCAGGTAAATGAGGGCCATACTTAAAGACAGTCGATCCTTATAGAGTCTACTACAGAGTCCCCGTCGGAGTCCAGTAAGGTTACTACTACCGCGTCCACAAGTTGAGAGAGTCACCCTTCTTACCCTTTAAGCTTCATCCTAGCCAAGGCTACTGTCACAATAGAGTGGGATCTCATAAGGTCAGGCACAATAAGTACTTATATATTGAGGAGTAGTCTTCATACAAGACTAAAGCTTGAAGAAGGGAAAAATCTAGTCCGGAGTGTGGGTGGGTGTAGTATAGGTATATACACCTTTGGTGTATGAGGTAATGTGTGTAGTATGTGTGTATGTACCTATGTACCATAGTTCATGACAGCTACCCTAGAGTTTTCACTATAACCTACTTGTTATCGGAATACCAGGTAGCCACGCGGCCACCCTAGTGGGGTAAGCCTACTGGCCAACACACAGTAAGTATATTCAAATATTGAAAGATATCGCGAGATATCTCCTGCTTCCCGTAGTACCTATGATTTAAGTGGTTTGAATCATAATGATGAAATCAGGACCAAAGATAATGATGCTGATCTCTTACTCTAAATGACCTATGTCTAGTAAGTTTGTTGACTCAAAATGGGAGATATGGCTCGATAGATCTTATAAGTGGCCAAGCAGGCCGTGTCTTCACTTTTATGTTGTAGTCAGAGAGTGTATGGATCGCCCTATCTCTTAATTAGGATATGAAGAAAAGAACTCACAAAATATATATTGTAGCGCTTTAAGCTTTCTAAGTACGAATACGATCCTATAATGTGGCTCCAACCAACGAGTCCCGCACCTTTTTCACATCTGCTTTGATTCGTGGTGCTATGTGTATACTAAGCATACCGCGAATTTTCTGTATTTCCTACGTAACCTCTTCTTTTTCCTATTTCATTTTATTGATTGATTGGATTAGGGGGGGGGATGGAGTTACCTGGCTCCTATAATACGGGTAGTATTCAGCTAAGCTATCCTCAAATTATCACAGCCAGGAAATCATGCTGTTTGGTGCTACATGTAAAACAACAACTAAACACAGGCAGTTTTCCTCTTTGCCTCCCCGCGGTAACTACGGTTGTTGTTGCACTCCGTCCCTCGGGGTTATGCAACAATAATACCCAACACTTTCTTCAGTGGAAAATAGATTATCGATCGGAAAAGGCACAGAGTTCTGTTGCAGCACGCATAATATTGTTTTATATGTAGGCTTATTTGCGTCACGCTGTATGAGAACACGAACCAATCAGATCCGCAGGCTTAAGTTTGAAATAAGAACAGGGTATCTCCCTTGCTTCATTTATACTGCTAAGTAGCATATCTCCTTAGCGTTCCAAGATTTCAGGTCTATATTGGCAACGGAATTTTGTTTATAGTTAAAACTCATCTGGGGAGTTCGTGCAATAGACACGCATGCCAACGTAAAGTTACTGCTAGATATCTTTTCATCGTAAGTCTCAGTTTCTGTCTTGTTGTCGATCCCGGCCGCAAGATGTCTCTTAAACTACACGCCTATTTAAATCCGAGAAATATCAAGACTATCGGCTCATATGATACTGAGCGAAGTATTATTCGCTTATAGGTTACCTTCGCTTAACATGTTGGAAAGATCCAACACCCAGATTCTTCCAAGCCGAGCGCGCACACCTTCCGAACTACTCGACGTATCGTATACAAGAAGCCGAAACGTATGCCAACTCAATAGCGGCGGGGCAGCAGCCTCAGAGCAGTACCAGAAGTGACCCCCGGAACTATGTATTGGCGCTGCTTCAGTAGAAAGGAATGGTATATCATACTTTAAGTCAACTCTGGGATCACTCCAACATGGATTAAGCACGGAAGAGCGCGTGCGTCTTCGCTTCATTGTACTCCTTGCACATACGAACTAAGAAGATCATATAGCTTACAGGCAGCCATGGCTCGCCAGTATGGCGGACAAACTTCCATCGTATAGTGATAGCGTGGAACGACTGGCCCTGGCTAACATCATGGAATACAACTAAACTCATGGCACTAAAGCCAAGCTTGACTACTCAGTTGTCATGGAAGAGTATGAGGAAACAGGCGCGTTAGATATTTTAATGATTGAAGATGACTTGGTATTCATGAACGGATGGTGGCTCGGGTTAGGGAAGCATTAGATGTGGCTACCACCAAGACTTGGGAACTAGGACACAGATTGTAAGGCTATGAATAGCGCTTATTAATGTATCCCTACAATCACGAAATACAAGGTCTAGTGCAGCGCATCTAATCCGACAATAGTCTTGTACCCGCGAATTTTTTTACTACGAGGGTCTTCTTGGTTGGAATTCGGAGTCCTAGCCGATATACCTAGCCTCATCGTTTGTCGTTGTTACCGGCGTTCTAGGCGTCTTACTTCTAGTCCAGCGCTACATACCTATGATACGACTGTATTTCACCCGCTCAGTAACAACCCTCATCAATTTCGCTTATACTCCCTGTATGATCCTCCTGTACTTCGCTGCGGGTGCCAGCTACGTTCTCCCACGGCCTCCTGGCGTGCATCTTATGTCAGGAAACGCATACTGTGGATAGGGGCTCGTGTTCCAACGCTCGCAGGTTACGGATGCATAAATTTTCAATGTAGGCAGTTCACCATCCATTAAGTTACATTGTTATTAAAAGAGTGTGTTGAGTAATTTACTTTGATGCACACGCAAACAGGATGAAAATAGACTTATTACGATTCCAAGGTGGAAAAGTGTATCGTCAGATTTCAACCTTGAAGAAACCCTCGATGTTGAAAGACCAACCTCAGTTGTAAATTGGCAGCGAAGGAACCTTTCCTACCAACTTTTCACGAGTGCTAGGCATGAACTTCTTTTTGTACCATTCCTGTGCGGTCACGGCAAGGCTTTCCACATCCCTCATATCAAACTGCGGGTTCTTAAGGAGGGCGTAGACTCCCTCGGCAAGCTTAGGAGAGATGTTGAATTGTTGTGCGAAATATTCTTTCTATTCAGCGATCAGTATTAAAGCATAGCTTGAATTTTAGTGGAATTTATATCATATGTCATTTCATACCTGGATCTCGGGATAGTTGCAAATGTTTAAGTATTTGCCTATATTGTGTATAGTGTTCTGTCTCTCGCCCTCTGTCATTACTCTCTCAAAAAGCTCGCGTGCTTGATCATATTCATTCTTCTTCCCTTCGTGCCAGTAATGGCTCTTCCGGCTCGCGATATTGTCATTTACGACGTATGGTACCTCCGCCGTGTCCGGTCGGAATTTGTGAGCAAAGCTGTTCGGTGCGTACTGCTTGTTACCAGCATGATTGGCATCAACTCGCATTTGACCATCAAAATTGAGAGAGGCGAGGGACTGAGCCATGAACGGACAGTTGACCGGAACTTGGTGTAAATTAATCCCGATACGGTGATACTGTGCGTCTCGGTAGAAGAACATGCGGAATTGCAATAAGGGGTCGGGTGAGTCCTCAATGCCAGGCACCATACTGCCGGGTGAAAATGCCGCTTGGTCCACGTCGCGATGGAAATTTTCAGGGTTTTTATTCAAGACTAAGCGCCCAAACTTTTTCATGGGGAATCTGTCCCTCAGCCAGATTTTGGTAACATCGAATGGATCGAAGCTCAATGAATCGGGGTCCGCCTCGTTTGGTTGCATCACTTGAACTTTAGCAATCCACTCAAGTTCTTCTCTGTTCTCGATGGCGGTCCAGAAGTCGCGTTTGAAATAGTCAGGGTCTCCGCCGCACATTCGGACGGCTTCAGCGTCCGTAAATGTCTTCTACCCGTGCTTCGCAAGGAAATGATACTTAACATAGACGAAATTTCCTTCTTTATTCACCCATTTGAATGTGTGACAGCCATAGCCGTGATTGTAGCGCCATCCTTGAGGTGTGCCATGATCACTGAAGAACATTAGGCCCGCATGATTGCTTTCAGGGGTATTAGCTAGAAGGTCGAACAATCCATCGAAATCCAAAAGGAAATTGGCAGGATTCCGAGATTGCGAGCGGATAACATCCGGCCCCTGAATTGGATCCCGGCAAAAGAACACCGGCTACGTGCTACATATGAGTACTTCCCCAAAACACCGAGGTATCGAGGAACTGCTACGAAGTTCAAGCCAACAATGTCGTAGTTACCTTCCATTGTATAGAACTTGATAGCGAATCCACGAGGATTTCGGCCCTCGTCAGGGAATTCCCGTCCGAAAGTTACGGTTGAGAATCGGACAAATACGGGTGTCTTCTCCCCCTTGGCTGACAAAAAATTGGCTTTCGTCAGGTCTTTCATGTCTTCGGCGCATTCGAAGTAACCGAATGCACCAGAGCCACATGGGTGAACCATGCGCCCGAGGTTCTTCGATCTATTAAAATGTTGTTGTTTTCTGATAGCCGTCAATAAGGAGTACCCTTGAAGAAGCCTTTTCCCGATACTTACTGTAGCAGGAACGTGTCGCTAACTAGTGGAAGGCCACCGACAGTTTTGCTATGTGCTCTATAAGAGGATTTAGCTCACATCACCTAGAATGGGCTTATTGCTCGGAATACTGACGGATTCGGGAAAGGGATGCCTTCGTTATTCGTAAAGTACGGCCCATCATCTGTTCGCTTCCCTCCACGAACCGCACCACATACCCTCGCAATAATATCCGCTGGACCTTCATTGGCACTCTGCATATGACTCGCCCGAGGGGCGCGCCGTTCGCCTTGGGTTCTAGCGTTAATGGCGGCAGCGGTAGTTTGGAGAGGATGCTGACGTGGGTCCATGGCATTCGAACTATTACTCATTTTGGCTTCCGCTTCGTACCTACGATTGAGTGAGTATGTGTAGACTATCGCAATTTAGTTAATATGCAACGAATGGGTAACGCATGGGAAACTATCGTCCTAAATAGACAAGTGCTAAATAACGAGCTCCTACAAATATCATTTCAACAGACCGCTATAATATAATTATTGGGACACTATGTTGATTAGGTCGCGATGTCGTACTTACTATCTGTGACCCTAACAGCCCTTGATGGATTTCACCTGAACGCCCAATTCAAGTTATTACAATTATAGTCTTGTCATCATTAATCATGCCGACAACGAGGTGAAGGAGGGTGATTACGATAGTAATTCATCATCAGGGTGGTCTCAGTAGCCGTCATCACCAACTGAGGGTTTAACTGGAAAAACAGTTTCTTTGACCATTTCTTGAAGCTTGAGATCGTAATTCTGAGTTGTACATTAGATCTGTGACGTTTCGCTGACGTCGAAGAGGTCTTGGCCATCCTACCATTAGCGCATCTGGACGGAATCACCCGCCCGCAACTAATCGGTAAAGCCAATCAAATTATTTGTTAATCATGGCCTCCGTTCCGATTAAGATGTACCTACCATCTAAGCTAAATAGTGAGTTGGGTTTGACTCCTAAGAGCGCTATTGGTATTCGCTTTTAGCTCATCTGATGTATGCATCATTAGACTGCTTCTCTCAAATAACCTTCCACTACGCCATCATGTGACGTTCAGACACCTTGCCCCTTGCCAATTGTCTCGAATGGCATTAGGCCGCGCCCAAGCTACGTATCTTCATTAGAGACGCAAATAATATCTTTTACGGCGTACACAATAATCGATTTATTATTGATCACCTCCCAGATGTTATTCTCGCCATAATTTGCCTAATCTAAATATAGTGTAAGGGAAGGTGCTTCTCGAGTATAGACTTTGCCTAAGCGAGTCAGAATATGCGTCAGGCTTTTCTTCTCTAAGGAATATAACCTTAATTTGCAGTGGTGTGGGCTATGAATCGGGAAACAGCCCGTATGCCAAAGTTTCCTCTCCTCCCAACTAACCATTTTCTATTTCAAGAAGTTGATAGTTTCTAGTTGTTTTGGGTCGCCAACACTCAAGCTGACGTCTTTCAAATCATCAAGGTCCTTTGCAATCATGCCCCATGCATCGGCTCCAAGAGGGACCCGGATAGGAATTCGGTCTCCCCGACTAACGACTTGATAAATAGCCGCGGCCAACGCCTCTGGCTCTGCCCATAGACTGCGGCCCTGCTAGCTTGACATATACGATAATAAGAGGTTCGTAGGATAGCTTGGATCGTTATACGCTGGGTGTCTTTCAGCCATGTTTTTTAAGGAAGAAGTCGCGTAGTTGGTTTTAACACCGCCGGGCTCGATGTTACATAGGTGAACTAGATGATTAACTCCGTTAGCTATGATTATTTAGTCGCCTGCCTTTAGCTTTTAGATATCCGCTAAGACCCGGCCAGGGGAATCAGTACTTACCATTCCACAAGCTAGGAATTTCCTTCGCCACAGCCTCGGTCCAACCTTCCACTACCACCCCAACAGTTAGTTATCGCCACTCTGCAGATAGTCTATGCTTTTGTTCCTTTAGGCACGATGGCTTCCGGGCCGTTGCTACAACGCAGTTTGATGTCTGCGCAATGAGTTCAGCTAGAGCCCGGCCAATTCCTGAAAAGCACCCAGTGACTGAACATGCCGATCTTGAGTCAGCTACCTAATGCGATAATTCAACGAGAGATATGAGCACAAATAGGCTACTCACTAAACCAAACCGCGTCTGAGGGTAGGTGATAAGGCTTAGTGTTTGGTCGTTCCATGGCACACTCGTTTGTCGGGTGCACGAGTATCAGAAATATGAAATGTAGTGTGTTTATATGTTTAAAAGGTATAATTGCGCTTTTCTCTTATGCTGCACATAAACTGTGTAACATGAACTCATATTCGTCCATTTCTCCTTGTTTAAATAATATTGATGAAGCTGTAAACCTCTGACGGACATGACTATTTCCATCCCATACTCGCATTAAGTCCGAGGTTGGGCCTTATGTCCATTAACCTGCATATATGCTCCATCGTGATATCGTTAATCATTATATATAATGGCTTATCAAATCGCCACCTGGGCTAGTGACAGTTGTTGTGTATTTTTTCACGATTAGTTACGCATTTTGTTGGTTTGTTGGAATTGGTGTTGGCAAAAGGAGATAGGGGTTACTATACAGTGTGTTTATTCAATGCATACTGTCCCTCACCCAGCTTGGGATCATGCCACGACTCGGGCTACCCTAAACCAGCAGAGTTTCCTTGATCTGGGTATATACTTCTAAAAAGCTACTTGTAACAATACGGCGGCCGAAATGGCCGGCCGTAACATAGAATAGAACAATTCTGTCCGAAAAGGTGACCTGTGGTCGGATTCATCGTAACACTACACTTAGTAAGGTGCCACGCTATCTTCGTGATTCAGGTAGATGGGCATGTAGATTCTTTGGTATCTCTTTCGTCAAAGTTTCTCGCATCGCTCTCCGCAAGACTCCAAGTTCTCGATATAGGTGCTATACGTAGTGCATACGAGCAACAATGTTAGCAACAATTATTAGTGAAGAAGCTCGTAACTTTTTGAATTGCAAGATACTATAGTCTAACTTGTCTCACAGCTACTCGGCCTTTTCTTTAATAATCATCATCTTCTTCTTCACTTCCTTCGTCCAGTTCATACTCACTCTCATCATCACTGTCAGAGTCCTCCAGCTCGCTATCAGTGTCGCCTTCCTCCTCCTCTTCCTCTTCCTCTACTAACCCATATTCCTGTTCTTCACCTTGAATTTCCCAATATCTCATCTTTTCCGGAATTTCTCTAGAAAAACTCCATCCCTCGTCATCAAGGCCCGATATTGGGATCTTCTCTTGGACTGCCAGGACAACAAAACTACAAGACGTCGATACTGAGTCTGTGAGGGAAATACCGAAGCCCGCAAATACATTAGGCACTTCACCCCCGTACCAGAATGAAGTGACATGAAAGTGTGATTCAACGTCTTGGAAAAGGGCAGACTTGAAGTCCATGCCTGAGTTGGGGTAGATATCGTATTTCTCTTCATAATACGCGGGATCGGCGGACACGCGGCGATAGTGAGAATCCTCCATAATCAGCTCATAACTATCCTCCCCCAGATTCCGGATCAATACTCCAGCGCTGTACCGATGAGCCGTTTTCGACTAATAAACGTCTCGTCGGGTGTGGCGGGCAGGGTCGAATGATTCTTCAAACCACTTCCAAGGGTCTTCCTGGGCGATGCAGTGCTTTTCGGATCGGGATATCAGCGGAAAAGTACACCAATAGACTAAGAATCAACTTACAAAATGACATAATCCAACAACTGCTTCCCGTCCCCGGCCGAACTCTTCTCTCGCCCATTGGCAAAATTCCCAGGTCGTCCAACAAAGTTTTGAGGCACCTCCTGTTGCTAGATGCCAATCTCGGCGCTCGTCGTCATCCCAGAAGGTAATTGGCGTCATGCAGAGGGATATCTTTCGGTCACTAGATAGATTGACAAGACTGGTAAATGCGAGAAAAAGACGAATGTCTAAAGGATGAGTATATGCGTCGGGAACTTGCGGGAAATTGGCAGCCTTTGTGATATTCTGACAGGCGGTAAGACCGCATATTTGTGACAACACGTGATTGTGGCAAAGCCAGGCGACTTCCTGCTCGGTAAAGAAATAGGGTGGCCACGGAGCAATGACCGCAGTGATATAGTTCCTCATGGTTAAATTAAGGTGTTCTGAGGAAGACTGGGAGATTGCCAGAGGGAGGAGGGAAACCTTGAAGTCTTTCGCGGGGTCTTGTGCCAGCATACTTTTGCGCATCTGGATAAATTCATCCACCATATCTGACAGTTCACCGGTTAGAACGCCTGGGTCACAGTTCTCACGTGCAGCCTCGCAAACTTGGACAAAGGCAGCAGCTTCTTCGGAGTCCACATGTTCAAGAGTATCCCATTGCTCGCTGGCAATTCTCCAGAATATATCAGAGCTACTTGCAGCAGCGTAGAACTCTCGATGTTGTAGGCAGATAGAGAAAATTGACTTAAGCCTCTTCTCGACGCCCAATCGAAGATCTTCGAGGCCAACGCCATCACCCGAGCCAATTACAGCAGCCCGAAATCGAGTAGCAAGGTTTTCATTGCTGAAGAGACTTGTTCTCTCAAAGGCGAAGCCAGACTGGTGCAGAGCCTTGATTGTGATTCCAAACATTATAAAATCGGTTGAGATAAAAACGGGTCAGAAAGGAAGGAGCCGGAATTGCGTGAATGGAAGGGAGTTGTTGCGAGTTCCATATGTATAATAATGTCATTCATGGTTGGGGGGCAACTGCGGGGAGTTGGTAGAATAGTGAATGGCATATGAGCGATTGAGATGTATCAAAACAAGTAGAACGCGATGCGGCCATCCTACTAACCCACACCATGCTGCGCAAATTTGCTTAGAGGGTAAAGCAAAAAGTAGATTGAATTCGTCGCGATTTCCTAGATGACAGTTAACAATGCTTGTGACGATGAAGGAAGGATTGGAAATGAGGAAATTTCCTAGCACAGTTCGCCGATGGCCAAATAATAATACTGGGGAATAATCAAGTATTAAATGAAAGTTTCAACCCTTAGATAGCTGACATGATCTCTAGGTTTCAATAGTAGCTGTTGAATAGCATCAAAAAGGTATCTAGGTCTAACTAGTATAGCCCTAGCACAATCTCGATTGGACTTAATTCCCTCGCAGGAGTGGTTCTGAATGTTTAATACTTGGACACTATCTTGTGTACTATAGCTCATGTTCTTTGTTAATATTGGATGAAGATATTTGGATCTTTAGTGTAGTTTGGAGTACTAGGCCAGGACCAAGAATGCTGACAACAATATTTTTCTTCCAGGTCCTAGGCGTTATCATTTACGGGATTAGTATAGTTATTTTAAATAGACTGTTTTTTGTGTTTTTTTTAAAAAAAAAAAAAAGGGAGAAAAAGATTGAGGTCTATCTTTATCACTAGGATTTACCTTGCTAGTTTAGATAGCTTTGTTGCAAGTTGCACGGCATAGCCTCCAGGGCTTGGTTTCTGATAGTGAGAATATGGGCAGAAGAATATTCAAAGTATGATAGTAAAAGCGCTAGCGAGTATGCCGAGAGCAATTAGAGTACCTCGAAGGTGTAAGCTTCCGGCTCCGTTGCCTTCATCGTCTTTATCACCTCCATTGCCATCACCATTTTCACTGCTACTAGTACTATTACCACTGTTATCACCGTCATTATTACCGCCGTTATTGTTGTCGTTATCGTTATTGTTATCACGATCGCTATCACTATCGTTGCTGTTATTGCCACCATTTTCATTACCGCCACCGCTAGTGTTGTTGTTCTGGTTGCGGTCCCTCAGAGAACCTCTGCCGCCAGTAGAGTTAGGGATGCAGCCGCGACCTCCCCAAATTGCTGCCTTTGCATCAGCCCAAGTGCTTGCGGGGTCCACGAGGTTCTTAGCTGTATAGAATAGTCGACAGTCTGAAGCCTGGTAATCAAAGTGAAGAGGTAGGTGGTCGACGCCCTCTTGATACGCGTTTCGAAGGTTGACACCCCCGTCGCTGACAAATAACGGGAAGTCCCCAAGGGGTTTTGGCCAAACAGCGGCAGAAAGAGCCAGCTGCTCGTCTGTGAACAGTGAAGGATCGTTATGTACATGCTCTTTTGCGATCGACACGTCTCTTGAAATTTCGGACCATGCGTAGGATTGAGAACCTCGTACACCACCTATAGCTTGCATTGGCTCGGAGCGAGGCCGACCCCCAAAGGTCAAGGTGCGGACACCGCCCACGTGCGTCATCAGATTGACGAATATGGCGCAGGTCGAGGCGCAGATTCCGTCAGTGACAATGAGGATATCCTCCGGCACGTACGGCTGGGTATTGTTGATACGGGCGCCGCCAAAGCCTCGGACGGGCCCGTTATCAGCATTCGCCGTAGAGAGCAGAGTTATATTAAAGTTGGCCGAGATCGCAGTGACATTACCCCCGAACTGCGTCTCGCCTTCTAAGAAATCCTCGACGGACGCAAACCCGCCGTCCTGAGTGGCATTTACGGCCCGCTGGTAATCGAACGGGTTGAGTCTCTCCGGCGAAATGAGCACCTTTTGGGCAGACAGAGCGATAAGATCCAAAGCATCGTGACGGCGAAATCGGTTAGCTGAGTAGGGAAATTTAGACGGGAAGAAAAGTTTGAAAAGGTCAAAAGCTCGTAGGGTAGATCCACCTCCATTTCGAGAGAGGTCAATAATAAGCTTGGTGCGTCCTCGAGCAATAGCTCTGTTCACAAGATTTTCGGCGAACTGGCCGAATATGCGATCCTGGTTAGCAGGTAAGCTCGAGTCTGTGACAAAGGTTGGTATAAACATAACCGCCGTGTCGTTATCAAGTATATATCCACTGATTTGGTTATATGGTTCCCGAATGAAAGGGGTGGGGAAGGCGGTAGGGCCTGTCGTTAGGGGAGGTCTGACTTGTGAATTATCATCACGCTTTGTTGGCGCACCTCGTCGCGCATTGTCGGATATGCCTGGAATACACGCGGCGTCATAGAGCTCCGTGGGCGACGTGTATGTATCGCGAAAGTTGTATTGAGAGAGCGTAGGAAAAGTAAATGTTTTACCATTCTTGAACTCGAGAGTCGTACTATTCACGCCTGGCCAGAGTCCTTCATTGAAGGCAAATTGGCCGAAAAGCGAGCCGACGTCCGTATTCCCAGTAGCTATTGACGCAGCTGAAGCAAAGAGTGCGTTCCATCTCGCATCCGGATCTTGAGATCCTTGTAGCGCAGCTACTGTCTCGAGGTATTCAATCACATCTTTACCATTGATCTTGGTAACTGGAGAGACAGTGCTGTTGCCCAACGAGATCGCTGCTACATCGGCTCCTAGGTAGATTTCGGGTTGCGCAAGGCCGTCCTCGGATATAGAAGCGAGCCAGCCGGTTTCTTGGCGGTAAAAGGTAAAGGCCGCAAGCGAACAGGGAAAAATAAAGAAATGGCCATCCGTAGCGGACCGTATCAGGTTTCTAAGGTCAAAGTCGAATTGATATTGGTTAGTGTACTGGGTACTGTCGATTTCATCTAAACCACCCAAAATATCGACGGCGGGTGACAAGTAGGTATCGGGAGGGTTTTGGAGAACCTCTAGTGTAGACTGGAACTGAATATATTTCTTAATCTCGGTGAGAAACTGCCGAGCTTTTTTCTTGTCGAACGGTAAAGATAAGAGGCAATCCTGTGCCGCCTGGCCGTTAATGATGTTGTCTTGGCTTGGATCTACAAGCCGCATCGCTCTAAAACAGTCATCTCCTGGGTTCTGACGAGCGTCCAGCGCCGCACTCCGCACCAGGGATGAAAGAAGAAAGGGTAAGGACAAGAGCATCGTACTTGATGCATGTAATGGAGTTTAGAAACGAATTGATAAAATATCGGGTACAATTTTGTAATCACTGGTGTCTTGGATTACTTTATACGGTTCTACAAATCTACTCGTTATGGTGCCTCCGCAGGCAGCGGCGCAGCAATTCATATTTTGCCCTACTAGTTAAGAGCATTATGGTCATAGGACTTTATGAATATCCGCATCTGTTTCGTGTAAGCTTATTTGCATTCTGGGTGCGCCTTAGCCTTGCTCAATATGTGCTTTTCCTCTGTTGTTTGAGCCAACGCCCCCGCAATGTGACAGACTCTCGCGCGAGAGGTATATTCTCTCGGGTCGGAACCGCAGTGGTGAGTTTGCTACTAAGCGACGGAACCTCTCTGTAGTCTAACGTTTGTCGATCAGGAAAGGATTGAACTGATACTTTATTTTCTACTTCAGCGGCTGAAACTCTCCTCCTTGTACCACGAGGGGTACAATCCTTTGTAAGAAGCTCAGCCATCTGCACATATAGGACCTGCGATACTTAATAGGAAGGCTCGTGAAGTAAAGTGGCCTAGATGCTCTCTTGAGTGGAGGATTGTGTAGTACTAGAAATGGTAGGAAAGCAGTGCTCATCCGCATTGCCAGGCGTAGGTAGTATTGGCGAAGTTATTAGTTCGCCAGCGCTAGCGTGGGAGTTGTAGGGCAGAAGATGGAGACGAGAATCACATTGCTGGGTCTGCGAACATGGCCTCTGACAGTGGCTTCGCTGCCAAGAGTGGACATAAGCTTGTTTTATGGCCATTCCATTAGACATAGAGGACCCTCAGCCTTAAGTCATCGCCGTATAAATCCTAATTGAGTCAATCTAAAGCGCAGGATGCAGGGGATAGGGGCTTAGGATCTGGCGTGCTAAGCCAGCAGCAAAGTGCATTAGACTGGATTGAACTTGGGGTTCACGCACCATTTCTCAAACTCCACAGGTAACCAAAGCAATGGATGCCTAATACCCATGATAAAATTACATGATAATCGTTGGGTGTACATACACTAGTATAAACGGCCCTGGTTGATCAATCAACTGGTCAATACTTAGTAGATTAGGCTCGCTCCTTTCAGCCCTAAAAATCATCTGATATGGTGGGTGATGAAACGAGGGTGTCATGTTCCATAATAGTATATCAGAAGAATATACTTGCTATACTACGAGGACACAATGCTGAGTACCCAACACCTGTAGACTAGACGCAGCCCTCCTTTACTTATGCCTGTTGCTTTTCGGGCTCATCTATTACGGGTTGTTCTCCAGCTGCTGCGCCGCTAAGCCAAGAAATCGAGCTGCATCTCCAAATTTCACGGCGTCTGTTGCCCCGTACGTATAACACAAAGACTTACGGTAGCATTCTTTATTCCTCTCTATCTCCCGTCTATTCACCTTACGTAGGTATAACGCGACACTGCGCATCTTTTATTGCTACGACTGACTTCACCAAGCCTAAGGATTCTTTATTAAAGTGCAGATATTGGGGCACATTGACCTAGTCAATCTGTTCGGACAGCTTAATAGAAACTTAACACCTCGGCCATCATCTATTCTAATTAGCAGTAGCGTCCGTCTCCGAAACTCGGGCGTAATTCCCTAGGACCTACACAGGCGATCGTTCTAGTAATATCTAAAGTGAAGTGTACGTGAGAAGCCGTGGCTTTTCTTTTTTTGGCAAGAAAAGTCTCAATACCACAGCACATTGTCATTCACACGCCCTCTTTTGTCATTTGATCTTAATGTTGACCTGGGAGATGCATGAATTGAGAAAACGAAGAAATAAATATTGAAAATTATAAAATGAATTCGAGAAATCGAAAGGAATACGTTATCGATACGCGTTAACGATGTATTGAGAACTTCGTATAGAATTACCCATGCGGACGGACGGCATAAGCGTACCTAGGTACCCAAGCCAATCATCACAAGTTGTAGATGCTAGGATACCGACTTTGGAAGGTTCCGAGGCATATCAGCGTCATCGCGTGATAAATAGAGAATACGATAGTTAGTCGATCGCGCCATTTGCAACCCACCGCATTAGCTCGGGCCGGGAACAAGCAATTCGCTTTCTTCCCGATTTGCATGATGCGCAAGGGGGAGGCATCGTCGCAAAGCAGAGGCAACGACGAAACTTACGATGGAGCTTCTCAGGCAGATAGCGCTCTCCATGTACGATGAATACGACAACTTCGACGCGAGCAGCGCGGCAGAGCTCAAGATTGTCAGGATCAATGCGGAGGATAGGGAATCAGATATCGCGACATGCGAGATAGAAGATGCATGCGAGGCGAATGTGCTCGGCCGCATCTCATCGGCGCTGGCGTCAAGGCCAGAGCACGCGACTGCCTCACTATTACTAGTCAACTTGTGGACGAGCAGGAACGGGGACGCGAGCGAAGGGATCGGCATATCAAAAACCAGCTTCCTGGGCCTTGTAGATGCGTTAGAAATAGACGGAAGCGTGCTGCAGCCTCTCGTGAACAACGTCTTTGGCCTCCTTGACTTCAGCGAGCCTATATCCGGCAATAGCAGCGCGGCAAAGGGGACAAGCACATACTTCCTCACCGACGCCCGGATGCGGCTTATCTGGTCGTTCAATTTCATCACGTCGGAAACCAAGGGAATCTTGATAATCCGACGCGAATCCCCAGGCCTCCAAATCCGAAATCAACGTCGCGGTGAATTCTTAGCCTCATTAAGCCGACAGCGCAAGAACATTTTTAGCCCGTACACCCTCTTATTCGTGACACTCGTGCAAAGCGCGCAGGACGCCAGGCCCGGTAGCGCGAAATTAGATTGCCGGGGAGCGTTTGAGTGGAAGACGGAATACGGCAATGGCGGGCGCGCGGCGCTCCCACAGACCAAAGGTGCTGTTTCGAGCGGGACGACGCTCGAGAGCCTAGCAGTGGCGGTGAGGCGCATCGAGACGCCGGCAGCATCGCTGGCGACCGACGAACGACAATCGGACGTTATTGACTCTATGCTTGATGTATTGTCAGACGAGAGTGTGTGGCAACAACGGCTAGCCTACGGGTCGCTTGCGAAAAGGCGGATAGAGCTCTGCGAAAGAGATACCGGCGTTTTTCGCGCGGTCGTGCATCCTCTACGGCAACAGAACTCCGCCTCGAGGTCTGCGCTGCGGTGCGCGGCCTCACAGGTGCGGAGCCAGTTAGACTTGGTAAGTAATCCTACATTACTGAGACCATTTCCCTAGGGAGGTGAGAGCCTCAAAAGCACTTGCTAAACGAGCACTTCAGATCGCCGTTATCCGTGCCCAGGAAGAGGCGCGCGTAAACCGCGAGATGGCCGCGGCAAGCCGGGAGATAGCAGAGGCCGCGAAACGGGATACGGCGTCGATGAAGACGATTGCGGTGATGACGATGGCGTTTCTGCTGGGGACCTTCTTCGCGGCGCTGTTCTCGATGCCGTCGCTGCGCTGGGATCAGACGTACATCGTCACGGACCGCTTCTGGGTGTATTGGGTTTTCACGCTGCCTGTCACGGCGTTTGTGTTTTTGATCTGGATGGTCCTGAGCTACGACGATGGCTTTAGGATTGCTTTGGATGAGTATCAACAGGGAAAAAGCATGAAACTGATGAAAAATGGACTCTTGGATGCTTGTTAGGAGGTGCGATTGAGTTGGCTTCGTCTGTGGAACACATGACAACTTGAACGGTGACAATAAGTTGCACGCGTGAGATGCGCACGCATCCTCTAGCTAACATGCACTTCGCCAAGGTGGAGCGATGGGAGTGTAACCGTGAACTTCAAAATTTAATACGGGCAAAGTAAGCATACTGATTCGTTGAATCGGCGCTTTGGTAGTCCTATAAACACCACAGTCCCTATCCAGCTACATAAATGAAAAATCCCAAGAACTCCAAATCGCCGAGGAATAAACGTAGGGCCTAGTTGCCTCCCTTGTTTTGATTCTAGACCGTAAAATAAGCAAATCACCTGTAGAGTTCCGGACAGGCACTTTTCCCCGCCTTCTCAAACAACTCAATTTCAAAGCGCTCGCCAAAGAAGTGTATCATATCGCTATACCGATCGATCCAGATGAAAGGAGGGATACCATTGGAGGCTTCACGAGTCGTCTTCGATACTACGACGGGCGTGCACCGGTCAAGCACCACGGCCCTGGCCTCGTGGTTCACGCGCGTCAAGGCCGTCGCCGGCATATGCCTCGTGCCAACGTAGTGGTCCCAAGGCGGATTTTCAAGCTTTATGTCGGGTGGCGTACTGCCCAATTCGAGCCATGGGTGAACGGGCAGCACGGCGAGGGCCCAAGACCGCGACGGCGGGACTTGCGTGGGTGATGTCGATAGGGTGCATTGCCAGATGTATATCCGTACTTTACTGGGTAAATCGCTGAACGTTTTACCTTGATGGCGCGATGGACTTCCTTCCGGGACTAGTGGTGATAAACCCGCCGTCGAAGCTTGGGCCGAGGGAGTTAGCGCTCCAGCCGAAGTGCTAGGAGGGATATCATCTCCCTCGTCATCGCTTTTTCCATCGTCGTCATCATCATCACCATCGTCATCATCATTATCATCTTCGCCATCATCATTATCGTCCTCCTGTGCGAAGAAGGCTTGCGCCTGCTGGACGAGCTCCGCGTTTACCTCCGAGTCGCCGGGGGTCAGTAGCTCGGAATCGGATGCTAAGAAGTGTGTTAAGAAGGCGAACAGCTGGGATTAAAAGAAGAAGTAAAAAATAAATAAATAAAAAGGAAAACAAGGATGAAAAACATCCTTTCTTAAAATGCGGAATACTATAACTCACATTTATTACCTCCCTTTCTAGGCTTTTTAGGGCGTCCGGGGCGTCTGGTGATAGCAGCAGACTTGGCTCTCACAGCCGTGCGGATCTGGCTCGCCGAGTAGCCGGTGATCTGGCGGATGCGTCCCTTGGATATAGTCGCGTCGTAGTACAGCGTGCGCACCCTGAAGCGTTCAAGCTCGGTCAAGTGCTTCGTGTGCACGCCTTTGGGCCGCGGCGTCGCAACGGCGCGACGGCGAGAGCCATCGTTGACAGGCCCAATGACCCTGGGCGGCGGCGGTGCTAAGGGGTCTATATCAATTATAGGATAATCCGTCATGATTCGACTCCATTCATGCAAATATGAGAATCGCGCAGTGTCGAGAATGAGTTGTCGCCGTACGGCGGCTGCATCTGGCGCAGGTAGCAACCGCGCGGGATCTGACTAGGTCGAGGAAAAAAGTTTTCTAGCGACCTGAGGTTGCGCGTTGATTGATTGCTGCTGTCTGTGTCCCCTCATTAACTCCAGTAAAATAAGCACGTACTTGCGCAATCGCCAATGAGTTTATTTCTAAAATTTTCATTTCACTTCGATTGAAAAAAACAAGTGTTACTGCCAGGTACTCGATGGTCCCTCTCAGAACATCAGTACCAATCTCACACCATGTCCTCTTGTTTTGTTTGAAGCAATTCCTTGTCTATCCGACTTCACCGATGCTCTGTTTCATCACAGCTGCCTTTGCCTCTTTGGGGTTAATGCATCCAGCGCCACGCTGATTCTGCCTAGGTACCTGACAGGGGTCTTAAACTTATACCTTTTAAAGCCATATCACGAATGATGAATGATGCGATTTGCTTCAGGGGTCATTCAGCTGCCAATTTTTTAAATTTTTAAATTTTTTAACTTTTTCGTCGGTAGGTAGTTGAGTATCGGATCTAGGTATCTACATACTATGAGTGATAGGAATGAACAAGTCGCTCATGTTGTGTCCACTCGCACTGGCTTTAAGAACACCACGATTTATACGTCTACCACCTCAGAAAAGCGGCCAACCCCGACAGTTATTGCTATACGAAAATGAGAATGACGAGAGTCCCAGGGTGGTCTGTAGATAGTGATATTCCCTATGTTTTAATGAATGCATAGTGCATATTAGACTCATTTTTCCCCAATGGATGCAATTCTCTACCTATGCTACGGACAGTGACGTCGCAAAACCACCACAATATCTTCTAACCCACGAGTACAATCTTCTATCTTTCAATCTGGCTTTGTGCGAGGCAAGTTGAATAGTTATATATATGTATGGAAATATATGCTCATAAAACAAAGGAAAATAAATTATAATGTTATGCTCTGGTGATGCTGTACTTTTCTTTATTATACCCTTAATATCGTTCCCAATGCAACCAAGTAGCAACTTATTTAAAGCAAATATGAACTTACCCGAAGGAGGCACGATGCAGGGATATCAGGACAGTATTCGGTATACTGAGTAAAGATCGCACACGTGTAGCCACGAATAGATTAGGAAGCCCTGTGCTGGATCCCTAGGCCAACCCCTCTGGGCGGGCTTTCTTTTATTGATGGTGGGCTCGTACTGCTCTTTCTAGGACTAAACCGTTGCGAAACTAACGGACTGGTGCTACCAATCCTTGGGCTTTTCCGTTTGACCTCTGCTATGGCGGCAGCAGCTTCGGCAGGTGGAGATCCGAATTCGACGACTGTGTCCTTATCGAGTCTTATTCCTCCAGATCCGGATCCGGAACGCGCTATTTCCTCTCCGACCTTCGTCCGCTTGGAAGGAAATGCCTCAGAAACCGGCGCATATTGGTTGCTTCCGCCTGTGGCGTTATCGCCCAATCCCGGGTCACTAGAATCACGCCGTAGTCGTCTTCGACTCTCACTACGAGGCCTCAAGGATCGAAATCGCGACATTAACTTAGGCCCTGAGCCAGATGCATGCGCCCCATCCGGACCAGGTATACTTCCACCACGCTTGCGACCTCGGAATATTCTCTTTGAAGTCGTGGGCGAAGTAACTCGAGTATCCTTGTACAACTGGTAGCTAGTCACGACGGTATCTAGCTCAAGGGGGGTTAGGCGAGGGCTAGGCTCGGTCTCCACAATGCTCGGACGCCGAGCGCGCGGTCGTTGCATAATTTGTGATGCCGGCGACGAGCTGAAAACTTGATTCGACGAGCTTGGTGAACTGTCGCGCCCTAGCGGGAGTGAACGGCGAGACCCAATGCTCGAGTTTGATTGATGGCTCGTATCCCGTGACATAGGCTGACTTGAGTAACCTTGAGGATGTAAATTTGTAGGTATCGGGGAGGCTACCCAGGGCGCAGGAGCTCCAAGCCTGTTGAAAGGTTCGGGGGGGATTGGTACCGTATGCGGATACGGTAGGTCACGGTATTGTGGCACTGGCACTGGCCTCGCGTGTAGTAGGTACTCATCATAATCCTCGAGAGAATGTGTCGAGAGTCGTTGGGGGTTCGTATGGGGGGAATTGGCTAGTGGAACGGAGCGGAGGCTGCTGGTAGGATTGATTTCGATGGAAATGGGTGGCGGGGGAAAAGGCCCTGCCGGCTGCGAAGGTGATGATCTAGCTGAACGTGATAGAGGTACCGATGGAGGGCGCGATGGGACCGCAGGCAGGATCGTGGAAGCTTGCAAAGATGCCAGTGCACTGTCTTCAGACGCGCCTAGCACCATATGAGAATCTGGTAATGGCATGCCTTCGGCGTCTATTGGAGTCGCTGCTAAGGGGCTGGAAATCTTGACTGGTGTGAGGCCGTCAATAGAAACAGGCCGGTCTGTCTCTTTGAGCCTCATGATTGTAGCCGCAGCATCCTTAGACATGGGCGGCGGATATGACAACGTTGGAGTTACCGGAAAGTTCTCGTCATTGGTCTCCTCAGCTCTCGCATCCGCATACGAAGGCCGCCCAAGAATGAGTCTCGGGCGACTCGATGGGCTGTCTAGATGACTCGCGGCCAAAACTCCACTTGGCAGCTTTGGTGAGACTATGTTGATCTGGCTTAAGCTAAATTCTGCGTCACTCTGAACAGATGGACCACTATCACTAAGTGAGAAACGTTGGTCTTGCCTTTGTATCGTAGAAGAATTGATGACGCCTCTTGCGGTTTCACGACTTTGTGACACCCTAGGGTCACTGACAAGCTGTGAAGTGGCCCTCCAAGCACCAGCGTGATCACGATATCGACGTCCAGCATGCTTCCTAATCGTTCGATGCTCTGGACCAAAAACTTTCCGTGTCGTCTCATCATCATCTAGCATCGACATGGACTCGAATATTTCCGTAGCAGCCAGCTGTGGCGTGACAGTCCTTGACGCTTCCCATTGGGAAAACCCTGGAGGTACGTCAACAGGGACATGGACATGCCAGTGATAAGGGCCGTGTTCAGTAGGGCTGTACACAGACGGGGACCCTAAAGTATCAGTACCATCCTCTACAGAGGACTCGTAGACGCTGTGACTGCTCGGGGTAGTCTCGGATTCCGAAAGACTATTAGTCCGCTCAAATACAGAGATAATGAGGTCTTTCGATCCTTGGCTGGCAGCCTCGCTAACCCTCTTGATTAGTTGGTCCATTCGATGTTGGATCGAGTCAACACGCGACTCTAGGTCCTCGCGAGCTGATTTCAGGGTAGGGAATCGCTTTTCAAAACGATCTAAATGAAGCAAGAGGCGTCGGCCATGAATGAGAAGCCGCCGGTAGTCTTCTGGTATTCCTGTCTGCGGATCTTTGTCTACTCTGTGAATGCTGGCGTCAAAGGCACCACAAAATACACAGATTGCTCGCTCTAGCCAAAAGTCGACCTCATGTTTCTCGTTCAGAATATCTACGAAAAAAGCTTGAACGATTCCGTGAACCCTAAGAATATCCAAAGTATCTTGGGCCGTGTTAACACTACGGGTGCTTCGTGTGCTTTCCGAGGAAGCTTCTCTCGACTCGTTTCTCTCAATGAGTGCAAACGCAATGAGGATTTTGAATGTAAGATTGAGTGACCCTATTCGGGATTCTGGTCCTTGAGATTTTACTGGAGTTCGCTTATCGAGCGCTTTTGCCCCTAGAGAAAATATGAGCGAATATTTCATGCTAAAGGGTGATCTACGGAACTTACCGAGAGCCACCATTTCAACCGGGATATGGGTACCAAAGAAAGCCAACAAAGACATGAGGTTTAAGGCGGCAACGGCGCCACGGTGTTCTAGCTGCTCGCGAACTGCGCGATATGCTGGCAGTTTACCCACCTTCGGGCGGCTCTTGTATGATCTGAGATACTTGGCCAAGGGTTCCCTAGTCGCTTTCATTTGAAGCGCAGCAACATGGATCATGAGCGGCAGTCGATCCATAAGTTCGATTAGCTCCTCGGCGCGTTGGAGGTCGTCTTGAGTATACGGTTTCTTCTTTCCCATCTCCTCGAAAAGCAACTCTTGGGCCTCTCTCTTTGTTAGAGGGTCCAATGCAATGACCTGGGGGTTGTCAAATTGATATTCTTCGCCCGTGGTCCGTTCGGTCGATGTGTATATAATGCTGGTGTTTTTGGCAAAGGGAATATAGTGCTCGAGACCCTCCAAGTCGAAATGAATACCATCAAGGATCAGTAACCAATTATCAGTGTTACTAAGCCAGGTTTGGACGGCTTTGATAACCGTGAGCGTGTCGCCAATTTGATTTGGATCCGTAATGGTCACTTCCTCTAAACCGGCAACTTTCGCTATATCATAATAGCCGTAGTCTAACTCTTGTAATGATTTCGCCCTGATCCAAAAGATACCTCCAGGATAGTCATATCTATGCTGGAAGACGTATTGCCGTGCTAGATGGCTTTTACCACCCCCGGGCATGCTTTGGATGAGTACTGACGAGGTTCCTACTGACCTTGTTTTACGGTCTGTAAGCATCTTATGTAATAGCTTCAACTCCTTTTCGCGGCCTTTAAAATACGTGTTCGGCCGGAATACCGAAGGCTTTACAAAGATGGGTTCCTCGACTGGGGGGTCAGGGTCAAATCCAGATTGTTGAGAGGGGAATAGCTCTTCGTCGTCTTGCGATTGAATGGGTGTTTCCGGCTCAGGAAGTAGAGTTCTAGGTTGATGTTGAAGTTTCGAATGTTCTTGACTAGGTGGTAAAGTGGTTTCATTATTTTGCTGCGGAGCTACAAATACGATAAATCAGCCAGTACTCCTCATCAATGTCCAATTTTAATCAAGCCCTATGACTATCTACTTCCTCAATCTCAAAAGGAAAGTAAACGTCTTGGAATGTATCTCTATGAAAACTATTTCTCTCGTGATGTTGTGCACGTGCGGTTAAGTGCAATGGCGATGACGTACTGTTTACTCCTTGACCGGCCTGGAGTCTTTGCGATTGGATCTAAATGTTGTTAACCCTGCTGACGAATGAGAGCGTGTTATCTCAAAGTTGACATACCCATGGCTTCATTCTTTCCTCAATCTCGTGCTTTGCTCGCGCTAACTTTTCGTCTTCTTCAACTCTCCACCGTGTTGTAATGACATCTGGTGCATCTAGCACCCATTCTCTAATCGCACTTGCAATCGTTCTATAGCCGGGCGCGTTCTTGTTGTCGAATTTGCACATTCCCGAATGTGTCGCCTCAATGGCATAGTATGTGACGCCGGGTAGCTGAGGGCTAGCTGAACTAGCATCTACCACAAGCATCTTAGTTCCCTTAAGGTCTGTCCTATGGTTCTCATGGGCCATGAGTATTTTGAACCGTTGGTAGACGTCAAGAAAATGGTTATTGATGTTTTGCAATGTCTCATTGTCTCTCTTGAGTGTTTTGAGTAACACAGACTCAGAGTGGAAGAACGACCTAGGTACGACAGCATCAGACATCGCTTGCAGAACCGTGCCCCACGTTGCGATGCCTGAGCCCGTATGTGGTGTACCTAGAAACACTATACCATAGGTTGAAACATAGATAGAACGGTAGTCTTCGTGTTGCGATGTACGTAAATCATTCGAGTACAAGAGCGCTCGCTTCACAAGAATTCCTCCTAGACTGTGACAGACCCAGATAATTGGATTGGAGGACGTTAATTCGTCCTTGCGATAGTGGGTAAGCGACGTAACTAACGTCTGCGCATGCATGAAGATGAAGTTGTCACTCGGGGTCGAGCCATGTTTCTTCGAGTAAACATCGGCATTGTATCCGTAGACAAGGACGTTGGCGCGGGCTTCTCTCAAAGAGACGGGGAGAAGGTCTGTGGGCCAGAAGACGCCATTCTTGGCGGTCCACGTCTTCTGCGGCTCCCCATTCAAGCCATGCACGAGGATGATATCTACTTTGGCATCGGGGTGAGTATAGACGGCGGTGGTTTCGTAGCGAGAAATCTGCCTGTTGATCGAGCCCTGCCAATGAAAAATATCCGTTAGCATGTTGGGACCTACACATAGATAGGTTGGGCGGTATGTTATGCGAACTCAGATGAAGTAAAGTAATACTTCTAGATAGGATGAAGCTCACCATACTTGTCTATGGACCAAGACGCAAGACGGCCTGGATCTTACGTTCACGTCAGTCGCGAAGATTCGGGGTAGCAGGAGTCAATGTAGTATTCGTCGGTAGCCATCTACGACGTGGCCGCACTACTATTATATCCGAGCCGGGGTCTGCAGGCGATAGATTCGGGTGATGACGTTGTGACACAGGCCCTCGGGAAGTAGGCGCGCAGGCCCAAGACACGGATCCGTAGTGCGAGGGCGGGATAACTGGTGGTGAATGGCGAAGATAAGCGTGGTCAGGTCAAATCAAGTCAAGCAAATTCACGACTACGAGAGAATGGCCATGGGCATGGGCGCAAAAGGGAGCGCTCCATGAGCCGTGAATAAACGAGAAGAGACAAGACGAGACGAGACTAGACGAGAGAAGAGGGAAGAGAAGGGAGACACGGCACGATGATTCACTTGACAGGAAAACAATCATGAATTCGCAGCACGAAGCAACGACAGCTGGGTAGGATGGGATAACATGTCACATCGAAGGGAAAGACAACGCGTCCTCGGGCGCGGCGGCGATCGGATAGATGAGTATCAAAGAAGCCTGCGTCACGGGGGATTGGCTGTGTGGGGAGGAGATGCTACGCTGCAGTCTTCTGCCCCCTTCTGGCCTGGGTCTCGTCTGCCCTGGTGATGCGGCAGCATTGAGTGGAAGGGGAGGGATGTCACGGCAGCTGAGCCACTCGCAGGCAGCGGTCTAAACGCGATCCGGCTAGCCAGGGATCACGATGCCCCTCGTTTGGCCTCAAATGTGCCCTGCCCCTCTGTACACTACTGGTTAGTACCCTCGGTACTGCTTACACTAGAGAGCCCCCCAGAAATACACTACGTTATGTACCGGAGTTCACTGTATCACCTATGTATAGTGCTCTATTGCTCCACCATGTTTCTCCACCAAAAGTTTAAATTCAAGGCACGGATACTGCACGGATCTCACCCGCAGCAGTACCGTCCGCGATCCACGCCGTCCAAGGGTCAACTTGAGCAAGTAGCCTCAGCCTTAGGCAGAATTAGAGGATTTCCTTGCCAATGAGAGATACGGCCTACCTCTTAAAAAATCGGTATTAACGATTCCACCAATAGATATCCTATAGAGTTAGTAATATTGAATGCTGAAATAACTGCGCCCCAGGCAGACTCAAGCTAGACCGGTAGACTAGTGTAGTGTAGTATAGTGTAGTATATGCAGATGTTTGGCTTTGGTGAGGGAATATGGTACTGTAAGCAGCTCCTCTCTCCTCTCCTTTTCCTCAGCTACTCACTAGTGTAGCTACTCACTCGCCCTGCTATAATAACCCTCGCTAATTACAAAGTAGTGTTTCGGTCACCGTTCCGTTTACCGTCACACAACACGAGGCATACACACCCACTGCAGCTTAGTGTGTTTCTTCGTGAAAGTACCTCCACACCATCATCAAGCAAATCATCAAGCAAGGCCACATTTTGCGATGTGAAACCGGGCAACCGTTGTATGGTTGGTGTTCTACACTACAGTAGCGCAGTCATGGCGCATTAATCCGGGGTGTTTCTAGATCCACAGGTATCCAGCGTCATACAACGTCGTGGCGGTGATGGCTAATAGAGGTGGTGATATGGTGGTGGGTGGTTGATGTTATCCACCTCTGCACGAAATGCCGAAGCCTGCCGCCTTAGCCCTGCATGGTATTTCTATACGAGCAGCCAATCCTATCATCCTGATAAACGGAACATGTGAAAACTACCGGTCGTGATTGTGATTGTGGTGATGGATATGTGCGTCTCGACCACTTACTTCACTAAATGGATCATCGAGTCCAACTTCAACCGACATGAGGTAGGTGCCATAAGACATACGAGGCGCAACCTATAAACTAGATGAGCGAGCAAATCCCTATCGGTATTTCTTTTGAGACTAGTTTCGAGGGAACTAGATCGCATCGAACGTCCGCGTAAGACCGGGTGTGTTGATGTACTTACCACGTTATATGTTGGCCTCCCGGGGCTGTTAATGCGGTTCAGCCGCTGCGCGGATCGTGAGCTGCTAATTTAGTCGAATAGATTCGAGTATTTGTCACTACGTTACCTCCAAGTTTTAGCTAAACTCAGGGGACAAGCGCGGCCGCTTCTGTGAACCACTAGATCGCCATCTTTAGCGATTGCGGCTGCAGCAAGCTGGTTCAGTTCCTCGTGCATCATATCACCGGAATAAATAGCGCAAGTGTCAGGTAGCGTCCCCTAGACGCGCGTTATTGGGCGCACAGAGATCTAAAGCACGTATGGCTGAACACCGTCCTTCATCCCATCCTCGCTCTCGGTAAGGCGTTTGCCATACCAGGCAGTAGAATAACTGGCAGTGACCTTGGACACGCTACACAGCCGTCTTTCACTACCTTCAATGCGATAAGTGCCCTTGAGGCTTGCTAGTGTCCGGTAACAAGCGGCCCGGTGGTATGCAAACGGAGATAAATGCCGGGGAACCCTAGTACCACATGTCAGACGCAGCCCAGCCAGGCTGTCCCGGCAGATCTTATTAGGCTGCATCGATCTTCGGTATCAATATCAGCCCGTGTTCCTTAACGCCCAGACTAACCTTCTACATATCCCAAATAAAAAATGATAGTTTCTTTGAGTCCAACACTCGATCAAGACCTATAATGTATTTTTGGGCTTTTATTGATTCGCTATTTGTCAAATCCTTATCTTCCACTCGTGATATTGGCGTGCGATATAGGTTACACATCGCTTTGACAGGAAACTGGATCCACCTCGCTTCGAAAGCACCTAATGTTTCACGAACTGGCGCCACCACACCACTACATCTCGGACTCATTCTTATGACTAATAGGTATTCCCTTCGCTTGCCGTTCATTCACGAAGCCAACCGAGATAATCTGCCGGTCCCCTGCTTATCCGATGTTCTAGCTCCAGCAGGTAGTAGATGAAATACGACATTGAGGGTTCGGCGGCGGTTAACACAGGTTGAAGAATTAACCGACCGTGGGCCTGAATACTATTCGTCCATCGTATGCATGTATGCAGGAACCATTGAGTTCCCGTCGTCTATCACATGTTGGATAGGGGATGCGTGGTGGGACGTTACCGATGTATTCACGTAACATAGGCATTACCAGGCACCATCACAAACACCCTTGCTTGTAGTGTAGGGCTACTTCCTGTCCTACCGATATTCGTACTGAGAGTTGGATACACTTGAGGTTATTCCCTTGTACCTACCCCAAAATAAGTACCGCATTCCAATATATAGGAGCTTGGTCCAGGCAAATAGAATCATCCAACTGGCGAAGCCTGAGACACTGCCCCAGTGAGTCACACCGATGGTAGCCTTGTTCTTGTTAAGGCCAAAGGGCAGGGTGAACGAGTAGGTCGGGTTGGTTAGGATACTGGAGCTTCGCTCCGGTTTCCCACTCGAGGAGCGTGTGTTCGGAGCAACGGAGGCTAGGAGACGGCACAAACTGCCTTGCTCTAGGCATTTCCCCTAGAATATGAGCTGGCACGTTGCAGTTACGAGAAGGCAGTGCCATGATGGCGTGATGAAAGCCGTGATGTTTTGATCAAAACTTCAGAATCAATCCTTCGGCGCAAGCATCAAGACATATTCCCTAGTACTTTGACCAAATTGTATCATGTCTTTCTCTCGAAGCTCGAGGTACCGACTTTGCGGCACCTTCTTCGAATTAAGAGAAGTACCGTTGGCACTTTCAAGGTCAATGAGGTACGGCTTAACTTTTCCAAGTTTGTCGCCGTACTCATTGCGGTTCTCGATATATCGGAATTGAATCACAGCATGCTGTTTGCTCACGCTAGGGTGTTCGGCCAACATATCGACCACAGCCATATCCCTTCCAACTAGCCAACAACTGCGATGACTAAGCGGGATGGTGTCGATGATATCCTCTCCTTTGAAGACAAATAATTTCCATTGGTCCTTTGGCGAAGGCTTCCGAGCTTCCGAAGGTTCGTGGTATTTCAACACAATCGTGGAACCATCTGCCTGTGTAACTGCGTTTGATGCGGCAGCAAGAGCACCAGAATTTCCATAGTTTGGCTTCTCCTTAGGCTTAGGAGGCTCTTCCCCGTTAATCAAGGCGAAGGAGTCGGCCTGAGAGGGTAACGGTCCGTTACGCCTTGCCACTTGTTTGCCACTATTGTCTTGGTCGCCGGAGGCACGACCGTCGTCGCCTGCCCGATGACTGCGGTGGCTTCTGTCGCCATGTCTATGATAGTCGCGTGATCTTTGTCTTCTGTGTTCCCCCTCTCCTTCCGGCCGTTGATCTCGAGAGCGTGACCGACGCCGGCGTGAATCTTTGGGAGACCTCGACCGCCGATGACGCCTCGTATCAGTAGATCTATCCCGAGATCGATATCTCTTGCTTCTCTCTCGGCTATCGAAATCGTCGTGGTGAGAGGGTCGATTCCTTCTGTGTCGCGCGTCGCGCTCGTTTGAATGACCGCGAGAACGATGTACCCTTTTTGCCGGCGATGTGTCCGACCCCATCTTTAATTTGATTGCTTGGCTCAGAGAGATAAGTTATGATTGTGTCGCTTAGACTGGCGACTGCATAGCCCGTAATAACGAACCCCGGTCGTTAGAAGAAGTTATTTGCTCAATTTGTAGGGAGTAGGTAGGTCAAGAGTTACATAAAAGCTGTATCCAGAGCACCTAATTAAACGGGATATTTACTTATACAGTATATGCATATATTCATCACCCACGATATAGGCTCATCATGCATCTAGGTAGAGGCACTGTGAGGTAAGCAAAGCACCCAAGGCTACACATAGATCACATGCCCCAAAGCATTTTCCGCAATGATCATTGCGGGATTGTTTCGATTAGGAATTCGTACACATGATTATATTACCATAAAATGACGTTCTTCCTTTCTTTATATGATCCTACCAAGTAGGTTATTAGTACAGCACAAATATGGATTGCTAATCATGTGGCGAAATGCGTATGTAAATCCTCTTCTACTGAAAACTCTACACAGTATACCTATCCTCTCTTTCCTCTTGACTCAACAATCGTGGCTATAGCAAGAATATTAACTTAGGTAACAATGCCGTATTTCATAAATCTCGATATCTATATCACTAGCAGCCCTTCTACTCATGGGCCGTTAGAAGTGCCTGCGCTTATCAGCATTGCTTATGTGTAAATAGTGTATCAATGAAGGAGAAATGACAACAAAAGAAAGAAGAGAGTAGTTTTAAGGAATTATTGTATATATCTCAGCATCGGCTGTTGGATGTAGAGTGCGTCTGGGGCGCCATCGAAACCTAATACTCGGCCTATTGCATCCGGCATCCAAACATTCCTAGTTACTACTCAACTAACCCGTATATCGCAGCATGGAGCGAATACGGGTTGAGGAACTTGCACCGCATCATTAGTCTCCTAGTTTCAACATCTCACCATTTAAATGATATAAGAGTTGGCTCATACAATATGACAAGATATCAAGACAAATACGTTCCGCTTAACCGAAGCAGATCTATCTAGAGTTATCTTAGTGGTAAAGGCTCGACGCCATACTATGGCTAGCTATGTGCTACGCGCCCCATGGCTCCCTAGTAACCATCAAGCCGTTATACTTACATAACTACCATCCTATAATAGTATTATCGAAGGCCGGGAGCCAGAAACTATCTAGCGTTAGTTGGGTAGTTTCCCTGACTTCTAGAGAGATTCAGAAATATCTACAGTTTAACCCGTGGACGGGTCAAAAAGGTCAAGAAGGTTTAGCTAACGTATCGCCGTGGACTACAATTTTGGCGTGCTCTTATCGCTCTCTTTCAAATCCTTCTCACCGACACCAGTATTCCTATACCCAAACAAATAACCCGCCACCTTCCTCATCTGCACCTCCTCACTACCTTCTGTAATCCTGTACTGTCTGAAGTGGCGCCAGATATGCTCAAAGGGCTCGTGACGACTATACCCGTTGCCACCATGGACTTGAATAGCGTTATCGGCAGCTTGCGTGGCAAGCCTGTTAGCGTAGTAATTACACATGCTGACCTTGTGACCCAACTGCTTCTCGATGGCGACCCATGGCGGTATCTTCTCATTGCCCTCATGCTTGTTCTGCACGACATCCATCTCTGTTGCCGTCCGCAGGATCAGGAGACGCAGCATCTCAACTTGTGTCGAGAGCTCGACGAGTGGCCATTGGATCGCCTGATTCGTAGATAGAGGCTTCCCGAATATGATGCGATCACGTGCGTAACTAATCGAGCGGTCGACGCAAAATTTCGCCACACCGCACGAGCTGGCCGCTTGCCTGATCCGGTTTTCATGCGTGAAGGTCTGTGCGATAGCGAGGCCGTCGTCGAGAGGCCCGAGTATGGCAGATGCGGGCACGCGTACGTTATTGAAGAAGATCGTTACATTGTCCATTGGTATGTTGAGAGTATACTCGAATGATTTGATCGTGATGCCCGGTGTATCATGGGGGACGATGAAAGCCGTAATGCCGCGAGGAGACCCAGACTTGCCAGAGGTGCGCGCGAAGACTAGAAAGTGTGTCGCGGAGTGGGCGCCCGTCTGCCACCTCTTGTTCCCGTCAATCTTGTACCCTTTGGCTCCATCCGGGAGCGTGCAGTCAAAGGCACGCGTGTCCATATGCGTAGCATCACTGCCATGATGGATCTCCGTCAGGCCGAAAGTCATCCGGAATAGGCCCGCAAGACGCGCCGGGATAAACTCGGCCTTTTGTTGTGGGCTGCCCCAATGATGCAACATCAGCAAATCCGGGAAGTTGCCCACCACGCTGTGCTCGTTCTGCAGGTCATTGGCGAGGCTCACGCCGCCGCCATACACGGGGTGCGAGGCCATGTGATCCCGCAGCACGCACATCTACAGGTTTGTGTCTCTGTGTCCATATCCACCATATTCTCGCGGTAGTGGGAAGCGGTAGAAGCCAGCTTCATCCGCGATTCTGCGAGCCTTGGTAAGAAGAGTTTGCCATTCCGGCGTCGGGAGCCCACCGTTGCCCCATTGTGTCCGAGAGGGCTCACGACGGAACCGATTATTGCTGTCCTTATGCTGGAGTGGTAGAATCTGTGCCGCTATAAAGGTATCTAGCTTTGTTATATATTCTCGTAGATCAGAGGGCAGCTCAAAGTTCATTTGTAACTGAGTAATTCACTGATAATTGGTCTGGGTAGTAGGTAGGTAGGTAATAGATAATAAATATATGGATGGTAGTTCACCCAGGTCAGGTAAATTGTAATTCTTTATTTATCCAAGTACAGCTGACACCCCACTAAGTAATTCCAACTAGGTACCAAGTAAGTACCTGTGTAGGTAGAGTTTAGCAAGGGTAGAGATGGCTGGCTAGGACAAATTACGGATTGCGCTAATCATAACAACAAGGTAGGTATGAAGTCACCTTACTATACATCATCAGAGGAGATTCGTATAAGATCACATAGTATAGACTGGGTAGTGTAACCCCAGAATCTGTCCAGAATGAGGCCAACCGGGAACTAACATAATCGAGATATAGTAGCAGTGCATCTACTATCTAGATAAAGCAGAGACAGACAACTTGGTACTTAGCTGCCCCGGAATGCGGGGCACGGGGAAGCCGAGCCTCCTAGCTAGCGTACTAATTGTGCCTCGGCTCCCATAAGAACAAGGGATGGTTGAGTTGTTGACCTGACCTGTCGTTTTACTACAATTTGGTCAATTCACTCACTCATCCAAGTAATTCCGTGTAGCTTGTATAGTCCAGCGTGGATTCCAAGAAGAGAATCGCCATCCTTTTCTTCATACACACCGGAACACGACAACGCCCTGCCTAGGAATATGGCGGGACGCATAAGGCATCCGATCGACGTCAAGGCGCTCGAGCAGTACCTCAGTCAGCATGTGCCCGAGATCAAGGTGCCATTGGAGGTCAAGCAATTCGGGTTCGGGCAGTCAAACCCGACATATCAGTTGACCTCTGCTGACAAGAAGCGCTATGTCATGCGCAAGAAACCGCCTGGAAAGCTGCTCTCCAAGTCTGCCCACAAGGTCGAGCGCGAACACCGCATCATCGCCGCACTTGGTGCAACAGACGTACCTGTGCCCAAGGCATACCGTCTCTGCGAGGATGAATCGGTAATAGGGACGCCTTTTTATGTCATGGAATTCCTAGACGGCCGCATCTTTGAAGATCTGTCCGTGCCTAACGTCTCTCCCGAGGAGCGAACAAGTCTATGGCGTGCGGCAGTCCAGACGTTAGCCAAGTTTCACAGTGTAGACTTCCGGAAAGTCGGGTTGGAATCTTTTGGCAAAAGCAACGGGTTCTATGACCGTCAGCTAGCGACATGGCAGCAGATATGTACCGCCCAATCGAAGGCCGTCGACGTCGACACCAAGGAGCCCGTGGGCCAGATCCCGCACTTCGACGAGATTCTACAGTTCTTTGCAGATAAGACTCGTCAGCCGCAACAGCGTGCGACGCTGATTCATGGCGACTATAAGCTCGATAACCTAGTTTTTCATAAGACGGAACCCCGCGTCATCGGGATCCTAGATTGGGAGATGAGCACAATTGGTCACCCACTATCCGATCTTGCAAACCTACTCACGCCATTCTACACATATGAGGCAAGCAGGTCATACAATCGCAGCGCCGATGCGTTTTTGCCTGGTGCTACGCCCGGTCTTCCAACATCCGACGTCATCCTCTCATGGTATATAGAGACCGCGGGATGGGACCCCCGGCCCGAGATGCACTGGGCTCTAGCGTTCGGTGTTTTTAGGTATTCGGCAATTAGCCAGGGGATTGCGGCAAGATATGCGACGCGGCAGGCGAGCAGTGCGGAGGCTCAAACGTACGCCCAGGCGTTCAAACCGATGGGAGAGGTCGCTTGGTCTCTCGTAGAGCAGGAGAAGGCCAAGTATAAGACAGCGAGAGGGGGTGTCGCCGCGAAGCTATAACGGGCCTAGTAAAAGACCTGTGATCGGCCTCCTTGAGCCATTGTACGGCTCGAGGAGGTATGCATCACTAGTGTTATCTAGCGCACACCAATTGGAATATGGTGTTTACATTGTACGCGGGGTGTGTCTTCAGCTTACGACGTTACCTGCCTAGCGCACTCAGTACTCAGCTACTCTTGTATAGAACTAAAATCTACCTATTGGAACCACCGACAAGTAACTCCTTAGATAAGAATGTGCCTTTATTTTCTTCCCTAAAGTTGAATGGGTAGTACTACGATCACATCACCCAACCCAAAGGTGCCAACATGGTCACAAGAACGCAAATCACGTTACATGTTTACATCTTATCGCACTTATATCCTCGGTCTAGACTACACTCGTGCCTCACATCGTGTCCACAGTGTCGTGTAGTCGCGAGGTAAGGTATCATCAGGCAAGCAGCACGATTATCAATCCATCTCCAATATCCAATATTGAAGATCATTTCCTCTATCGGGTAACTTACATCAACATCTTGCAATTCGTCTGCCTTGCGCTGCCCTGTTTAGCCTAAAGCGACTCTGCGCCTTCATTGGCCTTGTTCGACGGGTAGAGAAGGTGACAGTCTCGGGCGGTGGCCTGGCCCGAAACCATGGTTGAGGTGCAGATGCTGAGCTGCACTGACGTTACTTTAATGTCACCATCTGCAGGTTTGCTTGTTGCCATGACTGCGCTGACAACCGGTTCCGTGATACCTCTCTCCTATCGGACAACCGTCGGGGACGGTGGAAGCACCACTCTGCAGTTATTTCCAATTCATTATTAATGGATAAGCTCTAGAACTACATCGTAGAGACGGCGGCTTGGCTTTCAACTAGTCGGGGGGGGGGGGACTATGACGGTGAGCTAAGTGATAAGAATACAAGAGCCGTCAACATTCCGCTACCAAAGATGAGTGTGTCGACTATGAATTTGTGCAGGTCGCCCAAAATCAAAGTTAGCTTGGTCTTCCCGGTTCGTGATGCGTGAATCACTTATTATCTCTTTTATTCTTCTCACCTGTGGTGTAAATTGCGCGTCGCCACGAACAGGGTCCGTTTCTCTCAGGGGTAAATCATCAAGTCGTGCTGATCAAGAATGCAAAGTCTTTCCTGGTGACTCCAACTGGCCACCTGAGGGCGAATGGGCTCGGTTGAACGCATCGATTGATGGCGTTCTCCTTAAGCCCAAGCCAGCAGCTTCCGCTTGCTATCCTGGTCCCGACTTCGATCAGAGCCAATGCCAATTCTTGGTCAATAATGCACCTTCGACTAGGTTTTGGCTTGACGATCCCCTCACAGAATTGGCACAATGGACACAGGGAAGTTCTTGCATAGCTACTCTTACCCCTGTCGGAAATTGCACTCGAGGAGGGTTCCCGGAGTACGTTGTCAATGCTACGTCCGCGAAGCACGTACAGGGCGCGGTGAACTTCGCGAGAGATAATAACGTTCGATTGGTGATAAAGTACGTCTGGTAATCAGAGAAGATCATCCCAGTGATATTTTAAGCTTACTGGGATTATTGAACAGGAACACAGGTCACGATTTTGGAGGGAGATCAGTAGGTGCAGGATCGCTTAGTGTCTGGACGCACAACTTGAAAAGCACGCAATTCATCCCTTCGTATACGATAGGCCAATACAGTGGGATGGCAGTCCGTATCGGATCCGGCGTCGAAGCTTGGGAGGTATCGAACCTGATGGCAGCTAACGACATCAGTGTTGTCGCGGCCGGGTGCAACACAGTCGGTGGAAGTGGTGGGTGGCTGAGCTCTGGCGGACATAGTACCGTCACTTCGACATTCGGGCTCGGAGCCGACCAAGTTCTATCGCTTGAAGTAGCCACGGCCGACGGAAAGCTAGTGACAGCTGACCCTCTCACGAATCAAGACCTGTTTTGGGCAATGCGAGGCGGAGGCGGAGGTAATCCATCCAAAATGCAAGGCAGTCTGAGCGGTGGCTAACAGATAAGCAGCTACCTATGGTATTATTACCTCAGTGATTATGAAGGCATATCCACCTATCAGTATATCGTCGTCATCTCTTAGTCTCACATTCTCGAGCGGCTCGGGCACTGGCACTGTACGCAATGTCGAGACCTTCTGGCAGGGTGTCGCTTCGTATTACAGGTTTGCTGCCAAGATTCTCGACGCCGGCGGCTATGGCTTTAGCTACATCTATCCGATGGCAAACAACACTTACCGGTTTACCACCAGCAGTTCATTCCCAGGTATGACACCCACGGTGGCTTTTAATTTTATGCAGCCATTATACGACACATTGAAAGGGGTAGGAATAAACGTTGCAAACCCTACGATAGGATCAGCCAGACCAGTAAGTGACATTAGTTTCTTTTTCTTTTTTATTTTATAGCTAGAATCATGTCTCAGGACACCCTAGGAAGCAGTCACTAACCCCTAGTGTTATCTATAGTATGGCTCTCCCCGCGGTGGAACTGGTGATAGACCTGTCAATACCAGATACAGATCTCGCCTACTACCTCGAGAGAATTGGGAAGACGATAGCCTCTTCAACCAAACTATGAGGGCCATCCGGACAGCCGTTGAGGGAGGCTTTGATAACAATTTTTATTTCCATGGGACCCTGACGTCCCCGACAGAAGAGGTGGCGGGAGTAAGTAATTTTAGACCTCAATTTGAGTAGAAACCTTCCTCTCAGGCTATTATCTTATCTCAGAAGCTCTCCGGACTTTCGACACACTCACATATTATCTTTAAAACGCCGATAGCTAACTCTGAGTGTTGTAGTGGCCTGGCAGCGACAGCGCAGTCAATCCAGCGTGGCGGAAGAATCGTATGCACGCCATGCTGATGGATGTGCAGCCTGATGGGCTTACAGCGCAGCAAGCGATCAACAGAAATACTTTAATGCAAGGATATATGGCTTTACTCCGCGATGTATCACCTGGCGCAGGGTCATATATGAATGAAGGGGACCCTGGCGAGCCAAATTGGCAGCAGGCCTTCTATGGTGATAATTACGAGAGGCTACTAGAGATCAAGCGGAAATGGGACCCGGCAGGCGTCTTTTGGTCTCCGACGACAGTGGGGAGTGAGGGTTGGGAAGTACAAGTCGTCGATGGCTATCCCAATTCGCAGAATGGGAGACTGTGCCACGTCGTGGGGTGAAAGTACAAGCACAAGATATAAACAAGAGGGGGGAATATCCATGTTAAGATGAGAGCGAATTGGCCGGCATATAGGCAAACCATGGCATTTGAATCTTCGGATAGGCTATCTATCATGTTACTAGATCTGTAGGTAGTAGATTTATTTACAATATTTAGAGATGTCATGCCCAGAGGCGCAATAACCATCTTGAAGTACCCCTCATCCCCTCATCTTCAACCGAGGCTTGCCATCCTTGTTAGACCAGCTTGCTAGTCTACTCATCCGGCGATACCAATGGATAAAGGACGGTCAGAAGTTACACATTCACCCAATTTGGGAACCAGGTCTGTCTAGTAAGTCACTAGCCTACTAAGGTTTCGGAAATGTGCCATATCACAACCTTACACACTAGGTCGCGTGCACAACCGTATAGATCCCCGATCATCCAATTGGATACACCGCCCGCAACTGTGATACGCTGTTACATTCCGAAAAAACGCACATGCTCTACGACCGGTGGATTAGTAGGGAACTACTAACCGCCAGCCATTCTAGCATTTTAAGCTCGAAGCCCGAGCTTTTGAGCTAAGCATTGAATTCTATACCATTCACGACATTTTCATATTCGCACTAATATATAGTAAAGTCATGGCTCCGGCGCGGCGGCCCGTTCGTATCGCCAATTGCTCAGGTGCGATAACCGACCCGGGCGACTTCATGCTAGCACAAGCAACCGCCGGTCAAATCGATGTCATTACCGGTGATTATCTAGCTGAGGCAAATCTAGCACAGTACGCCGAAGCATATGAGAGAGGCGAGCATCCCGGCTACGCGTTGACGGCCTATGACGGTCTTCAGAAATCACTTCAGATCATCAACGAGAAGAGGATCAAAGTTGTCATCAATGGCGGCGGATTGAATCCCAAGGGTCTAGCTGAAGTCACCCATAAGACGGCGAGTGAAAAGGGATATAGTCTCAAGATCGCCTATGTCGAAGGAGACAATTTATTGTCCATCGTTCATGACATCGTCAAGCCAGATAGCCAAGGCCGACTACCCCATTTTGATTCAGAAAATGACCAAGTCAAATTAGCCAAGGACACTGACAACTTTGTACAAGACCCGAATAAGAAAATCGTAGCTGCCAACGCGTACCTAGGATGTCGTGCAATTCGACATGGGCTTGAGAGGAGCGCCGACATTATCATCTGTGGCCGAGTCGCCGATGCATCGCCCGTGATGGGCGCAGCGCAGTGGTGGCATGGCTGGAAAGATGATGATTTTGACAAGCTGGCTGGAGCACTAGTAGCCGGACATCTAATCGAATGTTCAACTTACGGCACAGGTGGCAATTTCGCCGGCTTTGATAACTTCACCATTCAAGAGCTGCTGCATCTCGGTTCCCCTATTGCTGAGATTACGGAGAACGGAGAGTCAATCATCACGAAACATGAGGCCTTGAATGGCTTTGTTACCGAGGAGGTTATTAAATGCCAATTACTATACGAACTACAAGGGAACATATACTTGAACAGCGACGTGAAGGCAGATATCACTAACATAGCGGTTCGCCAAACTGGACCTAATCGTGTTCATGTTTCAGGGGCAAAGGGCTATCCACCGCCCCCAACGACAAAACTCGCCGTATTCTACCGTGGTGGTTGGCAAGGCGAGTTTTCAGTCAATGCGACTGGATACGCCACGAAACACAAATATGATCTCCAGGAGGCACAACTGCGGACACAGCTAGACAAGTGGGGTGTAACGAAGGACATTGACCTACTTGAATTTCAGCGCATCGGCGTCCCACAAGAGAATCCGCGGTCGCAGTTAGAAGCTACCACATATCTACGCTTAGTTGTGCAAGCGCAGCGTCGTGAGACGATACGACGTGTTCACCAAGCAGTATGGTATAATTTCAGTGAGTATTTCTCCTTTCCTTAGCTTGTAACATCTGAAACTCTCCAAAGCTAGCCGATGTCTTACTATATTTCAGTGCAGCATTTCCCCGGCCTCAGCTGCACACTCGATTCACGATTGTTGTCAGCCCCGGTTCCATTCCTTGGTTTCTTCCCGGCCCTAGTATCTCAACGCCAGATACGAGAATCCATCAATATTATCGGACATGACGGAAAGGTAGAGGAAAGCCTGGTCGTCGGCCCCCCGCATATCACAGAGAAGCTAGCACCACGCGAGAACTATGATCCTGCATCACCACGCACGCTTTCTTCCTTCGGGTCTTCGAAAGCCATGCCATTCGGCGATATCATCCTCGCGCGGTCAGGCGACAAGGGCGCAAATGTCAACGTCGGCTTCACACCACGCAAGATATATGACACTTCCGAAGTGTGGAAGTGGTTACGAGCTTTCTTGACGAAGGATAGGCTAAGGCAACTAATGGGCAACGATTGGCAGGACTGGTTCCACGTTGAGCGCGTCGAGTTTCCGAAGATCAGGGCTGTTCACTTCGTCGTCTACGGTGCTCTGGGAAGGGGCGTGAGTAGCTCTGTCAGACTTGATTCCCTAGGTAAAGGGTTCGCGGAATGGTTACGTGCCGTACATGTCCCCGTTCCCACCAAGTTCCTCGAAGGAGGACCTAGAAGCAAGATTTAAAGTCGCGCCTACTTACTTACTGAGTGGATTTGGAGTAATCTTGTTTAGTCACATGCGACTAAACTAGACCTTTCCTATACTCCAAGTCTATATTTATAAATCTAGCGATTTCAGAATATTCTGGTCGTCATCGACCTTCATACAGTCATTAGCTAGTCAGTTACCTTAGTTTGAGATGAAATATTGCTAGTATCCGCGGAACGGCAGAATCCCGCACATTTCCTAGGTCTCTTCAATACAACTTCATTAGTAATATAATATTGGGCCTTGTGTTATATGCAGTTGGGTGGCCGTCCTTGCAATGCGAGATGCAGACAGGGCTAGCGCTACTGTTATTCGTGGCAGTGCAGCGGAAACATCTGACTTACATAATATCTGATAAACATTTCACAACATCTCACCTCTACGTCCGTTAACTTCCCCATTTTTACTTTGCTTTGGGATAAAAATCGCTTTCAATATAGATATATCTCGTCGCGGAGTCTGTAGGGTGCGCTACTGATCCTCAAGCAAAAAACTCATACATTGTGAACATCGTCACAACTCCAATCATAGCATATGGAACAGCACTTTGGGTAGTCAGGTCACTAAACGAATACCCTTATACTCTTCGAAATTGTGGCGTTGCAGTGCTGCGATGCTGTGTTGTTTCTGAAACCTCCTACGATATACCTAAGCACCTATAATCCCCCATTTATCATATCTCTCACTCGGGGCTGTTTGACGGCAACGGGGTCCTTTTAGGCATTCTAGTAAGATTACACCGAAAACAGAAAACCTCCAAACAAGAAGTTATGGTAGGATATAAGTTATCGAACCTCATCGAAGCCTTCTCTTTGTTGGTTGAGCGCGACACCAACATTGGAACGTCTATTGCCATTTCCATCACCACTTTCTCTGTTATTTGGATCGTTTATACGTCGCGCATTCTCTTCCTATCTCAGTCAGCATCTTCTAGGTCAGGGAAACAGCCGCCTGACTTGGGTGCAAGGACCCCTGCTATCGCCAGACGTAAAGTTAGTTAATCTATCTCTAGTCTATTCGATCTATGATAAATTTATAGAGCGAAGTGCTAATCCAACACCCTGATAGAAATACACTCAGACGAAAATCATCATCGCTAGCGTGGTAGTAGGATTCCTCTTGAGTCTAGGCAGTGTCCCGTTCAGCTATTTCATCACCGCCTTGCTCGAGGCTACATACGGCGACTCACTAGACCGAAACAACGCTTGCAATGAAAACGGTCCCAAGATTTCCACTACCAATGCAGCCAACTCAGTGTACAGATTCTGTGTATCTATCAAGCACGAGTTATACAAGCAGGATAAGGCTAATCTTGATAGGCTAGACGCGACAGGCGGGTTTGAAGGCCGGGCCAAGATCTTCGTTTCTGAGCAGGCTACTACCTGGAGCGACATTTGCCTCAGGGACTACGGTATTGACCTTAAAGGCTAGGCTTCGAGGTGGTTTGCTAGGAAAACGTTAATTAGATATTCGATCCAGACTCTTGGGTTTAATGATGACCAGGTTTATTCAAACCCGGTGTCACGGGAAAGCGAGGGTATATCACCACATTAAACCTTGATTATCTGCAGTGCTAGTACGTATGCCCACTGTTGGGACGCAACACTCGGTTGTTCTGAATTCTTCGTGCTAAGTGTTTGGAGATAGAAGAACGTTCGGGATATTCTATACGCTCAATGTTTACCTTCAAGGAAACGCTGTTGGAATCTTTCCGGGTATATGAGCAACTATGATTGTCTGAAGATTTGAATAGAAATATGCCCTGGCAGAACAAATCTGCTTAGTATATAATAACCTAAGGATTAGAATTGTAGGCCCCTATGCAGAGTGTTTAATCTCTACTGGGTTGTCCGTAACTAGTATAATCAATTAGGCCTTCAGCCGAGTCATGCAGTAATTTTTATCTTAAAAAAAGGTATCTATATCACGCTTTGTGAGCGTTATCAACCTTTGATTAAAAGTAATTATTACGAATACACCCTCTGGCCTAACACCGAGCTATAATAACTTCAGAATCTCAATCGAACCGACATCGCAAAGACTCTGTGTCCCTCTTATTTACTAATGAAACTATAATACCTTGGGAGTTTCACTCACCAAGCTGCGCCTTTTGATCGATCTTCCAAACTAGAGATATCCTGCGCATCAACCGTGAGAAACCTTTTGACTCCGAATACGGCGTCTAATATTCAGCAAAGATTACCAGTTGAGTTACTATTAGGCTCTGTGCGCGACAACATTCATCATACCCCATACCTAGGCTCTGACAGCGTAAACCACATAAAATAAAGCTTATCACAGTTCCTTGTTATGCCACCTAGGTCGATGTCAGCTTTACAGTGCCAGTGCGCTAGCTCGTGGATGTGCCCATATACCCCAAAATAGGGACGCGTGTGTAACCACTAATCCACAACCTAGCGCACATGTTCTCGATAGCTTTTTCTCGGGCCGGAGACTCATCTAGTGTTATTTCGTGACGTGTCGAGATACTAGTGCACGTAACATATATCTCCCCAAAATAGAAATCGCCGCAGTTGTCGATGAGTGCCAGCTGCGTCGAGGTGGGTGTTTCGATATCGTTGCTATGATCCGTCAGCGTATCGCCAATGGCGCCTATGCAGTCTCAACCAACATTAAGATTTTAGATCTCGAAGTCGGCAAATGTAACGCTCTTTCTGGCTGCAACTCCGCTGCAGCTATCCCGTCTTGGCATAATACCTTGCAATTATCGATGGTAACAATTTGTGCTGGGGTCAGGATTGCAATACTTCAAGGTGGGGAGCTAATTCTCAAGGAATCTCAATTGGTATCCATTATAGGCAACCCAGCCGGGAGTCACATGTTAACTTGTGTAATCGCTGTACTTGATACAGTCTGTGTGAATGGGGTGTTGTGAGACGATACCGATGTGTGGTAGTCGTGATAGGTGTTTAGTTCAAAGGTGGCTTCGGTACAAGTGGCCAACGCCAAGATTTGGGCATGAAATGTTTACCGAACGGTTCTACGAGTCGTGTTAGCCTAAAATACCAAGCTGTGTCATATAGGGTGAAGTCGATGCATTCATTCATCAACGAAGATCTGCTAGTGTGATTGTGTTGTCCGCCAACAAGTAGTCATAATTAGTAGCTTGGTTATGATCACATCAACAAATGTCATACCGTGTCGTATTTAGATTATGTCAAAGTTTTGGGCTAGTCGGCAAGGGAGAGAACTTCTCATTATTTCCCTGGCGGTGGCGTTATACTGGTTCACGGTGAAGAACGGCTCTAGACAGTAGAAAACATATTGAACAGCTGAGAGCCGTTAGATCCAGCCGTTGGCCTCATGAATGGCTGTAGACTCGTAGGTGCAGATGAAACAGCCAAGACTCTTGGGACGACCCAATAACTCTTAAGTCGGGATTGATGGTGCTATATAAAGCCCATTCTGAGCTACTCATATCAATACTAGCTTAAAGCTTCTTATTGTTATAATGCAACGCAAACGTGCGGCGTAGAGGAAATGAGCCCCGCAACCTTCCCGCGGCCATTAGCCTAATCGCGTTTTTAGTGCTATATGACTCTGTGGGGATAACCCCTATCAATTGCGATGCATCACGGCGAAATGTAGAATTCCAAAGTATGGCCGCCGTACAACAGTCGCATAGAGCCGAGGCTATGTAAAATTACGGCGCAGTAGTCCAAGGTCGTCTGCTTGTAGCACTATGTAACATGAGCGATGCTGTTGGTAATAACTGTATGCCCCGCCACAACCTAATTGTATGATGTGGGGTTGGCCACAGCTGCATCTTCTCCTGTAGGCTGACCAACATCTAGGTAGATACGGTTATAGCAATGACGCCAAGTCATAGGAGTGCAGGCTAAAATGGTAATTGATTGGAAATATGCTTCTCCTATGAAAAGGGACGTAAACGCTTAGCGTCAATAGACTTCTTGAGGCACGAAAATCTCTTGGGCCATGTGCATGGTATCTCGTGGCACGACAACCCCATTACGGAGAGCCAACTCCTAGAAAGTCGTAAGAATCACTAGGCCCCCCCATATCCTTCCCAAATCCTGAATTCTACGTGGGTGGTATCTGGTTGCAATCCCACATCATACGGCCCGGGTCGATCATCGATGTTGTCATACCATGGATATTTGGGCGGGAAATCGAAAATCTTCGTTTCTTCGCGGTCGAATTCCAGGCAATATAAATCCGGATCCTGTGAGCTAATGTCATATTCTATACCAGTGATACCTTGTTCAGCCGCTCGCTTTCTTAAATCTTGGCAGTAGAAAGGATTACGCGATTTCTCCGCGGCATACCAAAGATGCCCGTTCGGAGTTGGATTTATGGCCTTGTATTCAACTTCGTAGTCCCAGAATATAGCGGCTATGGCAGCCTGTTCCTTCATACTCGGCACCTTCTCAGCGAGCATTGTAAGCATCATCCCATCAGGTCGCAATGGCCACCAGATAAAATAGGGTTGTGGCGCATCAGACGGCCACCCAGCATCATAGAATTCCCGAGGGTCGTTCATCATAATACGGCGTGCTGAGATTGCCATTTTGATCTGGTTTAAATGGGGTATGTAGTTGTTGTCAGAGTTGGCAGCAGCCTGGGCCCGTGGCGTGTTGTGTGTAATCTCATTAGCCCACCAACGAGCGTACATGGTGTGGTGATAGATACCGCGGATCACGCACAGCAATTCCTTTTTGTCCATCTGCTGTACTGGTACGGATAACCGCGAATAGCGGTCAATGTTGCCTTCAAATGCTGCCATTCGGATGAGAAGCGTTTTCCGAACGGTAGGTAAATCTTGCGGTAGTGGTTCGTAAAGGAGCCTAGCTTCGTCTTCGTTCAAATGGTTGGCCCTACTCGAATAAACCTGTTCGTCATTGGCGTGCAGGTCCTCCTCAATACAGGGGATTTGGCGATATGGAGTACGCCGCGGAGCGAAACAACGGGGCTCTAGGCGCCAGCGCACTTCGGTATCACCATTCAAGAAGGCCGGAAAGCGAGGGTTGTCCGTCTCAATACGCAGCGTAAAGTCGTCCATTACGGCGTACCGGCATGGCCGACTCATTATGGACTCATAAATGCGACGACCGCCTTCAGTTCCGCTTTCCCGCGCCTCTTCCGCAATAGAAACATCCGGCAGTAGCTCCAATTCTAAATATAATGCATCATAACCAGCAGCCGCGCAGGCCCGGCCTACCCCATATCGCATCCGCGGGTAGCGCTGGGCTAGAGTACGGTAGGTGTCTTCCGTGGCAAAGTCGGGATACCAGATACAATACGGTTGTTGGTCTTCGGTCATGTCTTGTGGTACCACATTGCTCATGATCATACGAGCATTGCGTGCCCGTGCTAAGGAAGATACCGTACTAGCTACCTTCGTGACCTCGTCACTGATGGCAAAGTCATAATGAAGACGGATCCCACGGATAAGCGAAGCCCGGACGGAATCATTGTCAAGATTTTCAGGCACACGCTCACCGCGAATAGCGGCATCGCAAATGTTCTTGATGGGTTCGAGGTCGCCTGCCATCATCCTTCTGTTCTGACGACCAACAATAAACCGAGACCAATTCCGTTTACAGGAGCACTAGTTGGGAAATGCGATCTAATAGTCTTGGCGATCTTGGCGTTATCTGTACTTCAGAGAGGGGTACGAAATAAATGTGGTATAGATAATTTACGGCAGGCCAAAGGTAAGTCTGAAGGAAGGGAGATAGAAAATGAGTGAGTATAGGTGTTGGTCAGAGTATTTATAGACAGAAGCCGCATGAGAGGCAGTGTATCACGTACACAGTGCCTGATTAGGACTTAGCACGACCCAACTACTAAGATCTTAATTTGAGTGTAGAAGTGATATCCTATTCTAATACTCAGAATGCTAAAAAAACAAAGTGGTGCCTAGTTATACTATACTTGTTTAGGTTTAAAACTGTGGCATTATGCTCTACTTCCTTGAGCACAGATGAGGGTTCATGATACGTTGAACTCTAGAGAGAAGCCTACCGTTAGAAAAGGCCAGTTATAAGTAATAGTGTGAAAAATGATGCTGCGCAAAGAGCGTATAAATCTTCTTGGTGACTAATCCTATTATTGCATACAGACCACCTCTTCATCTATGAACCTCCCTCTATCGAGACCCTTGGGCTCTTGCAACTCAAAGTTACTATACACAAGAAGTCAGAGACGCTATATCCAATTTCGTCTTAGCGAGGGCCATCTTCCAAGTCTTCAAGGCTCTGAAATGCCCCTTGTTGTTGTCCGTATAGCCAGGACCTGGTATATCCTCGCTTGCATTCCCCAAGTTTTCTGCCCACGAAAGTACATCTTTGAGTTCGTTAAAGCCAGCAGCCTGCAGTTTCGCTCGAATATTTGGATCCGCCCAACCCACTATTTAAATATCTTGAGTCAATAATTGCCATAGGTAGTAAAAATTGTAAAGGGTTTCGGGAGCTAACAGGAGTAATACCGGCAGAGCACTCCTGATTAGGCAACTTATGTTTCCGAGACACGTTGAAAAGGGGAATAAAGACTCCAGCGTACTTACAAGATAGTGTCATAGCAATGTCCACCTTGGTATACGGTCTTCCATTTGGAACAGCCGATGCTTTATCCTTTATAGCGCTAATATCGTCAGCACTTAAGCCAAGGCCATACTTCGGTTTGCCCGCAGTTTGCTGCATTTGCCTGTAGAGAAAGCTATTGGTGTCCTCGGTGCGTAAAGTGTTGATATTCTCCAAGAGTTCCTGTACGACTTTGTTCTTGTCGTTGAGAAATCTTTGCCATTTGCCCTCGTTTGCTGCACGATACTGATGGAATTTTTTGTCGGCTCGCTCCGCAAGGACGTTATACGCGCTGTTGTACGGGTCCTCGGCAGTGGCAAACTCTTTGCCTCTAAGCGATGGATCTATATTTCCCACATCCAGTTGTCTGTTCCAGCCCTTCTTCATTAAGTCCTGGACACTGTCAGAAATCGTAGGGCGTCCATTACCAGCGGACCCAGGAGGCTTCATGTTCGTGTCAACTTTTCCAGGAATCGTGATATCCAATACTTGAAGGCGAGCCTGGAATTCCGCGTATGTGAGTTTTCCATCAGGGCCACTGCCAATATTTCGATGAGATGGCCAGCGATGAGAAGGATCTTGACCAAATATCATCTTTTGCTTGTCGGCTCCTTCGATTTCCCTTCAGCCAGTTCTCACAAGTTAGTTATGTTATATCAAATTACTTAGCAACCGAAACTATGACAAGGCCGTTTCATGGTAATTGGAGAGACACCAGTCCTACAACCCGCAAAGCATTAAGAAAAGTTTTTGACTCACGTTATAGTGTCATATATCTCCCATAACCAAATTCTTTCGTGCGCATGAGACAGGTAGTTACTCCCCTGAGCCTGTGCTGGAGCTAAGAAGCCAGAAATAAGCCATCCTACACAGATAAAAAATATAGATGGGAAATTGTGATGCATAGTGCTAGGCGAATGAATAGAAATGAAATGCGAAAGGACTCCGTGAAAATCAGGACGTTACTCAAAAGCTGAGATTGAAACAAAACGAGCAAAACGAGTCTAAATGTAATAATTAATAGTCCAATTCTCTATCAAAGGTCTTGAAATACGCTCTGTCTATCTAGTAATACAGGATCCCCAGGTCAAATCCAGATGTAATTATTTTAGGAGCAGAAACTTTTCATGAAACTTCAATCCAATTAGCGCAGATTAAGATCTATTTGAAACCAACTACGTTATGTTAGATATAGTTATGTGGCACAGATTACCGCTTAGCTATAATCCACACAAGTATGTTAGGTATGCGGTCACGTGGCGCAGAGTCGGCGGGTTTGAGGCTCAGATACATTTACTAACAAACCAACTCTTCCTAAGTATGCTTCACTCGGCAGTACACGGTGCAGTCTCGTGGTATCGTACCTGCAGTTGGCCATCGACAGGATTCATGTCGCACGATATCTAGGGCGGGGGGGCACTAGCAATGTTCAAGATTAAGGGGCAGATGGATTGCACATGAGAGCTATGGAACACCATATACGCCGCATTGGACAACCAAAATGACCTAACTACTCAGTCTTGGACGTTTAGGCTGCATAAGCATTTCTAGAGCACTGGGTCGAGGAGTTCTATTCTGGGGAAAGGAAAACATCAGGCTATGCCGCGTTACCCTTTAGGTTAGTAGGTATTCAAGACTCACAATCAAGTACAGTAGGATCTAAAAGCTGGCGAGGAGAAGGTACACTAAAGATATTCAACTATAGTGCCCGGGCAAGCAAAAATATCCTGCCTAGGCTGACTGGAGTAACCTCACGATAGTAGTATATATCAAAGGTAACCCTTACAGCACTTTTCATCAAGGCACTTTCTCTCTTCTCCAGCAGAAACCCGCGGATGTACTTCAATTCTCTGGCCTCAGCCAGTTGTATTCTATTCACTCTCTATTATTGTACTAGAGCCCGTTTTCAAAATCAGCATGAAGCTCATTCGGCTCAACATCATAATCTACTCTCTGCTGGTCTCAGCTGTCAGTCCCTCCCACACGGCGAATACAACCACAATCGGTTTATTCGACTTAGTCTCCGTGACTGGGAATTCAACTGAACACAAGTTCAACTTGGGCATTACCCCGTTATCATCATATGGAGATATCAGGACCAGCGATCCCTGGACAACACCAATGCTGGATGGCTGCCCTAAGCCGTGTAGCCCTGCCGATCCAGATCCTTCGACCTGGACACACATTCATCATCACAATGAACTTCTCCGTTGCCAGGCGCCTATACTCTTTGATTTCAATGTCCACAGCAATTCTATCGAAACGTTCCGCGCTTGTACGGTTTCCGATCTAGGTAGCAACGCAGCTAGACGTTCCTTGAAAAGAACAAGCAAATGTCAACACAGAGAGCTAGCTATTTCCAGGAAAGCCAAAGACTTGGAAGCTACTAAAAAGGGCGCCTTGTCATCCAGCTTTTGTGGTGCATCACAGTCCTCTATGATCACTGCCGTGTCGGTCGGTCCTATTGGCATGTTGTCGTCTTCGGCCGAATCCGCTACTGCAATGGGTTTTCTGGGCGACCATTTGAAGAGCGTCACATTATGTGGTCAGACTCTTCTTTTTTCCAAGTATGGCACAGCCATTGTCGGCTTGTATGCTAGTGCAGACATCCAAACGAATGCCCTTGCTACAGATGTACTAGACCCCATCAAGCCTCACGTGTTGAAAGGGAGCGAGGTGGTCCAGGCTTGTGATTCTAATCCTCATAATCCGTATACGTTTGGCCGTTTTGCTGTAGACAGTTTTAAGGGCCTTGCTCGAGCGCAACGGGCCTTCAAACGTTGGGTTAAAGGCGATTGTGTCCCAATAACATCAGCCACTTCCCGATCATTTCTCAACATTACTGTCTTTGGGCTAGACGGATTTACGAGCTCTAATAATACGGAAACAATTGATAGCACCTCATCAAAGAGGTCGTTGTTGGAGCAGAGGGCAGATTGTACAGCTATTCAGGTAGTGTCGGGCGACAGCTGTGCATCATTGTCATCACGCTGTGGTATTGGCGGAAACGACTTTGTTAAGTACAATCCCAAGGATAACTTGTGTGCTACGCTAATGCCTAAGCAATGGGTATGCTGTTCTACGGGATCCCTCCCGGATAAGACACCACAACCACAGGCTGATGGAACTTGCGCAACTCACACGGTGGCGCCTAACGATGGGTGTTGGGCTATAGCCGACAATTACGGAATCAAGGAGTCTGATATCGAGAGATATAACAATAAAACTACATGGGGTTGGGCCGGGTGTGACCGCCTTCAACCTGGCCAGATCATTTGCCTTAGTAAGGGAAACACTCCTATGCCAGCCGCCGTTGATGGTGTCGCATGTGGCCCTCAGAAACCGGGAACTCAGAAACCATCAGGGGAGTTCGACGGATGGGACCTCACGAAACTCAACCAGTGCCCGCTGAAAGCTTGCTGCTCCGGATATGGCTTCTGCGGTACCACTGAGGAGTTTTGTGTTGAGTCTCCGGCAGACACAGGTGCACCCGGTGCATTCAAAGCAGGCACGAATGGGTGCATTTCCAACTGTGGCACCGATATCGTTAACAACGATAAGCCTCCAGCTACATTCAAGCGAGTTGGTTACTTCCAGGGATACAATACAGATCGGTCGTGTCTGCGAATGGACGCGAGTGAAATTCATGAGAAGTTCAATGATCTGACACACGTGCATTTCGCATTCGCCGGTTTGACAGAGGACTTGAACGTAAATATATCAGACAATGTCAAGGACCAATTCGGAAAGTTCGAATCCATAGACGCCTCTTTCCAGAAAATTCTCTCGTTCGGTGGATGGGCCGAGTCAACCGATCCAGCTACGTTCCAGCGGTATCGCGATGCCGTGAAGCCAGCTAACCAAAAACTGTTCGCCAATAATATAATGGCTTTCCTCGATTCCCACAAAGCATTCGACGGGATCGACTTTGACTGGGAATACCCGGGAGCCGTTGATCAAGGTATCCCAGCTGGAGATCCGAACGATGGAGAGAATTACCTTGGCTTCTTGACCCTTATGCGGAAGAAGCTTGGTGCTAGCAAATCGCTCTCAGTTGCCCTACCCGCCTCTTACTGGTACCTTAAGCCTTTTCCTGTTGAGGGTATGGCCGACGTAGTTGACTACTTCATCTATCTAACTTACGACCTACATGGTCAATGGGGTATGCTAAACGATTTCCTTTCCATAATTCTTTCACCCGTCCTACTCTCGTCCGCTCTCCACCCGTCTACTCATCCTTTCCCTTTTGGAGACAGCGTTTCAACCCATATGTAGGCTAATGTGAATGACTCTTGAAAAGATTACGGCAATAAGTTCGCCAATCCTGGATGCCCCACCGGCAACTGTCTTCGGTCTCACGTCAACCGCACCGAGACTGAAAATGCCCTGAGTATGCTCACCAAGGCCGGCGTACCTGCCGCGAAGATCATAGTAGGCATCTCTAGCTACGGTCGAAGTTTCCGCATGGCCGATCCGGATTGCACTGGGCCTGAATGCCTTTTCACGGGCTCCTATAGTGAATCTGACGCAGAACCTGGTGTCTGCACCGAGAGTAGTGGCTATAGTAAGTACCCGAATTCCGATGTAGTTTACTTTTCAATGGCCACGCTGCGTTGAGATGCTTTCCAATGTGTGAACTAACGGCTGCTGCAGTATCAAATGCAGAGCTCAATGAGATATTCAGTTCGGCAAGGTCAGGAGCCGGTGGTTACTCAGCCAAAGCTTGGTATGAGAAGGCTACGGACTCAAACATAATGATTTACGGCACACAAGGCGACGGCGTGACCGACTGGGTGGCTTACATGAATGACCAGACTAAACGTGCTCGTGCACAATGGCTCAAGGGCCTGAACTTTGGTGGAACTACGGACTGGGCTATAGATCTTGCCGATTGGTTCGATGGTCCTGATGGTTCCGATGGAGATGGTGGCTGGGGACTTGAGGCCGACAATCTTGAGTGCGATCCGAATTCCTGGCCGGCAACACTAGAGAATCTCGAGAGTAGTGTTGACAGTGTCCCGGCGCAATGCCGTGGTATGGCCTTGATGAGGATAATATTCAATGATCTAGTTAAGTCCGTCGATGAGTACAAGGAGGTGTCGAAGGATTACGACGATAAGGTATGTTCCAAGTTTCCCATGATTTCCCTCCGGCCCTCCATCTTTAATTCGTCCTTGCCTTTCTCGTAACTGAAGCTTATCTTTCTTCTCCTTCGATAGTTTGGATGGTATGCCGACTGGGTCAAAGACTCCATAGATGACCGGCTGGAAGAGTTCATGGCACTAAGAAGGGGGGCAGGTCTAAAATATATGGATTGCAAGTGGGAGTCGAGATCGAATAAGGGCGAAGGTCCTTGCACAGAAGCATCTCCAATAACGAGCCCAGGGCCAAATCCGGGCGCACGCATCGTCGAATTCACGATGCGTGACGAGAAAGGCTTTTACGACGCCCTTCTGCAAGAAACAGGGGTCAGGAAAGAATGGATTAAGTGGGTTGACGAAGATGCCATCGTAGATCCGTGTCCACCGTGCCCCGGAGGACCAACTGGGTGCTCCCAGCAGGCCGGGTGTGGTGGCAACTACTATCTACGACGTAACTTTCCGAAACGTATCAGCGACAAGAGTAAGATCGAGATCGACAACCCCAAGAAGTTGGTCGACGAGGCTATCCCATCTACTGAGGACCTCATTGCGGTAGCGCTTGGCACATACACGGCAATGTACAATGGTTTCGAGGAGGCAGACGAGAATGATATAGTCACTGCTTTTAGCCTGCCGGTATTCATGTTACAGGACGCATCGGAAAACATCAAGGCGATCAAGAAAATAGGCGAGGAGCAGAAAGAATCTCACACCCGAGATCTAATCCTGGGCATCCTATCGATAGTTTTCGCTATCATTCCCTTCGTAGGCGAAGCTGCCGTAGCGCTCGGAGGAGCCGCACGAATTGCTAGTGTGGCCTTCATCATTGGCGAGGGCGGCAACGCGGTACTCAGCATCGTGGATATCGTCGACAACCCTGAATCTGCTCCGTTCGCTATTCTAGGCTTATTAGTAGGTGCGGCCGGGCTGAAAGCCGGCAAACCACCCAAGGCCGTCTTCAAAAACGCCGCGGATGCGCGAAGAGCGCTTGATGCCGGAGCGTTGACAAAATTCTCTGATGAGTTTCAGCGCAAGGATAGATTAGTACAGAACATCGTCAAGACATGTAAAGTTCGGTAAAATGACCGAGTCGGCCGTGGAAGACGACCTTTATACTGATCGTGGGGCTTGGATGGAACGATTGACAATACCGTCGTGTATCTATAATCTTGTAAATACTAGCCCTCCAGGAGGCATCATCACTATTCTTACTATTTTACCATTTTAGCATGAACTCTATTTAAGTAAGTAGACCTACTGTCTGAGCTAAATAGTGAGTTGGGTTCGATTTCTAAGCCCACCTACACTGGCCGCCTACTATAGTTGCTTTAGCCGCCGCCCTACATATTTAATTAAAAGTATTTATACTAACGCATATTACAAGCGGATTGACACTTTGGCTTGGCGTACTCTGTAAGCTAATTTATATGCAGGGGTACTTACTTCACTTTTTAATAACTTTGCAAAAAAACATTGTACAACAAAATAATTAATACTATTAAATTTGTAATAAAATAATAAATTTAATAGTATTTTTTTTTTTTTAGCTATTTTATTTAAAGCGTTATTAAAAATTACGCTAAAATAATTTTTACAAATTTGTTTTTTAAAGCTATATGCTTAAATAAAATAGCTAAAAAAGAAAAGAAATGTTATAATTTAGGTGCACTATTAACTAAACCACTAATTAGAGTGTGTTCTCTTTGATTTTGTCTGCCTATATTACTATAATTTATCTAGGTGTGCTCCGTATACTATTCTTTGCTTTTACAAGCTTTAGTTTTATATAAAACCTACTATACAAAATATATATTATATTATACCTAACCTTAAAAAACTTTTTAAACGTAACAAGAAAATACTATTAAATTTATTATTTTATTACAAATTTAATAATATTAATTATTTTGTTATACAATGTTTTTTTATAAAGTTATTAAAAAGTAAAGTAAGTATTTTTGCATATAAATTAAACTGTTATTTTTTTTTAATTATTAAACTATAAACATTTTATTATTTTAAATAACTTAGTTAAAACAAATTTATTATCTTAATATATTAAACAAAAAATTATATAATATTAAAATAGCTTTTTTATATTTATTTTTAAAAGTTTAAGCTAAATTATGTGTAATATAACTAATGTTATATATTGTTTTATGTTATTAAAAAAAAAATTACAACTTTTTATTAAACAAATTATTAACTTAGCTAACGTTATTATATAAAAAAATTCGATTATAAAATAAAAAATTATTTATTATATAAAAAGCAAAAAATTTGCAAGCTGCATAAAATAATTATAACGTATAAACTATTATTAAACTATTATATTAATAAAAAATGTATAACGCATCCCACAAGCTAGTTTTGCACACAAGCAAGTTTCGCACTTTTTTTAGTGTACCTTGTAAGCCAATTTTCTATGCAGAAGTACTTACTCCACTTTTTGATAACTCCGCGAAAAAAGGTTGTACAACAAAATAATTAGTACTATTAGATTCGTAATGAAATAGCGAATCTAATAGTATTTTCTTTTATTTTCTAACTATTTTATTTAAAGCGTTATTAAAAACCACGCTAAAATAATCCCTGCAAATTTGTTTTTTGAAGCTATACGCCTAAATAAAATAGCTAGAAAATAAAAGAAAATACTATTAGATTCGTTATTTCATTGCGAATCTAATAGTACTAATTATTTTGTTGTACAACCTTTTTTTGCAAAGTTATTAAAAAGTGGAGTAAGTATTTCTATATAAAAAATTAGCTTATAAAGTACACTAAAAAAAGTGCGAAACTTATTTGTGTGCAAAACTAGCTTGTGGGATGCGTTAGTATATTTTTATAATTATTTCAATACAAAAATAAAAGTTTTGTTAAATAACGCAAACATGTAACGATTTGGTCCTATTTTTATAAGTGGTGAGCTTTTTTTATAGGTTGGTTTATTTACAAGTATAGGATATCGTGTGGTCCGTGTAACCGGGGGGGGGGGGGGGGGTGACACTCGGTAAGTGGTGTTACAAGGGATATTATGTAAGTGCACTAAGTTATTGTTAAAAGATTTACTTTTTTATAGTTAATTTTAAAGACTTGACTATAAGCTTAAATTAAACAATAAAGTAAAAAAAGACTAATGCTAAGTACAAAAGGAACTTTTTACGTTTTTATAGTATTTTTTTCCTTTATACATTTCTTGGATACGTTGGATAAAACATTTATTTTTTTATTTATTACGTGACCTTTAGCGCTTATGATTGGCTGTAGCTTGTCTTTTGGTCCAGCTTTTTATCTGGTTTATAACCGCGCTAGGTTTTTTTTTCAGGCCATTTTCCTGTTAGTTTGTAACAAAACAGTAATTTGTAGTTTTTTTTTTTAACGCGTTATTTATTGTTATAAGTAAAAAAAATAAAGTTAGAAAAATAAAAAGTTAAAAGGTTTAAAAACAAGACTACATAATAATAAAACACGTTAAATACTTTTAATTAAATATATAAAGCGGCGGCTAAAGCAGCTATAATAGGCGGCCAATTGTTGGATTTTAGTGTATTATAATCACGCCACATGTTATTATATAGCTTTATTTCTTATTTTAGCTTAAATTTACAATAATTTATATATATGCTAAAACTAGCTCTAATGCTTAGTTATTAGCGCAACTAATAGCTTAAATAATAATAATTTTCTTATTTATGCTTTATAAGCTTACATTTTTTATTTTATTACTTAGTATAATTTAACACACTTTTATAAAAAACTGTTATGAACCAATAGGAAGACGGCCTAAAAGGAAGACCTAGCGCAGTCATGGACCAAATAAAGGGCTAGACCAGGAGACAAGCTACAGCCAATTATGAGCGCAGGGGTTACGTAATAAATAATTAGAATAGGTTTTTATTTATTGCTATTTAAAATAGTTGAAATAAGTTTTTATTTATTGCTATTTAAAATAGTTAAAATAAGTTGCTATTTATTATTATTTAAAAAATATATAAAAAAAAAAAATATTATAAAAACATAAAAAGTTCTTTTTATAATTAGTATTAGTTTTTTTTTATTTTACTATTTAATTTAAGCTTATAATCTAATTTTTAAAATATATTATAAAAAAGTTAACCTTTTAATAATTATTTATTTTACTTTTATACAATTTTTTTTATATTATATTTTATTAAGCGTTACTTTTTTTTAGTTATATAAACTAAACAACAATTTATATTTATAAATAAACTAACTTATATAAAAAGCTTATTTGTATTAAAAATAAAACCTGTTTATTATATTTTAAACAGTTAACTTTTTTAAATATTATATAACATTATATAAAAATATAAAACAAAATAGCAAAACTTATAAATTTAACTTTAAAAGCAGTAACTTTTGTTTTAAATTAGTTATAAATAAAAATTAACTAATTTAAATTAATAAATTAACATTTTAATAAACAAATTACTAATATATAATATATAAACTAGCAATTTAAAAATTAATTTAGTAATGCATTTAAAATTAAGCAGCATAAACTTAACAAACTAAACAAGTTTAAAAGATTTTAAAAATAACTTAAAAAATTTTTAACTTAAATTAAAGCTTATATAAAGCATTACAAAAAAACTTTTAAAAAAAAAAAAAAAAAGTTTTTTATATAATAAAATTTCTAGCAAAAAGTATATTAAAATAGTTTAAGCTATAAATAAAAAAGTATATAAAAACAAAAAAAAACAATTAAAACGTTAAAACTAAAAATGTGTTTAAAAATATAAACAGATTTATTAAAGCTTTAATAAATATATATAAAAATTTAAAAAAAAAACAGCAAGCTAAACAGTAGCTACTAAAAATTAAACAAACTAAACTAGCATATAAATATATAGCAAAGTTTTATAAACTAGTATTATAAACCTTATAAAATAACAATAATATTTTAATAGCAATTTTTTGCAAAAAGTTAAAAAATTTAGTTTAAAATAAACTTTATAAAAATAACTAACTAAAAAATTTTAAAAAATATATAGCTAAAGCAATTAAAATCAACAATTAATTGTTTAAAAAATAATAATAAAAAAAAAAACAAAAATTAAATTTTATAGCTAATACAAAACGAACTTAAAAAATATAAATAATAGTAATAAAAACATATTTAAAACTAATAAAACTTAAAGTTGTAACTATTATAAAGCTTTTAAAAAAAAAACAAAATTAAGTTAAATGTTTTAATTATAAGCAAAAAAAACATTATATAAAAAAGTACAAAAAACTTAAGCGCTTATAAAATAAAAAACATTTTAAACTAATATAAATATTTATAATAAAAATTTAAACAAAATAAATTATTAAACAATAATAACAAACAAAATATGTTAAAAAATATAAAACATATTTAAAACTATATTAAAAATGCAAAATATATTTATATATAAAAAAATTTATATATGTATAAAATATAAAATGTTTTTATTAAAAAAATATTAATAACTATTATATTTATATAAATAAATAAATAACAAAAAAAAAAAAAAAGCATAAAATTATAACTTTTATTTATAAAACTGTAAATATTAATAATAACTTTATAAATAATAATTAGCTAAAAAATAAATAATGTTTAATAAAAAAAAATTGCAAATATAAATAGTATAACTATTAAAATAATTTAAAATAGCTTAAAAATGCTATAGCAAAATTAATTTAACAAAAAAACACGCATTATTAAACTATTAAAAATAATTAAATAAAATAAAAACAAAATCTTAAAACTACTTATAAAGTATTACAAAAAGAACTAACAAGTATATGTTAGCTAAAATTAGCAAAAATTTAAAAAATAAAAAAATCAAAATTGTTAATAAAAGCTAAAACTAATATTACTAACAATTTAAAAACGATTATACAATTTATAGCAATAAGTTATTAATATAATAAAACAATAATACTAAATAAAAATTAGCTGTTATTAAAATACAAAATGCATTATAAAATCTTTTAAACATGTTATATAATATATTAATATTATATTTATATAATAAATAAAATATAAAACTAATAGTTTTTATAACAAATTAATAAAAACTTAATAAAAAAACTATATAAAGTTAACAAAATTAAATATTTAATATTTAAATATTAAAACTTAAACAAATATGCTATTTTTAAAAAAAATCTAAAACAAATTTAAAAATGTATTAATTATAAAAAAAAATTAAAATTATATATTTATAACTAATGTTAAATATATGCAATAAAAAAATTAAAAATTTATTAAATAAAACAAAAAGCTAAAGCTAAAGCTAGTATATAACAACTTACTTTTAAAAAAAAAAAAAAGTTATTTTTATAAACAAAAAAAAACTTAAAACAATAAACAGCAATATTTTTTAATATAATATTTAAAATGTTGGCCTAAAATAATAAAAATAATAAAAACAAAAACAAAAACTAACAATAAAAAGCTTAAAAAATAAAAAACAATAATAAACAGTTAACATAAACTAATAACTATTTTAATTAATTAAAAAGTTTTTATATACAGCAAACATATATACAAAAATATAAATGTTAATAAACATAAGTTATTAAAAAAAGCAAATAAAAGTTTTATTTAATACAAAAGCTTTACAAAATTTTATTTTTTTATAATTTGTTTAAAAAACAAAAATATTAACAAAATTTAAAAACAATTTTTATTTATTTATAACAATTAATAAAAGTTCTAATACTTATAACAATAACATAATTAAATAAAAAACTATAAAACTTTTTTTTAACATTTATAGTTATAAAAAAAAGCTTATGTTTAATATTATTAATATATATAGTTTTAATACAATTTTAAAAATATTTTAATTAAAAAAAAGCAATTTTAAAATAAATTAAAGCACTGGCTAGCTTTAATAAAATACGCTAAAAAAAAATTTAGCTTTTAATAAGTTAAAAAAAGCATAATAATGTGTTTAAAAGTTAAAAAACTAAAAGCAAAACAAAAAAATAACATATTAAAAAAGTACGCAGAATTTGTTAACTTGTTTAAGCAACTAAAAAAAATAAAATTATTAAAACATAACAAATAAAATTATTATATATTTTTAAAAAAAAAACAATATTTAAAACATTTTCTAATATATAAAATAAATTAAAATTAGCTAAAAAAGCTAAATTAATATTTAAAAAAAAATCTAAAAAAAAGATTTATTTAATTATTATAATTTTTAGCAAAATACTTAATTTTATAAGTATTAAAAAAAGCAAAAAAAAAACAAAGAACTAAAATAAAAACTAATAATTAATTACTGCTATAAAAACTTTATAACGCAAAAATTTGCAAAACTAATACTATAAATTAACAACTTAAAAAATCGACTTTATAAAGCAAAATAGTTTATAGCGTTAAATTTGCTAAACGTTTACTACTAAATACAAATAGCTAAAAAAAACAAATAAAAAACAATATTTAAAACACTTTATAAATTATATAAATATTAAATAATATTATTTAAGCTTACTAATACATTAACAAGTTTTTAAAAAATAATTACAAATGTGCTATAAAACTATTTAAATTAAATTATAATAATTTATTTAAATAATATTTTAATTTACTTAAAAACTTTAAAAAAACATAAAAAATATATAAAAAAAATATTTAAAATATTATAAAATATTAAACTAAAAGTTTATTTAAACAAAAACAAGTTTTATATGCAAAAAATAAATTTTTTAAAATTTATTATAATTTTAAACAAAATAAAAATTTAAAAATCTAAAATTAAAGCAGTAAAAAAATAGCTTATATTAAATAATATTAAAAATATAAAATTGTTTATAAAATTTATTAACTATGTTTAACTTTTAGTTGTACAATTTAAGAAATATGCAGCACTATTTACAAACTTTATAAAAAAAAATGCAATGTTTAAATAAAAAGCAAAAAAATAAAAAACGTTTAAACAAATTAAAAAAGCAATTTTTATAAAACTAATAATATAATTATTAAACTTAAACAAAAAATTTGAAATTAAAGTTAACGCATACAATATAGCAATAAGTAAACAATTAAAATAACAAAATAAAAACAAAAAGCTATATTTAATAGCATTTTTTTTAAAAAAATTTTTAAAACTAGCAATAAATTATTAAATATTAAATAAAAAGCTTATAGTTATAATTTAAATATTTAAAAAATAAAAACATTATTTAAATAAAACTTTAATATTAATTAAAGTTTTTTTAAATTATAAAAACTTAATTTTGTTTATAATAACTAAAGTTTTAAACAAACAATAAATTAAATAAGCAAAATTTTTATTGCAATTTAATTTTAAAATTATTTATATTAAAAGCAAAAAAAATTAAAAAACAGATATTCTAAGCTAAAAAAACAAATATAAAACAAACTAATTAAAAAAAAATCAAAGTATTATTTTAAAAAAAACCTAAAGAAATTTTTGTTTTAGCATTAGCATATATAAAGCAGTTGCTTAATAATTAATAAATAAAACAAATTAAAAAAGCAGCATTATATTTAGTACCAAATGCAATACTAAGCCTGATTAACAAAAATAAATAGCCTAAATATAAAACAAAAATAGCAATACTTAATAATTTATAAAAAGAATTTGCTTAGCATTTTTATAAAACACTATTATATAAATATTAAAGATTTAAACGCAATTTTGTAATGCAAAACTAAAATCAGATTTTTAAAATAATATATAAAAAGTATAACTTTTGCAAAAAAACAAAAGCAGCAAAACATAAACTTTACAAATTATTGCAACTTATTAAAATATTTAATAAAATATAAAAAGTTATATTATTTAATTTTATTATTAAATTACTAAAATTAAAAAAATTAATAACAAAAGTTAAATATAATTTAATTTTGGTTATTATAAACAGATTTACAAAATATAAGCATTTTATGCTATATAAAAAATTAAATATAACAAAAAAACTTGCGTATACAATATTGCAACATGTTTTTAATAAATATAGCATTTTAAAAAAAGCTATTACAAATAAAAACATTATTATAGCTTTTAAATATTAGCAATTTTTAATAAAAGCTTTAAAAATCAAATATTAGCTATTTATAGCTTATTATTTATAAACAAATAAATAAACTAAAAAATTAAACCAAACGTTAAAACAATATTTATAATATTATTTTAATAAACAATAAAATAACTAAATTAAGTTGTTATTTTTAGCAAAATTTATATATAACAGCTTAAGCAATAAAAACATAAAAATGTTATTATTTAAAGCAAACTATAAGTTTAATTTAAAAAATAATTAAATATAAATTTTAAAAATAACAGCGTTAATAGCAAAAAAACAAGCAAACAAGCTTATTAAAATATAATAAAAACTTAAAAATAATTTAACGTTTATTTAGCAATATATAAAAACATATTATAATAAATTAAAATTGTTAAAGCTAACTTTAAAAAAAAGAAATAAAATATATTTTTTAAAAAAAAACATTAAAACTAAACAACTTAGCAACAAACTAAATTTTAAACAAATTAAACTATTTAAAATTAAAAAAGTTATTTTAAAAACTAATTATTAACTATTATTATTTTATAAAATAAAAATATATTTAATTTTTTATATTTTATTATTAAAAAAAGCATTAAATAATATTATATTAAAAACGTTTATTAAAATAAAAAAAAACTAAGCAAAATATAAAGTAAAAAAAATATTAAACTTATATTAAAAAAAACATATTATAAAATATTTAGTTAAATAAATAAAATATTTATATATAAAAAACATATAAAAACTTAAAAAGCATTTGCAGTATACAATATAAATGGTTATAACGTTTTATTAACAGCATTTTAATTAACTAAAGCTAAAAAAGCAAGGTTTATTTTTTAAGCAAAAAAAAAGTTAAGCACGTTTTAGTTAAAAATAAATAAGGCAGCTATAAAAGCAATAGTTTTATTAACTTAACAATTTTCTTTTTTGCGCTTACGCTTTTTAAAAAACTTAAGCTTTTTTAAATTTATAATATTATAAGCTATAGCTTTTATTATTTTATTATACTACATTTTTTTTTGTTTATAAAAGCAATATATATAAGCAAGCGCTAATTTAGCAGCTTTTTTAAAAACTTTTAGTTTTTTTTTTAGCAATTTATATTATGCAGCAATTTTGTTAAACTGTTTAGCAAACAAACTTTTAGCATTATATTAAAAGCGGATATTATAAATATAAATAAAATAATAACTTAATTTAAATTTAATAAATAAGTATTTAAATTTACGTTGTTAGCAATAAAAGCATAAAAAAAATATAATAACTAAAACGTAAAAAATAATAGCAGAAAAAAAAGAATTACGTTTTGCAAGCTTTTTATTAGACAATAATTTTTTACAACGTTTTTTTACACGATTAGCTATAGTAAAAAATAAAACAAAAAAAAAAAAATTATGCAGAAAGTATAAACACTTATTATTTATTATTAAAAATAATAATTTTAAAAAAAAAAAATAGTGTTATAAACTAATAGAAAAACGGCCTAAAAGGAAAACCTAGCGCAGTTATAAACTAAATAAAAAGTTAAACTAAAAAACAAGCTATAGCCAATTATAAACGCAAAGGTTATATAATAAATAATTAAAATAAGTTTTTATTTATTGCTATTTAAAATAGTTAAAATAAGTTGCTATTTATTGCTATTTAAAAAATATGTAAAAAAAAAAAATATTATAAAAACATAAAAAGTTCTTTTTATAATTAGCATTAGTTTTTTTTTATTTTATTATTTAATTTAAGCTTATAGTTTAGTTTTTAAAATATATTATAAAGAAGTTAACCTTTTAACAATTACTTATTTTATTTTTGCATAATTTCCTTTATATCACACTTTACCAAACGTTACTTCTTTTTAGTCATACAAACTAAATAACGATCTACACCTATAAATGAACCAACCTATATAAAAAGCTTATTTGTACCAAGAATAAAACCTGTTTGTTATAAAAAATAAACAATATATAAATAACAAGCATTAAGTTTATTTATATAAAGCATATATATTATATTATAATATATTAAATAAAAGCTTGTTAATACTTAAATATTAGCTTATTATTATATAACTATAAATTTGTTAAGCTTTTACGCTTACGTTTACAAGCTATATAGCTTTTTATAAAAAGCTTGTTAATTTAAAAACTTTTTAGTTTTAATAACATTTTTGTTATAAATGTTTAAAATTGTTATGCGTTTATTTTATAAATACATAAAATATTTTTATATTAACAAATTTATAGTTATTAATAATTAGCGCTTTTTTTTTTATAAGTATTAACTTTTGTATATATATACGCATATAGTTTGTTATAAGCGTTATATTGTATAATAAGCAGCTTACTAATTATAATAAATTAGTTATAGCTATTATACGTTTTTTTTGCAGTTGTAATTACTAGCTTTGCTGCTTTTTTCTTTAGTAAATATTTATTAAATAAGCTTATAACATATTGCTAACATAAGCGTTAGCTTTTTGCTATTAACATTGTTATCATTTTTAAACAATAATAGTAAAAAAATCCTTACGCGCTTGTCAAGCCGCAGCTAGCTTATTATAGTCAAGCTTGTTGCTTTTTTTCTGTTTGTTTGCTTTAGCAGCGCTTTGCGCACTTGCTATAACAGTAAGCTAGCTTTTTTAAAAGTTTTTAAAAAAACGTATTGTTTTTACTACATAAAAAGCGCTTTTTAAAGCCGCTTTTTAAAAGCTTGCAAAAAAACTGCTAATAATAGCTTGTGCTACTTGCGCTATACTTTTAAACATATTTATTTTTTTATATAAATCTATTTTTTTTTATTAAACTTGTTAATATGTTAATATATAATAATTTAACAAATGCTTATAAAGCAGCTTGCGCTTTATAAGCTGCTTTTAAAAATAATAATATTAACGCATTATAAGTAGCTAATTTTTAAACTTTTTTAGCATAATTAACAAGCTTAATTAAATAATTATTTTTTAAATAAGCTTTATTAATTTAAGCTAATTTAAAAAAGTTTTTTATTTTTAAATTAATAACGTTTTAGTTAAGCTATTTGCAATTATATTATTAATAAATATATAAATTACTTATATAATTTTATTTTTTATTTTTTAGTGCAGCTAATAATTATAAATGTTTATATAACAAAGCTTTATATAAAATATAGCTAGCTTTTTTATAAAAAAATTAATAGTTTATTAGTTATTATATTAAATTTTAATATGCTAATTATATAGCTTTATTTTTAGCTTATTAATATATATTGCTTTTTTAGCTGTTTATACTAAAGTAAAAAGCTTAATTTTAATAGTTAAAATAATTATTATGTTTTATTTATTAGCTTGTTATTTAACTACTTTTTTAAAAAGCTTTATAATATAAGCTTAAAAGCTTTTTTTATTTAAAGTATTATTAGCAAAAAAAGCATTATTTACTATTACAAAATTGTTTTTATTTTTAAATTGTAATACTAAGTGCTAATTAAATAATAAATAAATAAAAAGCTTATTAGCTGCTTTATAATGCTTAAAAAAAAAGTTATAATTAAATTAAGCTAATTAAAAAGCAGTAAACGCTATATTTAAGCAAATAATTATTATAGCATATAAAATTAATTTAGTTTTTTATTAATAGCACTTAATATTATAAAGTAATACGCTTTTTTTATATAAAAAAAGTTTTTTAATTTTTATTAAAATGCTTATATAAATAATAAAAATATTATTTTAAAGCTTAGCTATTTTTTTAATATAAAAAGCTTAAAATAGCTAAATTAGCTTTTTTTTTTAATTATAAATTATTTTTACTTTTAAAAACTATTATAAATCGTTTTTTTTTATTAAATTATAATAAGCTTTTAAAGCAGCAATTGCTTTATTAGCTATTAGCTAGCTTAATTTTTTATATATAATAATTATAACGTTATACATAAGCATATGTTGCACTATAAGCATATGTTACACTTTTTATTAACTTTTTGTTTTTTAACTTTATTTATACATTTTTTTACAACTATGCAATAGCTTGAAAATCTAAAAAAGCTAATTTATAGTTAGCAATTTAAGCTAAAAAATACAACTTTGAATTATTTTTTTGTAAGCTTGCTTGTATATACAACGTTTGCAACTATATGTTTAAACAAAAAATTAACAGTAGCAAACTTTTTTATATTAAAAACATACAATTTTGAAATTTAATAATGTTTAAAAAAAAAACGATTGCTAAACATATTTTTAAGCTAAATTTGCAAGCGTTTTTATTTTAGCTTTAATATGTTTAAAAAATAGCTAATATTTTTTAATGCGAATACAACGCGTTAAAAGTTAGCATTAATTAAGCTTTAAACTTTATATAATAACAACTTGATTTTTAAACGCGTTATAACTGCCGAATTAATTACTAGCAAGCTTTTAACAAAGATTTTGCAAGTTATTACATATAGTTTACGTTTATAAAACGTATAATTGTAAAATATAGTATATAAATTAAAAATATTTATAACTTTAACAAAATAAAGTTTTTAATAAGCAAAATAACTATTAAAATAGTTGTTATAAGTTTAAAAAAATGTAAGCGCTTTAAGCAAGCTAAGCTTAAAAATAAAAAATAAGTTACTATAAACTAAGCTATTAATTTTTAAAGTTAAGCAATATTGTTATATATTATTTTTGCAAGCAAAGTTTATTTTGCGTTATAATATTGCAATACTATTTTATTAGCAAAATAAGTTGTAAACTTTTTAAATAACAGCTAAATTAATAATAAAATAAGTGTTAAATAAGCAAAACATTTTAATATTTATATTAAAAACTATAAAAAAAGTAGTTATTGCTTTTTAATTTTTAATAGTTACAAAAGCTACTATTTAATAAAATTTAAAAAATATTATTAGTTTAATAATATTATTACGCTTTATATGCTTGTTTATTTGTTATATAAACTTTAGCTTTTCGATTTAATTTTTTTTAATATTTTAAAACAGCATTACAGTAAACATATTAAAAGTTTAATACAGCGCTATTAAACTTACGTTAAAAAGCAGAACTTTTTTGTAGGCTTTTTATACGTATTTATATATGTATTTATAAAATAAAATATTAAATTAAGTTTTAAAACAGCTAAAATTATATTTTTAAATGCAAATAAAGTTATATTTATATTAAATATTTAAAAAATAGCTAGAACGCTGTTTGCTAACCCTAATTTTTTAGCTTAATTTTAAATTTTAAAAACGCTTATTATTATATTAAAAACCGAACAGCAATTAACTTTTATTAAAACTAAAGTTTAAAATTATTTTTTAAGCTTTTTAATAAAAATTTTAGATTTTATTAATTTAATTGCAAAAGTTACGCAGAAATTAATATATAAAAACGCCTTTTTGCGCTAAAAAAACAAAAAGCTTTAAAAAACTAACTATGTTTTAAGCAAGCGTTACAAAACTAAAAACAAACAACTTTAAAATAAAAGATTTTTTATTATAAAAAATGCTTAAGTTTTATAGAAATTTAAAAATAATAAAGTAGTTAAATCGGGTAATAAAGCTAAAAGTAGTTGTTTAGCGAAAAAGGTACGAACAAGTTAAAAGCGCTATAATATTTGCAGCAAGCTTAAACATAATGCGCAAACTTATTAAACAAAAATAGAAACTTTTAATAAAAATAATTTTAATTAATTAAAAGGATTTGCATGTATTATAGTTAAGTTATTTAAATTAACGTATAAAAAGTGCAAAAAAGTGCAACATGTGCTTATGGTGCAACATGTGCTTGTGTATAACGTTATTATTAACATATATAAAAAAAAGTACGCTATTGTATAAAAAACAATAAAGTTTATAAAATATTAGTTAAAAGCTTATTTTTTTTAATAACTTAATAATTTTTTTTTGCTAACGCATTTCATAAGCTAGTTTTGCACACAAGCAAGTTTCGCACTTTTCTTGGCGTACCCTGTAGGCCACTTTATATGCAGAGGTACTTACTCCCTTTTATTATAACTTCGCAAAAAAGGGTTGTACAACAAAATAATTAGTACTATTAGATTTATAATGAAATAGCGAATCTAATAATATTTTCTTTTATTTTCTAGCTATTTTATTTGGGCATATAGCTTTAAAAAACGAATTTGCAGGGATTATTTTAGCGTAGTTTTTAATAACGCTTTAAATAAAATAGCTAGAAAATAAAAGAAAATACTATTAGATTCGCTATTTTATTACGAATCTAATAGTACTAATTATTTTGTTGTACAACCCTTTTTCGCGAAGTTATAATAAAGGGGAGTAAGTACCCCTGCATATAAAGTGGCCTACAGGGTACGCCAAAAAAAGTGCGAAACTTGCTTGTGTGCGAAACTAGCTTGTGGGATGCGTTATAGCAAAAAAGATTTTTATAACTTATATAAAGCTTGCAAAAGCTTTATAACAATATTTAGCTTTTAATAATTTAAAAGCATACGCATATAAATTTCTTTATTTAATTTAGCGTTAACAAATACGTTTATAGCGTTATATTGCTTAAATTTTAGGTTAAATTTAGCAGCTATAATAATTAACGTTTTAAAAGATTTTTTTGCTAAAGTATTAATATAAATGTTTTTTTTATTATTATTTAACTGCTAATTTTTTTAAATTATTAAACAAGCTTTATATTTTTTATAATAACTATGCTTATTAAATTTATATATATATATTTATATATAGTTTAAAGTTAATTTATTAGTAGCTAAACTTTTTGGCACTTTTTTTTAAATGCATATTTTTTTATAGCTTTATAAATAAGCTTGCTTAGCTTTTTAAAAATAATTTTTTAATAAGTATATATTTAGCTTTTTGTGCTATTTTGGTAATAATAAAAAATTTTTTTTATAAATTTTTTTTTTTTAGCTAAAAAGTTTTTTTAAATAAACTTTTAAATAGTTATTAATTAGCTTTAAAACTTTTTTTATTATATTTACATTTTTATTAGTATTTATTATTTATAATAACATATATTAATAAACTTTTTTAAAAGCTTTTTTTTTTTAGTAACAAAGCTTTTAACAGTTTTTAATACTTATAGTTAATTGTTATAATATTTAAACAAGCTTTTTATTACTTTAAATAGCTTTGCTTTAATAATTAATTTTTTATTTATTAGCTTAAAGTTTTATAATTTAGTTATATTAAAATAAATAGCTTAGCTATTAATAATAAGCTTAAATAAACTTAAGTTAATAAAAGCTTTTTTTTTTAAATTAATTAAATTGGGCGTTAACTATAAGCTTAACTTTTTAAGCTAAATTATTATTAAAACTAATAATATAGCTTTAAATAATTTTAATAGTATTAGTAAGCTTAATTTAAATTTAAGGTTTATATATAAATAATCTTTTTTTTTTTTGCTTTTTTAGCTAGTTTTTTATAAGCTTATTTTTGCTTAACTTTTTAGCTTTTATATTTTTTAGCTTTTTTTGCTCGCTTTTTTTAACTATAATAATAAGTTTATTATTTTTTTATTTATTTATAACGTTTTTTTTTATTTATAAAGCATTTTAATAGCTAATATTATTAAGCATTTTTTTAAAAGCTTTTTAGCTTATTTTAAAAAAATTATTACAAAATTTATTTTTATTTTTGCTAAAAAATTTGTTTTTATTAAATATTATATCTTTAATAATAATTACTTTATTTTTTTAAAAAAACTAAATTTAGTAAGTATTAATAAACTAATAGCTTACTAAATACTTTATTTAAGCTTTAAGGTTAAGCTTTTAACGCCTTTTTTTTTTTAATTTGGCTTTAATAGTTATAGCAAACGCTATATACTTATATACTTTTAAATAAAAAATATTAAATGTTTGTTTATAGCTTATTATGCCTTATAAATTATTAAAATAAAAATGATATAACCCCATAAGGGGTGTATCTTTATGCGCTGTAGCACATATGTCATTATGCCATTGTAACAGCCTGGCGGCTGCCAGGCAGTTGGCACACATATCTATAATTAAATCTTTCTCCAAGACCTAGAGTTTTAGCTTTTCCTTTCTTTTATATCTTATACTTAATATATATACATTTTATTTAAACTTTAAAAAGCACTTATTAAACTAGTGCTTTTTATTTAAGTTTTATTATAAAGACTATTTTATTTTTATTTTAGTTTGTTAAATTAAACTATTTTATTTTGTTATAAAGCATTTTTGTTACAAAACTATCTTTTTTGTTATAAAAACTATTAAATACTAACATTTTTTTTAAAGATATTTTTAAGCATTAACTATATTTTTTATTAAATTTAAAACAATTAAAAGCTAGTTTAAAACTATTAATACAGATATAACTTTTTATTAACTAAGTAATAAAAATATAGGCTTTAGCTAGCTTATTGTTATACAGTACAAACGTATAAACGTATTAGCTTTTATTTGCAAGCAACTTTTAGCGCAAAATAAGCTTAACAATACATTTTTATATTTTGCTTTAGCAAACATAACAAATATTTCTTTTAGCTAGTTTAGCGCAAATTATTTTCTTATTTTATTTTATTTTTTATTTATAGTTTACTTTGTACTATTTTTAATAAATATAACAAACATTTAGCAGGTTTTATATAGCTGCAGCTATATTTAAAGCACCCGAAAGCGCTTTAAACTTTTTTATGCAGGCTTTTTTGCTTGGCTTTTTAACCAAATCTAAGTTACAAGCTAGCTTATTAATAAAAGCAGAAAATAATATAATAAAAACAAATACTAGCTAACCTAATTAATTTAAAAAATTTAAAGTTAATATTAAAACAGTAAAATATTTATACTATAAAAGTAAAAAACATAAAAAAGTTATTAACGCTATAAACAACAAAGTTGTTAATATAAATACTAGTATAAATACGCTAAGCATTTTGCTATACAACTAAATAAAACTATTAAGCGAACACAACTAAAAGCTTAACTTAATAGCACGTTTGCTTAAAAATATAAAAATGCTTTTTATAAAAAGCATAAGACTTATAACTATAAAGTTAGCAGTTATTACAAAATAAGCAACCTTTGCAAGACTAAAAAAACTAGCAAAACAAAAATAAAAGCAAAAGTATTAAAGCAGCTTAAAATCAGCAAAAAAACAATTTTAGCTTTAGCAACAGTTTTAACTTTAATAAATCAAATAATAACAACAATTAACTCTGCAAAAAAAGCCTTAAACATAGCTTCGACTTAAATTACAAATTTAACAATATTAAGTTTAGCAAACTTAAATATAAAAATATTAAAACTTTTAATTCAGCGTATAATAACCCAAATAACCTAAACGTTATTACTAAAAAAAAAACGTTATTTTTATAAACATATACTTTTTTTTCAACTGTTTAAACTTTTTTAAAGCCGATTTAAAAACAAAATATATAAATAAAAAACAAATAGTTTTAATGTTTTTTACTTTATTAATAAGCTTTACTTTGTTATAATAAAACAACAAAATTATTTTAATAAAAAAAGCAATAATAAACGCTAATAGTTTACAAAAAATAATAAAAGCATTTAAAAAGCGTTTTATAATAAATACTAATATAATTATAAAACGTTTTAAGTAAAAAGAGCTTATATTATATAATATTTATTAAAACAAGTATACTATGCCTTAATATATGCAAAAAAAACTTAGGTATATATAAGCTATAAAAATTTTTAATAAAAATAATAAAAACTAGCAAAATATAATAACTTAAATTTAAAATAATATAAAGCTAAAAGTTAAACAGTTTTTAAAGCTATTTTAATTTAAACAGTTATTAAAATTATATATGCGCAAAATTAAAAAAATTTAAAATAATTTATAAGATTTTGCTAAAAAATACTTAAGTAATAAGTTAATAATAAAATATTTAAACGCGTTTTTATTTGTTTGCTTTACATAATTTTTAAAATAATTTAGTTTTTTGCAACATAAATATTAAAACAATAATTAAAGCAATTATAAAAGTTATTATAACAATTAGCGCAATTAGTTTAAAAACTGGTTATTTAACTATTATTAAAACAACTAAAATAATTAAAATTATTAGTAATATAATAATTAGTATTAAAAAATAAGCAACACTTATTACTTTTTATATAGCTTATATTGTTTTTTAAACAATTGTTTAAACAATAATAATTGTAATAATAACAAATATAATAGCTAACGCATCCCACAAGCTAGTTTCGCACACAAGCAAGTTTCGCACTTTTCTTGGCGTACCCTATAGGCCATTTTATATGCAGGGGTACTTACTCCCCTTTATTATAACTTCGCGAAAAAATGTTGTACAATAAAATAATTGGTACTATTGGATTCGTAATGAAATAACAAATCTAATAGTATTTTCTTTTATTTTCTAGCTATTTTATTTAAAGCGTTATTAAAAACTACGCTAAAATAATCCTTGCAAATTTGTTAATTAAAGGTATATGCCCAAATAAAATAGCTAGAAAATAATAGAAAATACTATTAGATTCGTTATTTTATTACAAATCCAATAGTACTAATTATTTTATTATACAACATTCTTTCGCGAAGTTATAATAAAGGGGAGTAAGTACCTTTGCATATAAAGTGGCCTATAGGGTACGCCAAGAAAAGTGCAAAACTTGCTTGTGTGCAAAACTAGCTTGTGGAATGCGTTATAATAAATTAATTAATTATTTTTAAAAAAATAATAACTATAACAAACATAATAATTAAAATAAAAATTATTAACAAAGTAGTTACTAGCGTAATTTTAATAAGCGCAATTTAAGTTAACGCATTCCACAAGCTAGTTTTGCACACAAGCAAGTTTCGCACTTTTTTTGGAGTACCCTGTAAGCTAATTTTTTATGCAAAAGTACTTATACCACTTTTTAATAACTCCACGAAAATAGGTTGTACAACAAAATAATTAGTACTATTAGATTCGTAATGAAATAACGAATCTAATTGTATTTTTATTTATTTTGTAGCTATTTTATTTGGGCGTATAGCTTTAAAAAAACAAAATTGCAAGGATTATTTTAGCGTAGTTTTTAATAACGCCTTAAATAAAATAGCTGGAAAATAAAAGAAAATACTATTAGATTCGCTATTTCATTACGAATCTAATAGTACTAATTATTTTGTTGTACAACCTATTTTCGCGGAGTTATTAAAAAGTGGTGTAAGTATTTTTGCATAGAAAATTAGCTTATGTGACGCATGGACCACCACCAGACTGTCATATCGATAAGGAACGCACGGACCACAACCCACAAAGTGGTAATTGTGCTATATCCAATTCTGAGAGATCGCAAGCTTCGCTGTCCCTTTTCCTTTCTTTTTCTTCAGCTTAGAATCTTAGTCTATAGTATCAATACAATGTTGTAAGGCATTCTACACGATCGTGACAGCTTACAGGGTACTCCAAAAAAAGTGCGAAACTTGCTTGTGTGCGAAACTAGCTTGTGGGATGCGTTATAACTATAATAATAATTATTATTAAAATATTAGCTGCAATAAAAAAAATAATTATATATTAAATGTTTATTTTATAACTAATGCAAATTATTGCTTTAATAATTATTTATTAAAAAATAAACAGATTTATTATATTATTAAAATATGTTACATAATTAATTTTAACTTTATTTGTTATTAGTGCTACAATATTTTTAAGTTGTAATTAGCATAAAATAATTATTTGCAAACATATAAGTTAAAAATAAAGTTAAAAAAATTAATTAGCTTTATAATTTTTTTAACTTAATTTTTTTTAAATATTAATAAAAAAATTTGCAGTTATTGCAATATATTGTTTGCTTTTTATAATTAATTGTTTAAATATATTGCGTAATGCTTATAAACGTTAAAAGGTATTATATAAAAAGCAGCAATTATGCTTTACTAAAAAAAAAAGTAAAAAGAATTTAAAAAGCTTTAGCTAACTAAAAAACTAGTATTAAATATTAAGCTTAAAGCTAAAACAGCACTAGCATATAATATAAAAAAAAATTTTAAATACTTTTAATATTTGTACTTTTAGTTTAAAATTAAAAAATTTAAAACTAAATAAAATATTAAAGTATATAATAACTTAAAATCAAAAAACTTATATATATTAAAAAATGTTTTTAATTAGCTAAAGCATACTATTAAAGAATGTAATTATTAAGCTAAAAAACTAGGCTTTAAAAAAGTTAAATGTTTAAAAAAAGTTATATTTAAATTTTATTGCAAAAAAACTAATGCTAATAACAACTTAGCTTTATAAATGTTTAAAAAAAAAGCATTTATAATTAACAAGTTGTTTGCTAGCGCAATTTTAGCTAATAACTTTTTTGTTTTTTATAAAGCAAATATTAATTTTAATATAAGTATTATTATATTTTTTATTTTAAAAAACTTTTAAATAAAATTTTAAGCAGTAGCTTAAAAACATAAATATATATAAAAAGTAACAATATAAAAAAGAATTAGTTTAAAAAGCAGCAAATTTATTTTTATAAAAGTAGATTATAAGCTATTACTAACTAATTATAACTTTTGTTTTATAGCTATTAAAAATATTTTAGCAGTTATAAATATTTTAATAAACATAAAAATGCTATAAATAGTATTATTAAAAAAATAACTTATTTAAGCAAGTTATAATGGATAAAGGTATAAAAGTTAAACAGATTTATAAAAACAAAAATTTTAAACACTTTAATGTTTTATTAAAAAAAGTATTAAAAGCTTTTTTTTTGCCGCTTTTATAAAAGCAAATGCAATAAATAATATATTAATAACTTAAAATATAAGTGTGACCTTAAGTACTAAAACAGCTATAACTTTTATAAAAGCTTTTCTATTTAATAAGCTACTGCTTTTAACAGTAAACATAAATAGTAAATTTAACCTAATTTTTATAGCTATTGCTATTGTTATAAAGTTAACCCTGCTTAAAAACGCGTTAACTTTTAATAAGATCGCTGATTTAATTATTAAACACCAAGCTATATTTACTTTAAAAATATTGTTTATAAATTAAGTAAAAACAATAATTAACAAGGCAAACAAAACTAGTTATATTAAACCTGCGCTATATAAAAAGAAACCACGCCTTAAGATTTTTAATGTTTAATTGGCCTTAAGCATTAAAAAATTATATAACCTTTTTAAAATTATAACTAAAACTAGTATTTATATTTATATAAAGCAAGCCTTATTAGCTAAAAAGTTTTAAAAAATTATTAAATTTTTTAATATTTAAAAAAATAAAAGTATAATAAATATACTGCTTAACTAACAAATAAAAATTTTTTTAGTAAAAAATTAGCAAAACTAAAATTATAAGCTATATAACTATATATATTTGTTAAGCCATAAAAATATAATAGTTTTTAATAATTGAAACAATAGGTTATATAAACAAAAAAAAATAAATTAAATAAATAGCTTAATGTTATTTGCACATTTTTTATTTATTGTTTAACACAGCGTTTTAAACTGCACATTTTTAACTTTTAAAGCAATAAAACAAAAAAGCTAAATAGTTGTTAATATATATAATATTAATAAAATAACAATGTTTAATAACTACTTATTACTTTTGCAAACAAAAGTTATTGCAGCATTATATAATAATAATTAATACTACTTTTTTTTTTTATTAGTTTTTAATGCACCTAAATTATTACAATAAATTTATAATTATATTTTTTTATAGCTTAAAACAATACTGCGTAACAATAATAAAATTTTATAATATATTTATATATATATAACAATTTATAAATAACTTATTTTATAACTATAAAAACTATTGTTAAGCTTTTATTAATAATATAATAATTTTTTTAAAAATAGCTAAATAGTATAAAAAGCATTTGCATATAATATTTAAGCTTTTTTAAAAACGCAATATAATTATATTATTAACTAAGTTATTTATTAGCTACTTATTTATAAATTTGCTAAGTTTTTATATAAACGCCTTTAGTTTAGCTAATATTAAAAGTTATATTAAAGCTTTTTAAAAACTAAAGTTTTTAAGCTAGCTTAAAGCATTTAAAATATATATAAGCGCTTTAAAGTTTTTTTATAATTTTATTTTATATTATACTAAATTAGTAAAGCTTTTATAAAAACAAAAGTTAGCTTTTTTTATTAAAAAGCAACAAAAAAGCCAAATAAAAAACAAAAAGCTAAACAAATATAAAACGTACGTTTAAACCATATATTATACGCTAACAACAGCTAAAATTACTTTTTTTAAAGCAGTTTAAAACGCTATATATAACAAAACTATAATATATTATTACAATTTATTATAAAAACTGTTTTTTTAAATAAATAGCTTATATAAAAAAGGTTTTAGCATAATAGTTTTTTATATTAAAAAAATATATAATTAAATATTAAAAAAGCATATATATTGCTTTAACGTTTTATTAGTAATATATTTAAATAAATTATTATTAAAAAACAAAAACTGCTATAAGCTTTTTAAGCTAAAAATAGCATGCCTAATATAAGCAGTAAAAAAATTGCAAACTATAATTTATTTTAATAAGCGCTTAATTATTATGCTAACAAATTACTTTTTTATAAAAAGAATAATTAACTAAACTATTTTAAATACGTTTATAATTAACAAAGCTAACATATAATTAATTAATTTATTTATTTATTTTTTATAATATAGTTTGCATATTTATTATTTGCTTAAATAATTAAACTATATATTTAACGCATTAAGCTGTTTAAAAACTGTTATTAATGCTATTAAAGCAAACAAAAAGCTAAAAAAAACAAATAAACTTACAGTTTTAAACATAATTTAAAACAACGTTAACTTAATAAACTGTATAATAAAAGCTGTAATAAATAATTTTATACTATAAGATTTTAAAAAGGTATATTAAAGCAATAATAAATATGCTTATATTTTAAACAATATAAAAAACATAACTTTAATAGCTAAAAAAAATGCTACTGCGTTTTTAAAACAAAAATACTTATTTAAGTGTTGAATAAGCTTTGTACAATATTGTACAATAAACATATGCGTAAAATAAAATACAATCTATTATACTATATTTATTTATATCTTTTTATAAAAAAAGAAGGCTTTGTATAAAGCAGAGTTTTTATTTTAGGTAAAAACTTTTGCTAGCGTGCAAGCTAATACGATAAGGGGAATTAGGTGCGCACGTGCTGATAACCTTGTACGTAACAATAACTTTATACGTGCTTACACGTACAGTTGCAACCAACACCAGTTATTCCAACATTAAGCTTATTTTAAACAAGCTTATTTATAATATTTATAGCAACATATAACAGCTTTGCATACTTTATAAAATAATAAAAATAGTATTAAAATAAGCGTACAATAAAAAACATTATTATAGCATTAAATATATACTGTAAAACTTAGAGCTATATACTATTACTAATAAAATATAGTTAATAAAAAAATATATTAAATATTATAGCACTTACAACCTTAATTAAACTAACAAACTGCAGCTAATTAATAATATGCAGCTAACGCGCTTTAAAAATTACTTTTTTATATAACGTTATTTATAAGTTAATAATGCACTACAAGTTAATAACGCACTTTTTACTAACTTTTTATTTTTTTATTTTATTTATATATTATTTTATAATAATATAATGGTTTAAAAATTTAAAAAAGCTGATTTATAGCTAGCAATTTAAGCTAAAAAACGCAACTTTAAACTTTTTTTTTGCAAGCTTGCTTATATTTATAACGTTTTTAACTATATATTAAAGCGAAAAATTAATAGCAACGCGTTTTATTATGTTATAAACGTTATAAAGCAAAATTTAACAATATTTAAAAAAGAAATTATTGTTAAACGTATTTTTAAGCTAAATGTATAAGCGTTTTTGTTTTAGCTTTATTATATTTAAAAAATAGCTAATATTTTTTAACGCAAATATAACGCATTAAAAGTTAGCGTTAACTAAGCTTTAAACTTTATATAATAATAATTTAATTTTTAAATGCGTTATAACTGCTAAATTAATTATTAGCAAGCTTTTAATAAAGATTTTGCAAGTTATTATAAATAGTTTAGCTTTATAAAACATATAATTAATAAATACAGTATATAAATTAAAAATATTTATAACTTTAATAAAATAAAGTTTTTAATAAACAAAATAATTATTAAAATAATTGTTATAAGCTTTAAAAAACGTAAGCGCTTTTAATAAGCTAAGCTTAAAAATAAAAAATAAGTTATTATAAACTAAGTTATTAATTTTTAAAATTAAGCAGTATTATTATATATTATTTTTTTAAACAAAGTTTATTTTGCGTTTTAATACCGCAATATTATTTTATTGCTAAATTAAATTATAAACTTTTTAAATAATAGCTAAACTAATAATAATATAAGCGTTAGCTAAGCAAAACATTTTAATAATTATATTTAAAGCCGATTTAAAAGTAGTTATTGTTTTTTAATTTTAAATAGTTATAAAAGCTATTATTTAATGCAATTTAAAAAATATTGCTAGTTTAACAATATTATTATGCTTTATATGCTTGCTTATTTGTTATATAAACTTTAACTTTTTAATTTAGTTTTTTTTAATGTTTTAAAACAACGTTATAATAAATATGTTAAAAGTTTAATATAACGCTATTAAATTTATATTAAAAAGCAAAACTTTTTTGTAAGCTTTACATATATATTTATTTATGCATTTATTAAATAAAACATTTAATTAAGTTTTAAAACAGCTGAAATTATGTTTTTAAATACAAATAAAGTTATATTTGTATTAAATATTTAAAAAACAAATAAAACACTTTTTTTAAACTTTAAACTACTATTTTAATTTTAAATTTTAAAAACGTTTATTATTATATTAAAAACTAAACAGCAATTAATTTTTATTAAAACTAAAATTAAAAATTATTTTTTAAACTTGCTAATTAAAATTTTAAATTTTATTAATTTAATTATAAAAGTTACGCAGAAATTAATATATAAAAATATTTTTTTGCAGCAAAAAAACAAAAAGTTTTATAAAACTAACTACATTTTAAACAAACGTTATAAAACTAAAAACAAATAACTATAAAGTAAAAAACTTTTTATTATAGTTAACGCTTAAGTTTTATAAAAATTTAAAAATAATAAAATATTTAAATTAAATAATAAAGCTAAAAGTAATTGTTTAACAAAAAAAGTATAAATAAGTTAATAACGTTATAACATTTATAATAAGCTTAAACATAATGTGCAAACTTGTTAAATAAAAGTAGAAATATTTAATAAAAAAAATTACGATTAATTTAATTAATTTGTATATATTATAGTTAAGTTATTTAAGTTAGCGCATGAAAAGTGCTGAAAAGTGCGTTATTAACTTGTGAGTAACGTTAAATAGTAACAATTAACTTTATTTTTGCACTTTTTTTAATTTTATTAATTAGCACGCTATAACAGTTAAATAAAACTAAACTATATTTTAATATTTATAACTTTATGCTAACTATTATTTGTTTTATATTAAAACAAACTTTTTTTATATTAAAAAATAAACAATATAATATAGCAAAATAAGCAATTATAATAACTTGCTAGTTGTTGCTATATAACTAAAGCATTTTAAAAAGCATTATTTTTAACTAAAATAAAAAGTTTACGTTAAACTTTTAAAAAAATATATAAAAAACGCTAAATATAAAACTTTTAATAATAATAGCATACTACTTATAAACAAACAATTATTTAAAATAAAAAAACTAAACAATTAAAACCGCCTTTTAATTTTACAATTTTATACACCTAAATTTAAATTAAATTAATATTATACTTTTTTTATAATAAAACTTAAACGCAGCTTATTTTAAAACAATATAATTAATAATATATAAACAGTTATTTAAATTTTAATTATTAAAAGCAATAAAAATATTTATTAACGCTTAACTTAAAAAGTTTAAAAACGTTTAATATTTAAAAAACTATTTAAAATAAAACGTATACTTAGCTATAGATTTTATAAAAGCTAATATAAAAAAAAAGTATAACGTTAAGCACTAAAATATTAAATTTAATAAAAACAACCTAATATATTTATAATTTTATAAAAAATATTATTTATTAAAACAGCTTTTACAAAAATATTTACAACAACAGTTTAAGCTTTAAAAAATTAAACAACAAATTAACAAACTAGCTTACAAATTAAACTTTTTTAATAACTTTTCTATTTATTTTATTATTTTTATTTAATACTTTAGCTTAATATTAAAAAGCAAAAACCTTTTTAGTTATTTTATGCTGCCTTTAAAGCCTATTAAAGCTAAACAAAATAACTTTAATAACAAAGTAAGCAAAATATATAAAGTTAAAGCTATTTTATAGCACTAGCTTAACTGCTAGCAAACTAGTTTTAATTATTTAATTAAATAAAAAAAATAAAAATATAAATATAACAAATAAAAAACAGAATAACAATTATATTACTATAAAGAATTATTTATAAAGTATTAAATACGCATAAGTTTTCAGCTAAATATTAAACCTGCTAAACCTATACAAAAACAAAAAAAGCTTTATAAAAAAATTGCAACTATAAAAAAAGCAAAAAAAGTTATAAAAAAAGCTGCAAAAAAAATAAAGAAACAAAAAAAGCTACAAAAAAACCTTTAAAAAAAATGTTTATATTAAATTAGTATTGCTAAAGGCAGCAGTCCTTTTTTTATAGCTGGCAGTTTAATACGACCTTATAAAAGGTATATTTCTACGCGCTGTAGCGCGTGTGTTATTATGCCATTATAACAGCCTGGCGGCTGCCAAGCAGTTGGCACACATATTTATAATTAAATCTTTTTCCAAGACTTAAAGTCTTAGCTTTTCCTTTCTTTTACATCTTATACTTAATATATATATATTTTATTTAAACCTTAAAAAGCACTTATTAAAAAATAAAATTTTTTATAAAAAGCTTGCTAACAGTTAACTCTTTTAAGCGTTTAATTATATAAATATATAACTGTTTATACTATTTTTAGCTATAAAAAAAAAAAAGCTTATACTTATTATATATTAAGCTTGCTTAATATTTAATAGTACGTTTTAACTTTTTTGCTTTTTTATTAAAATTTTAAATGTATAATAAAAAGATTTTAAATTTAATTTTGTACATTTTTTAAATAGCTTTAGCCAACTATATTATTTTTTTTTTATTGCTAATAAGCTTATTATTATATTTAATAACTTTTATTTTAATTTTATAATAAAAATTAAAATAATATATATAATATTTAAAAGCTTTTTATAAAATATTAGCGCGCTTATTGCTTAAATAATAATTTTAAATATATTTAAAATATTAGTTAATAATTAATATTACTTTTTAAAGCTTTTTATTTTTTTTAAAAAGCTTGTTAAATTTATAAAAGTTTATAACAAATTAAATACTTGCTTTAATATAACAAACGGGTCCTATTTTTAACACAAGTGAGCCTTTTACATAGGTTAGTTTATTTACAGGTGTGAATCGTTGTTTAGTCTGTATAACTGGGGAGGGTAACGCTCGGTAAAATATATTACAAAAAATACTGTGCAAAAATAAAGTTATTAATTGTTAAAAGATTAACTTTTTTATAATATATTCCAAAAACTAAACTATAAGCTTAAATTAAACAGTAAAATAAAAAAAAACTACTGCTAATTACAAAAAAAACCTTTTACATTTTTATAGTATTTCCTTTTTTTATTTATTTTTTAAATAGCAATAAATAAAAACCTATTCCAACTATTCTAGATAGCAATAAATAAAAACCTATTTTAACTATTTTAAATAACAATAAATAAAAACTTATTCCAACTATTTATTACGTAATTTCTGCGCTTATAATTAGCTATAGCTTATTTTTTAGTCCAGCTTTTTATTTAGTTTATAACTGCGCTAAATTTTCTTTTTAAGCCGTTTTTTTATTAGTTTATAATATTATTTCTTTTTTTTTAAAATTATTATTTTTAATAATTAATAATAAATGTTTGTACTTTTTGCATAATCTTTTTTTTTTTGCTTTATTTTTTATTATAGCTAATCGTATAAAAAAACGTTGCAAAAAACTATTGTTTAACAAAAAATTTATAAAGCGTAATTTTTTTTTTTTTGCTATTATTTTTTGCGCTTTAATTACTATATTTTTTTTATGCTTTTATTGCTAACAACGTAGATTTAAATGCTTATTTATTAAATCTAAATTAAGTTATTGTTTTACTTATATTTGCAATATCTGCTTTTAATATAATGCTAAAAATTTATTTGCTAAACAGTTTAACAAAATTGCTATACAATACAAATTATTAAAAAAAAAATTAAAAATCTTTAAAAAAGCTGCTAAATTAGCGCTTGCCTATATACGTTGCTTTTATAAATAAAAAAAAATATAGTATAATAAAATAATAAAAGCTATAGCTTATAATATTATAAATTTAAAAAAATTTAAATTTTTAAAAAAACATAAGTATAAAAAAAAAAGTTATTAAATTAATAAAACTATTGCTTTTATAACTGCTTTATTTATTTTTAATTAAAACGTGCTTAATTTTTTTTTTGTTTAAAAAATAAACTCTGCTTTTTTAGCTTTAGTTAATTAAAGTGCTGTTAATAAAACGTTATAATTATTTATATTGCATGCTGCAAATGCTTTTTAAGTTTTTAAATATTTTTTATATATAAATATCTTATTTATTTAACTAAATACTTTATAGTTTATTTTTTTTAATGCAAATCTAATATTTTTTCTACTTTATACTTCGTTTAATTTTTTTTTACTTCGATAAACGTTTTTAGCATAATATTATTTAATACTTTTTTTAATAATAAAATATAAAAAATTAAATATATTCTTATTTTATAAAATAATAATAATTAATAATTAGTTTTTAAAATAACTTTTTTAATTTTAAATAGCTTAATTTGTTTAAAATCCAGTTTATTGCTTAATTATTTAGTTTTAATATTTCTTTTTAAAAAATATACTTTATTTTTTTTTTTTAAAGTTAATTTTAACAACTTTAATTTATTATAATATACTTTTATATGTTGCTAAATAAATGTTAAGTTGTTTTTAAATCTTTATTATAATTTAATAAATTTGTTTGCTTGTTTTTTTGCTATTAACGCCGTCGCTTTTAAAATTTATATTTAATTATTTTTTAAATTAAATCTATAGTTTGCTTTAAATAATAACATCTTTATATTTTTATTGCTTAAGCTATTATATACAAATTCTGCTAAAAATAATAACTTAACTTAATTATTTTATTATTTATTAAAATAATACTATAAATATTATTTTAACGTTTAGTTTAATTTTTTAATTTATTTATTTGTTTATAAATAATAAGCTATAAATAGCTAATACTTAATCTTTAATGCTTTTATTAAAAATTGCCAATATTTAAAAGCTATAATAATACTTTTATTTATAATAACTTTTTTTAAAATGCTATATTTACTAAAAACATGCTGCATTATTATATATATAAGTTTTTCTGCCGTACTTAATTTTTTATATAACACAAAATGCTTATACTTTATAAGTTTGTTTATAATAACTAAAATCAAATCGTATTTAATTTTTGTTATTAATTCTTTTAATTTTAATAGTTTAATAATAAAATCAAATAATATAACTTTTTATACCTTATTAAATATTTTAATAAGCTATAATAATTTATAAAATCTATATTTTGCTGCTTTTGTTTTTTTGCAAAAGTCGCATTTTTTGCATACTATTTTAAAAATCTAATTCTAATTCCGCATTACAAAGTTGCGTTTAAATTTTTCATAAGTTTTATAAAATCTTTAATATTTATATAATAATGTTTTATAAAAATGCTAAGCAAATTTTTTTTGTAAATTATTAAATATTATTATTTTTGTTTTATACCTAGGCTATTTATTTTTATTAATTAAGCTTAATATTGCATTAAATACTAAATACAATGCCGCTTTTTTAATCCGTTTAATTTATTAGTTATTAAATAACTGTTTTATATATACTAATACTAAAACAAAAGTTTTTTTAAATCTTTTTTAAAATAATATTTAGCCTTTTTTTAATTAATCTATTTTATGTTTGTTTTTTTAGCTTAAAATATCTACTTTTTAATTTTTTTTACTTTTAATATAAATAATTTTAAAATTAAATTATAACAAAAATTCTATTTATTTAATTTGTTATTTATTTAAAACTTTAGTTATTATAAACAAAATTAAATTTTTATAGTTTAAAAAAACTTTAACTAATATTAAAATCTTACTTAAATAATATTTTTATTTTTTAAAAGCTTAAACTATAACCATAAGCTTTTTATTTAATATTTAATAATTTATTGCTAATTCTAAAAACTTTTTTAAAAAAAATGCTACTAAATATAGCTTTCTGTTTTTATTTTGTTGTTTTAATTGTTTACCTATTGCTATATTGTATATATTAACTTTAATTTTAAATTTTTTGTCCAAATCTAATAATTATATTATTAATTCTATAAAAATTGCTTTTTTAATCTATTTAAACGCTTTTTGCTTTTCTGCTTTTTATTTAAACATTGCATTTTTTTTTATAAAGTTTATAAATAATACTACATATTTTTTAAATTTTACAACTAAAAGTTGTACATAATTAATAAATTTTATAAACAATTTTATATTTTTAACGCTATTTAATATAAGCTATTTTTTTACTGCTTTAATTTTAAATTTTTAAATTCTTACTTTATTTAAAATTATAATAAATCTTAAAAAGTTTATTTTTTGCATATAAAACTTGCTTTTATTTAAATAAACTTTTAGTTTAGCATTTTATAATGCTTTAAATATCTTTTTTATATATTTCTTATATTTTTTTAAGGTTTTTAAATAAATTAAAATATTATTTAAATAAACTATTACAATCTAATTTAAATAGTTTTATAACACATTTATAATTATTTTTTAAAAACTTGCTAATATATTAATAAGCCCAAATAGCATTATTTAATACTTATATAATCTATAAAATGTTTTAAATACCGTTTTTTATTCGTTTTTTTTAGCTATTCGTATTTAATAATAAACGTTTAACAAATCTAACGCTATAAACTACTTTGCTTTATAAAATCAATTTTTTAAATTATTAATCCGTAGTATTAATCTTACAAATTTTTGCGTTATAAAGTTTTTATAATAATAATTAACTACTAATCTTTATTTTAGTTCTTTGTTTTTTTTTATTTTTTTTAATACCTACAAAATTAAATATCTTGTTAAAAATTATAATAGTTAAATAAATCCCTTTTTTAAATTCTTTTTTAAGTATTAGTTTAGTTTTTTTAGCTAATTTTAGTTCATTTTATATATTAAAAAATGTTTTAAATATTATTTTTTTTTTAAAAGTATATAATAATTTTATTTATTATGTTTTAATAATTCCGTTTTTTTTAATTGTTTAAACAAGTTAACAAACTCCGCGTACTTTTTTAGTACGCTATTTTTTTGTTCTGCTTTTAATTCTTTAACTACTAAATATATTGCTATATTCTTTTTAAATTTGTTTAACGCTTTTTTTAGCTTATTAAAAACTAAATTTCTTTTTAACGTATTTTATTAAAGCTAGCTGTTGTTTTAATTTATTTTAGAATTATTTTTTTTTAACTAAAGTATTTTTAAAATTGCATTAAAACTATATATATTAATAATATTAAATATAAGCTTTTTTTTATAACTATAAATATTAAAAAAAAGTTCTATAGTTTTTTATTTAATTATATTATTATTATAAATATTAAAACTTTTATTAACTGTTATAAATAAATAAAAGTTGTTTTTAAACTTTGTTAATATTTCTATTTTTTAAACAAATTATAAAAAAATAAAATTTTATAAAGCTTTTGTATTAAGTAAAACTTTTATTTGCTTTTTTTAATAGCTTATGTTTATTAATACTTATATTTTTATATATACGTTTGCTGCATATAAAAACTTTTTAATTAATTAAAACAGTTGTTAATTTATGCTAACTATTTGTTATTATTTTTTATTTTTTAGGCTTTTTAACATTAGTTTTTGTTTTTATTTTTATTATTTTTATTATTTTAGGCCAACATTTTAAATATTATATTAAAAAATATTGCTGCTTGCTATTTTAAGTTTTTTTTTGTTTATAAAAATAACTTTTTTTTTTTTTTAAAAATAAGTTGTTATATACTAACTTCGGCTTTAACTTTTTGCTTTTTTTAATAAATTTTTAATTTTTTTGTTATACATACCTAATATTAGTTATAAATATATAATTTTAATTTTTCTTTATAATTAATACATTTTTAAGTTTGTTTTAAATCTTTTTTAAAAATAGCGTAACTATTTAAGTTTTAATGTTTAAATAACAAATGTTTAACTTTATTAATTTTATATAGTTTTTTTATTAAGTTTTAATTAATTTGTTATAAAAACTACTAGTTTTATATTTTATTTATTATATAAATATAATATTAATATATTATATAGCATATTTAAAAAATTTTATAATATATTTTGTATTTTAGTAATAGCTAATTTTTATTTAGTATTATTGTTTTATTATATTAATAACTTATTATTATAAATTGTATAATTGTTTTTAAATAGTTAATAATATTGGTTTTTATTTTTATTAACAATTTTAATTTTTTTATTTTTTAAATTTTTGCTAATTTTGGCTATTGTATGCCTATTAATTCTTTTTATAATACTTTATAAATAGTTTTAAAATTTTGTTTTTGTTTTATTTAATTATTTTTGATAATTTAATATTATATATTTTTTTATTAAATTAATTTTGCTACTATATTTTTAAGCTATTTTAAATTATTCTAATAGTTATACTATTTATACTTACAATTTTTTTTTATTAAACATTGTTTACTTTTTAACTAATTGTTATTTAAAAAGTTGTTATTAATACTTATAGTTTTATAAATAAAAGTTATAATCTTATGCTTTTTTTTTTTTTTTATAATTTATTTATTTATATAAATATAATAGTTATTACTGTTTTTTTAACAAAAATATTTTATATTTTATATATATACAAATTTTTTTATATATAAGTGTACTTTACATTTTTAATATAATTTTAAACATGTTTTATATTTTTTAATATATTTTATTTGTTATTGTTGCTTAATAATTTATTTTGTTTAAATTTTTATTATAAATATTTATATTAGTTTAAAATGTTTTTTGTTTTATAATTGTTTAAGCTTTTTATACTTTTTTGTATAATGCTTTTTTTGTTTATAATTAAAACATTTGATTTAATTTTGTTTTTTTTTTAAAAGCTTTATAATAATTATAGCTTTAAATTTTATTAGTTTTAAATATATACCTGTTATTATTGTTTATGCTTTTTAAATTTGTTTTATATTAGCTATAAAATTTGATTTTTGTTTTTTTTTTATTATTATTTTTTAAACAATTAATTATTAATTTTAATTGCTTTAGCTATATATTTTTTAAAATTTTTTAATTAATTGTTTTTATAAAGTTTATTTTAAACTAAATCTTTTAGTTTTTTGTAAAAAATTGCTATTAAAATATTATTATTGCTTTATAAAGTTTATAATACTAGTTTACAAAACTTTGCTATATATTTATATGCTAGTTTGGTTTGTTTAATTTTTAGCAGCTGCTGTTTAGCTTGCTACTTTTTTTCTAAATTTTTATATATATTTATTAAAGCTTTAGCAAATCTGTTTATATTTTTAAATATATTTTTAGTTTTAACGCTTTAATTGTTTTTTTTTGTTTTTATATACTTTTTTATACATAATTTAAACTATTTTAGCGCACTTTTTATTAAAAATTCTGCTGTATAAAAAATTTTTTTTTTTTTATTTTAAAAATTTTTTTTATAATGCTTTATATAAGCCTTAACTTAAGTTAAAAATCTTTTAAAATGTTTTTAAAATTTTTTAAACTTATTTAGTTTATTAAGTTTGTATTATTTAACTTTAAGCGCATTATTAAATTGCTTTTTAAATTGCTAGTTTATACGTTATATATTATTAACTTATTTATTAAAATGCTAATTTGTTAATTTAAGTTAGTTAATTTTTATTTATAACTATTTTAAAGCAAAAGTTATTATTTTTAAAATTAAATTTATAAGTTTTGCTATTTTGCTTTATATTTTTATACAATATTATATAATATTTAAAAAAGTTAACTGTTTAAAATATAATAAACAAGTTTTATTTTTAATATAAATAAGCTTTTTATATAAATTAGTTTATTTATAAATATAAATTATTGTTTAGTTTGTATAACTAAAAAAAGTAACGCTTAATAAAATGTATTATAAAAAATATTATATAAAAATAATATTGCTAATTGTTAAAAAATTAATTTTTTTATAATATATTTTAAAAATTAAACTATAAGCTTAAATTAAATAGTAAAATAAAAAAAAACTATTGCTAATTACAAAAAAAACCTTTTACGTTCTTATAATATTTTCTTTTTTTATATATTTTTTAAATAGCAATAAATAAAAACCTATTTTAACTATTTTAAATAGCAATAAATAAAAACCTATTCTAACTATCCTAAATAACAATAAATAAAAACTTATCCCAACTATCCTAGATAACAATAAATAAAAACTTATTTTAATTATTTATTACGTGACCCCTGCGCTTATAATTAGCTGTAGCTTGTTTCCTGGTCCAGCCCTTTATTTGGTCTATAACCGCGCTAGGTTTTCCTTTCAGGCCGTCTTCCTGTTAGTTTATAACATTTAATAACTTTAATATAAGCATTTTATACTATTTTGCAGTATGCTTTTAATTTGTTATATGCTATATATTTAATAGTTTTAATTTTATTATTTAGCTATAAAATAATTGTTGCTTTTTTTGTATAAGCTAATAATTATTTTAAAAGCTTTAGCTTTATATATTTTAACTATTAATATTATTTATAAAAGCTAGCTTTTAATTTAAAACGCTTAATATAAAAGTTTAATAAGTTTTTTTATATATAAAAAGTTTATATTATTAATTAAGCTAGCAAGCTTTTTATTATATATTGCTTATACATTTAAATTAAAAAACATAATAGCTTTTTTTATTAATGCTTAAAAAAATCGGATTTTAGCTTATTTTTTTAATATATTTTTAAGCGGTTTAACTATTATAAAAATATTAAATTAGTAGCTATATTTAAGCTAAATATAATATTATATAGCTTATATATTTTTACTTTTTTTAAGCTTTTTATTTTAAAGTTAATTTTTTTATAGCTATATATTTAAAACGCATTATTATTAGCTAATATTATATTATTTAAATAAACGTTTTTTAAATTAAAAAAATAACAAGCTTAATTAAAAATATAAATACTTAACTTTAAATTTATTATAATATAATTTTATAATATATACAATTTAGCAAGCTTTTTTTTTGCGTAAAAAAAGCTTATTATTTATATTATAAATAGCTTTACTAATTAATTTTTTTAATAAAAATAAACTAATAAATTAAATTTAATTTACTTTTTTTTTTATTAATTTTGCGTTTTTTTTATTGTTTATTAAACGCTTTTTTTGTTAGCTATTTTAAAATTAGCAATTTTTTTAATAGTTTTATTTATTTTTTAATTTAGTAGTTAAAGCTTTAAAAATATAAACTAGCAGCTTATTATTACATAATGTTTATAATATATAATATAGTTTGTTATATTAAAGTTTTTTTTTTAACGTTTATATAAATATTTGCTTTAAAGCGCTTAATAAAAATGCTTTTAAAGTTTTTTTTGCTTTTTTAATTATTTTTTTAGCAGCTAATATTTTAACGTTTAATAGCTTTTTTTTTTTTGTAAGTTTAACAAAAATAATTTTTTTTTTAGTTATTAAGCTGCTTATTAATTTTTTTTGCTGTTTTTGCTAATTTAAAAGTATTAAATAAACTTTTTTTTATAATTTTTTTAATTGTTTATAATATGTTTAGCACTATAGCTTTTTAGCAAAGCTTTATTGCTATAATATATAAAAATAAAATATTTTTAATAATAATAATATTATAAATATTTTATAAAGCTTTTTTTAAGTTTATAATAAGCTTAAATAAATTTACTGTTTTTTTTTTTTTAAGTAAGCTTTAATAACTTTATTTAGCTAATTGTTTGTTTATTTAATAAAGTTTTTAATAAGTTTTTTAATAGCAGCGTTAATAAAAGCTTTATATTTATATTTATGCTTAAATTAAAACATTTTTTAAAAAGTTATATTAAATTTTTTAAAGTTATTATATTATTAATTAATAGTTTGTTTAGCTTTTATATAAATTAATTAATAATTAAAATATATTGTTTTTTATATTTATTAGCAAACTTAATAATTTTAGTTTAATAAAAGTTATAATGCTTATAAAAAGTATTATAATATTATTAAGCTATTAAAAATTAAATTTTAGCTATTATTATAAAATTTGCAAAAATAATTATAATGCGTTTAATATTTAATAAAAAAAATAAAAAATTAGCAATTTTTAATAAGCTTAGTTTTATAAACTATAAAGCTTAATTTTTTTTAAAAACTATATATTTTTATAAGTTTTTATTGCGCGCACTATTTATAAAATCTTTTTTTTATAAATAAAAATTGTTAAAAAAGTTAAAAATAATTAAATTTAATTTTAACATTATAATAATTTTGCTGTTTAGCTATTAAAAGCTTAGTTTTTTAATAAAAATAAAAATAATAAAACTTTTAATTATTAAATTTTAATATATTATAATTACGTTACATATTGTTATATAGCTTTATTTTTTATTTTAGCTTAAATTTACAATAGTTTATATATGCGTTAAAACTAGCTTTAATGTTTAGTTATTAGCGCAACTAGTGGCTTAAGTAATAGTGATCTCCTTATTTATGCTTTATAGGCTCGCATTTCCTACTTTATTACTTAGTATAATCCAACACCAGTATAGGTGGGCTCCGATTTCTAACGGCGCTATTATTGGATTTCTGTGTATTGCAATTACGCCACATGTTATTATATAGCTTTATTTCCTATTTTAGCCTAAATTTATAATAGTTTATATGTGCGCTAAAACTAGCTTTAATACTTAATTATTAGCGCAACTAGTAGCTTAAATAATAATAATTTTTTTATTTATGCTTTATAAGCTTATATTTTTTATTTTATTACTTAATATAATTTAATACACTTTTATAAAAAACGTTATTATAATAGCGTTGCTTATAAAAAATAAACAATATATAAATAACAAGCATTAAGCTTATTTATATAAAGCGTACGTATTATATTATAATATATTAAATAAAAGTTTGTTAATATTTAAGTATTAGCTTGTTGTTATATAATAATAAGTTTATTAAGTTTTTGCGCTTATGTTTATAAGCTATATAGCTTTTTATAAAAAGCTTGTTAGTTTAAAAGCTTTTTAGTTTTAATAACATTTTTGTTATAAATGTTTAAAATTGTTATATGCTTATTTTATAAATATATAAAATGCTTTTATATTAACAAATTTATAATTGTTAATAATTAACGCTTTTTTTTTTATAAATATTAACTTTTATATATATATGCGCATATAGTTTGTTATAAGCGTTATATTGTATAATAAGCAGCTTGTTAACTATAATAAACTAGTTATAGCTATTATACGCTTTTTTTATAGTTGCAATTATTAGTTTTACTATTTTTTTTTTTAATAAGTATATATTAAATAAGCTTATAATATATTATTAACGTAAGCGTTAATTTTTTATTATTAATATTGTTATTGTTTTTAAACAATAATAATAAAAAAATTTTTGCGTGCTTATTAAGCTATAGCTAGCTTATTATAATTAAGCTTTTTTTTTGCTGCTTTTAAGCTTTTAATAAATAAGCTATATATAAATAAAAAAAGTTTATTGCTAAATAAATATAGCTAACGTTTTTATTATTTTTATATAAAAAGCTTACGTTATTATTATTATTACTTTTAGCATAATTAGCTTTTTGTTAAACATTTTTAATATTTTTATTACTGTTTTTAAGCAAGTAATTACTATATTGTTAGTTTTACTGCCAGTTTTATTTTTTGTTATAGCTAAAGCTTTTATTATTGCGCCTATTGCTTTTTTTTTGTTTGCTTGCTTTAATAGCGCTTTGTATACTTGCTGCAGTAACAAGCTAGCTTTTTTAAAAGTTTTTAAAAAAACGCTTTGTTTTTACTGCATAAAAAGCGCTTTTTAAAGCCGCTTTTTAAAAGCTTGCAAAAAAATTGCTAATAATAGCTTGCGCTGCTTATATTATATTTTTAAGCACACTTATTTTTCTATATAAATTTATTTTTTTTTGCTAAGCTTGTTAATATATTAATATATAATAGTTTAATAAATGTTTATAAAATAGTTTGCGTTTTACAAACTGCTTTTAAAAATAATAATGCTAACGCATTTTAAGTAGCTAATTTTTAGCACACTATTTGTATGCTTTTTTAGCTTGTTAAAAAGTTTAAAAATAAAAATAAAAACAAATAAGCTTAAGCTATTTTAATAATAAAATTGTTTGTTTTTTAAAATATTAGTTTAGTTTATATTTAAATTATTTTTAAATAATAAATATTATTTTGTTTTATTTTTATTTTTTTTATTTTTGTTTTATAAGCTTATAACTGTAAGCTATATATATATTTAATTTAGCTATTTAACTAATTTTTTATTAATAATTAAATTTTTAAGTTTTTTTAGCGTAATTAATAAGCTTAATTAAATAGTTATTTTTTAAATAAATTTTGTTAATTTAAACTAATTTAAAAAAGTTTTTTATTTTTAAGTTAATAATGTTTTAGTTAAGTTATTTGCAATTATATTATTAATAAATATATAAATTATTTATATAGTTTTTTATTTTATTTTTTAGCGCAGCTAATAATTATAAATATTTATATAATAAAGCTTTATATAAAATATAGCTAGCTTTTTTATAACAAAGTTAATAATTTATTAGTTATTGCATTAGATTTTAATATGCTAGTTATATAGCTTTATTTTTAGCTTATTAATAAGCTTATTAATATATATTGCTTTTTTAGCTACTTATACTAAAGCAAAAAGTTTAGCTTTAATAATTAAAATAGTTATTATATTTTATTTATTAGTTTGCTATTTAATTATTTTTTTAAAAAGCTTTATAATATAAGCTTAAAAGCTTTTTTTATTTAAGGTATTATTAGCAAAAAAAGCATTATTTGCTATTACAAAGTTGTTTTTATTTTTAAATTGTAATACTAAATGCTAACTAAGTAATAAATAAGTAAAAAGCTTATTAGCTGCTTTATAATGCTTAAAAAAAAAGTTATAATTAAATTAAGCTAATTAAAAAGCAGCAAACGTTATATTTAAACAAATAATTATTGTAATATATAAAATTAATTTAGTTTTTTATTAATAGCGTTTAATACTATAAAATAGTACGCTTTTTTTATATAAAAAAAGCTTTTTAATTTTTATTAAAATGCTTACATAAATAGTAAAAATATTATTTTAAAGCTTAATTATTTTTTTAATATAAAAAGCTTAAAATAACTAAATTAGCTTTTTTTTTTAGTTATAAATTATTTTTATTTTTAAAAACTATTATAAATTGTTTTTTTTTATTAAATTATAACAGGCTTTTAAAGCAGCAATTGTTTTATTAGTTATTAGCTAGCTTAATTTTTTATATATAATAATTATATTGTTAATATATATAAAAAAAAGCATGCTATTATATAAAAAACAATAAAGTTTATAAAATATTAATTAAAAACTTATTTTTTTTAATAATTTAATAATTTTTTTTTGTTATAGCAAAAAAAATTTTTATAACTTATATAAAGCTTATAAAAGCTTTATAATAATATTTAGTTTTTAATAGCTTAAAAGCATATGTATATAAATTTTTTTGTTTAATTTAGCGTTAACAAATATGTTTATAGTATTATATTATTTAAATTTTAAATTAAATTTAATAGCTATAATAATTAATATTTTAAAAAAATTTTTTGTTAAAGTGTTAGCATAAATGTTTTTTTTTTTGTTATTTAGTTACTAATTTTTTTAAACTATTAAACAAGCTTTATATTTTTTATAATAGCTGTGTTTATTAAATTTATATATATATATTTATATATAGTTTAAAGTTAACTTATTAGTAGCTAAGCTTTTTAACATTTTTTTTTAAGTATGTATTTTTTTATAGCTTTATAAATAAGCTTGCTTAGCTTTTTAAAAGTAATTTTTTAATAAATATATATTTAGCTTTTTATGCTATTTTAATAATAATAAAAAATTTTTTTTATAAATTTTTTTTTTTTAGCTAAAGAGTTTTTTTAAATAAGTTTTTAAATAGTTATTAATTAGCTTTAAAGCTTTTTTTATTATATTTATATTTTTATTAATATTTATTACTTATAATAACATACGTTAATAAGCTTTTTTAAAAGCTTTTTTTTTTTTATAATGCTTTGTTTTATTATAATTTTTATTTAATATAAAACTTTTTATAATATTAACTAACGTGTTTTATTATTAAATAACAAATATTATTAAATAACAAAAGTTTTAAATTTTTTAACCTTTTATTATTTAAACTTTATTTTTTTTATTTATAACAATAAAGCACGCGTTAAAAAAAACTAAGTTATTAACTGCTGCTTGCGCTTTTAAACGCAATTTTTATATCTTTATTTACAAGCTTGCAAAAATGTATAGCGTTTTTAATAAAATTTTTTGCTGCAAAATCGCTAATATTGCGCTTTAGCGCAGCAGCAAAAATATAAAATTAAAATTAATCAACTTTAAAAAGCAAGCAATTATATAGTTTATAATTTATTTAAATTTAAAAACGTTTTTTTTTTAAGTATATTATATTTAAAATATAGCTAACCGACTATTAGTTAAGCAAAGTAGTTAACTAGTTAAAAAGTGCTAAACAATGCGCTTTATAAACTATATATTAGCTTTTTAAACGCGTTTAAATTATCGAATTAATTATAGCTAAGTTCTTTATAAAAATCCTGCTAAATATAACGTATATTATAAACGTATAAAAAAAACTATTAAGCATAAAAATATTATAAAAAAAAATATATATAATTTTAATAAAATAAAGTTTATAATAAGCATAATTACAACTAATATAGTTATAACAAGTATTAAAAAGTAAAATAAGCTTAAGCAAGCTTAGCAAAGCAATTAAAATTAGTTTATAGCTATTTATTTAATTAATTTATAAGGTTAATCGGTGCTACTTTTTATTATTTTAAAAAAAAAAACTTATTTTGCTTTTTAATATTGCAACAGCTTTTTATTACTTAAATAATAAATTGCAGTTTTATATAATAGCTAAATTAATAATAATTTTAATTTAAAATAAATTAAACATTTTAATAAGTATATTTAACTACGTTTAATAAATATAAAACATTTTTTTATTTTTAATAATTATAAAAGCTATTATTTAAAAAAATTTAAAAATTATTGCTAAAAAAATAATATTTTTATTAAAATAATGCTTGCATATTTTTTTTATAAACTTTAGCTTTTAAATGTAACATGTTTTAGCTTGTTAAAAAAAGTATATAATATTAAAATTAATAATATTATACAAACAAATATAACGTATGTTTTAAAAAAAAACTTTTTATTTATATTTTTTAAAGCTTATATTTAAGCAATAACGTTTATAAATATTACGTTTAAGTTTAAAGCTATTAGCTTTGTTTTATTTAATTTAAAAGTTGTTATTTTAAAGCTTAAAGTTGCGCTAATTTTTTTTACATTGTTGCTAAAGCTTAAGTTACTTTTTACTATTTAGGTTTTAAAAACTTTTATTATTATTAAAAAAGCTATTTTGCAGTTTGTTTATTTAAAAAACTAAATCTTTAAGCATTAAAATAGTTTGCTAAACAAAATTATTAACGTTATAAACTTATTATTAAAAGCTATATACTATTTATTATATAAGCAAACGTTAATACTAAATAAAATAGCTAAGCTTTAAAAAGCTAACTATATTTTTAATAAACGTTAAAAAACAAAAAATAAGTAATTATAAACTAAAAAAGTACTTATTTAATTTAAAAAAACAGATTTTTAGGTTTTTAAAAAAAGCAGTAATTAAATAAATTAAAAAAACGGTAAAAGTAATAGTTGTTAAATAAAAGCATTTATACGCGCGCGCTATTATAGCATATGTAGCAACATTAGTTATAATGCACGCACTTGTACAATAAATATAAATACGTTTAATAAAAAGAATTCCGATTAATTTAAAATAATTTAATTGCGTTATGGTTATTTTTTTTATATTGCAACTTAAATAATGCCTAAAACTTTTGTTACTTAATAATATTTGTTACTTAATAATAAAACACGTTAGCTATAATAAATTATTTAATATATAATAAACTTTTTTAAAAGCTTTTTTTTTTTTAGCAACAAAACTTTTAATAATTTTTAATATTTGCAGTTAATTATTATAATATTTAAACAAGCTTTTTATTATTTTAAATAGCTTTACTTTAATAATTAATTTTTTGTTTACTAGCTTAAAATTTTATAATTTAGCTGTATTAAAATAAATAGTTTAGCTATTAATAATAAATTTAAATAAACTTAAGTTAGTAAAAGCTTTTTTTTTTAAACTAATTAAATTAAGCGTTAATTATAAGCTTAACTTTTTAAGCTAAATTATTATTAAAACTAATAATATAGTTTTAAATAATTTTAATAATATTAATAAGCTTAACCTAAATTTAAAGTTTATATATAAGTAATTTTTTTTTTTTTGCTTTTTTAATTAGTTTTTTATAAGCTTATTTTTGCTTAACTTTTTAGCTTTTGCATTTTTTAGCTTTTTTTGCTCGCTTTTTTTAATTATAATAATAAGCTTATTATTTTTTTATTTATTTATAACGTTTTTTTTTATTTATAAAACATTTTAGTAGCTAATATTATTAAACATTTTTTTAAAAGCTTTTTAGCTTATTTTAAAAAGATTGTTATAAAATTTATTTTTATTTTTATTAAAAAATTTGTTTTTGTTAAACATTATATCCTTAATAATAATTACTTTATTTTTTTAAAAAAGCCAAATTCAGTAGGTATTAATAAACTAATAACTTATTAAATACTTTATTTAAGCTTTAAAGTTAAACTTTTAGCGCTTTTTTTTTTTTAATTTAGCTTTAATAATTATAATAAACGCTATATATTTATATACTTTTAAATAAAAAATATTAAATGTTTGCTTATAGCTTACTATGTTTTATAAATTATTAAAATAAAAATAAAATTTTTTATAAAAAGCTTATTAGCAGTTAACTTTTTTAAGCGTTTAGTTATATAAATATATAGCTGTTTATATTATTTTTAGCTATAAAAAAAAAAAAAGCTTATACTTATTATATATTAAGCTTGCTTAATATTTAATAGTACGTTTTAACCTTTTTGCTTTTTTATTAAAATTTTAAGTATATAATAAAAAAATTTTAAATTTAATTTTATACGTTTTTTAAATAGTTTTAGCTAACTATATTATTTTTTTTTTATTGCTAATAAGCTTATTATTATATTTAATAACTTTTATTTTAGCTTTATAATAAAAATTAAAATAACGTATATAATGTTTAAAAGCTTTTTATAAAATATTAGCGCGCTTATTGCTTAAATAATAATTTTAAATATATTTAAAATATTAGTTAATAATTAATATTACTTTTTAAAGCTTTTTATTTTTTTTAAAAAGCTTGTTAAACTTATAAAAGTTTATAACAAGTTAAACATTTGTTTTAATAACTTTAGTGCAAACATTTTGCGCTATTTTATAATACGTTTTTAATTTGCTATATGTTACATACTTAGTAGTTTTAATTTTATTATTTAGCTATAAAATAATTGTTTTAAAAGCTTTAGCTTTATATGCTTTAGCTATTAATATTATTTATAAAAGCTAGCTTTTAACTTAAAACATTTAATATAAAAGTTTAATAAGTTTTTTTGTATATAAAAAGCTTATATTATTAATTAAGCTAGCAAGCTTTTTATTATATATTGTTTATATATTTAAGTTAAAAAATATAATAGCTTTTTTTATTAATGCTTAAAAAAATTAGATTTTAGCTTGTTTTTTTAATATATTTTTAAATAGTTTAACTGCTATAAAAATACTAAGTTAATAGCTATATTTAAACAAAATGCAATATTATATAACTTATATATTTTTATTTTTTTTAAGCTTTTTATTTTAAAGTTAATTTTTTTATAGCTATATATTTAAAGCGTACTATTATTAATTAATATTATATTATTTAAATAAATGTTTTTTTAATTAAAAAAATAACAAACTTAGTTAAAAATATAAATATTTAACTTTAAGTTTATTATAACATAGTTTTATTTACTTTTTAATTTAATAATTAAAGCTTTAAAAATATAAACTAGCAGCTTGTTATTAAATAACGTTTATAACATATAATACAGTTTGCTATATTAAGGTTTTTTTTTTTAGCGTTTATATAAGTATTTGCTTTAAAACGCTTAATAAAAATGCTTTTAAAGCTTTTTTTGCTTTTTTAATTATTTTTTTAGCAGCTAATATTTTAGCGCTTAATAGCTTTTTTTTTTTTTTGCAGGTTTAGCAAAAATTTTTTTTTTTTAATTATTAAGCTACTTATTAGTTTTTTCTGCTATTTTTACTAGTTTAAAAATATTAAATAAATCTTTTTTTATAATTCTTTTAATTGTTTATAATATGCTTAGCATTATAATTTTTTAGCAAAACTTTATTGCTATAATATATAAAAATAAAATATTTTTAATAATAGCAATATTATAAATATTTTTAAATAATATAGCTTATACTAAATAAATATTTTATAAAGCTTTTTTTAAGTTTGTAATAAGCTTAAACAAATTTATTGTTTTTTTTTTTTTTAAATAAGCTTTAATAACTTTATTTAGCTAATTGTTTGCTTATTTAATAAAATCTTTAATAAGTTTTTTAATAGCAGCGTTAATAAAAGCTTTATATTTATGCTTATACTTAAATTAAAACACTTTTTAAAAAGCTATACTAAGCTTTTTAAAGTTATCATACTACTAATTAATAGTTTATTTAGCTTTTATATAAGTTAATTAATAATTAAAATGTACTGTTTTTTATATTTATTTAGCAAGCTTAATAATTTTAGTTTAATAAAAGTTATAATGTTTATAAAAAGTATTATAATATTATTAAGCTGTTAAAAATTAAGTTTTAGCTGTTGCTATAAAATCTGTAAAAATAGCTATAATATGCTTAATATTTAATAAAAAAAATAAAAAATCTGCAATTTTTAATAAGCTTAGTTTTATAAGCTATAAAGCTTAGTTTTTTTTAAAAATTATATATTTTTATAAATCTTTATTGCGCGCACTATTTATAAAATTTTTTTTTTATAAATAAAAATTATTAAAAAAGTTAAAAATAATTAAATTTAATTTTAATATCGTAATAATTTTGCTATTTTATTATTAAAAGCTTAGTTTTTTAATAAAAATAAAAATAATAAAACTTTTAATTGTTAAATTTTTATATATTATAATTATGTTACATGTTGTTATATAGCTCTATTTTTTATTTTAGCTTAAATTTATAGTAGTTTATATGTACGCTAAAACTAGCCCTAATGTTTAGTTATTAGCGCAACTAATGGCTTAAATAATGGTGATCTCCTCATTTATGCCTCATAGGCTTGCATTTCCTACTTTATCACTTAGTATAATCCAACAGCTATTAGTATTCGCTTTTAGCTCATCTAGTAGTACCTTAAGTTATCAAAACCCCTTTCCCTAAAAGTTAGGACAATGCCAATAGAAACCTTTAATATTCCATCAATAGCCAGTAAATCGACTAGTGCCGTTAATGAGAAACGCGACAATATCAAATGGCGTGGTGTTAACGCTATTCGATAGAAGCCAAGCTATAGATAACACTGTCGGTCGCAGGGTTCTGTACGATAATAATTCATAATTCAGGCGATCTCTCTAGTTGACTCGGGGCTGGATACTCTAGGAGCTCCTGTTCTCGTAAGTGATCAAATTCTACGGCAGGCCGTGGCAGAAAATCGAGTTTCGCATCAACCCTAATTCAAAACGAGATGGAGGCGCTCCGCTAGAAAGTAAGATCTCTCATAGTTTGAATATTACCTAGGTCAACCTCCGAGTATGCAGAACAGTTAGAGGGCCAATATCACCAAGATGTTGCTTATGAGGATTGAGCGTCAACACTTGCACGTCTTCGAGGAGCGCTGGCGCCCATAAATATGTGAGACCTATGCCAATGCCTTCCAGCATGGCTACTACAGCAGCTTGACAACAGTGGATGAAACGGTTTCATTAGCGGTGATGAGAAACCAAGCGAATATGACCTTATTATCAAGTCCTTTCCCGGAGGAAGTATCACCGTATGCGGATGCGCGCTGTGTCGAATACTTAGTGATGGCACTGAAGAACACCCCGAACCGACCGAAGGGTAGAAATGCGGTCTTTCCTCGATACATAGACCGTAAAGGCTTGTTTATACAGCAATGCCGGCTCATCCGATGGTGAAGCTAGGTATGAATGGCTAATCGGTGGGTACACGTGTCGATAACGCCTGGATAGTCCTCCTAGTAGTCACATCTTCGAGGCTCCTGAGATATCTAGCAGCTGCCACGGATTCAGTGTCTTTTTCCTCGCAAGAAGGATGTATTCCGGATGAAGTAACTATAGCAAAGAGGACGGCATTGGGCCCGGACGTTATCATGCACTCAAGGTTTCATTCACCGTCAACACCCCGTTGCTCTGAATCAGTACACGTCGGACCCTGTCGGTGTAAGGGCTCAACAGGCAAGTTTGGAACATTTCGTTCAGGGGAACGAACCAATACTCATGGTCTGATGCCCACGCTCGGCTGTTTTTGTGAGGTTGCTGGCATTCTGCAATTCTACAACGTCCGTTACTGCGTTGTTCGTCACGTGCTGGGATGTGTGTGATGTTGGCAACAACGCGCTACACTACACTGAGGTAAATTTAGGAAAATTTTAATAAATAAATAAACGTTGACTAGGTGCCGTAGTATGCGGACCGTTGGCTTGGGTGGCTTGCCAAGAGGTCTGGACTGTTTCGTGTTCTGGTGGAGAAGGTCAAGATGAAGCGAGACCTAACAAGAGGCCTCAATCGTGGTACACTATCGATAAATTTCGGACTCTCACGCGGTGGTACTGTGCTGGACTCCTTACAATTGTGTTTTCATCCCTTAAAGTATAAATAATACACTAAAACGTGCCTAATGAAAATAGTTAAACTTTTTATTTTTTTTATACCTAACACTAAGGGTGTAGTGTACAGTTACTATGCAGTTGTGCCTGGGTATCCCGAACAAACGTGCCACCGACCGGGATCCTAGACTCCAGCTTCCCGGGCTTTCCCATCGGACCTGGTAACGTGCATCGGATTAGGTAGGTAACGGTGTTTCAAGCCGAAGACAATTCCCTGTATGTATGTATACTAGTATAGGGCCGTAGAGTAGCTTGTTTCGAGCCACTGGCTGATCGACAGTCGGTAGCTTTGTAGCAGCTAATAATAAGTCTAGCTTCACCAGGCTGGATGATTCGAGTTACCACCTATGTGCATGAATACTGTATGGATTGAAGGCCTACCACCAGCAACGGATGTTGTGTACTATTATCAACGCGCGTCATCAAGCTATTGTATTGTGTATTGTACAACAACATTAGCCTATCCGAGTGAAAAGATCCTAGGTGTATGTAAAATCTGACTGATTGGGACGGCACAAGCCGATTACGAATACATCCTTCTGTGCAACATGTAACCCGCGATTGCTTAGGAGCTTACCGCAAAAGGGGATGAGGCTGTGCTGCTAATAATCTCGGCTTCAAGCCCCAACAAGCCATCCCATGCAGCTAGATTAGTGATACGAAGAGAGGCAACCTTGATTTAGGGAATGCATGGCAAGTTCGGCATTCTGATCCATGTAATAAAATAAAATAAAACCAGCATTTCATCCATTTCCCCTGCAGCACGTCAGCAGCCACTTGAGCCGCGTAGGAACAAGTCCCTGTAGTTTAGAAGCTATGGCCACTTATTGTTAGCTTTGGTTGTCGGAGTCGTAGACATCAAACGTGCCGATGCTGTTCTGGTACCGTACCGTAGTGTAGTGTAGCTTGTTGACGGTACACTACTGCACTAATTGCAGTGCGAAGGCGGTGTGATTGAGACAAGTCTGGGCCTCTGGATCTCAGGGTCTGCTCTGGATAGCAGACCCTGTCCGTCCGGTCGGGGATGCTCGGCCAATTTATACAATGAATGGGCAAGCATCAACCCAAAAAAAAACCAAGGAATAGACAAACACGCTGTTCACCCCCACGAGAACGGATGGCGTTTTATATAACAGACCAATAAACAAGAATACGTCATGTTGACGCCTTGGTAGTTTGGCTTGCTGTTTCGCTTCTGGAAGCAATGGATAGATGCAGCGCGGTGTTTCGGATTTGACTGGGCGCCCGATTTTCTCCTATGCACCCCGTTCTAGGATCCATAGTTCTTTGCACAATTCGCATTCCGAGTAGCACGGTAGCACACGACGGTACGTGTTTGTCCCATCATGCTTTTCACCATCTAGGAGTCTCACGCCTGTGAATACTGTTGACACTCAGTTAGTTGTCAATAGCTGGAAGTATGGTACCTAAGTACCTATCTAGGTAGGCTCAGGGTATGATGTGAATCGCTCCCTCTACTAGATGTATACTTAGTTCATCCAGGTACATCACAGTGTACGTAGTAGATAAATGTTTTGAGATGGGAGGCCGTGTGTAGCTATAACAGTAGCGATTCATCCAACAGCTTTTTGTTTCTAAATGGAGGAACAAACCTTCGATCGATGAGGTATTGTACTACCACCTCCTGCACGGTATGTACAAGACCAGACAATACTGACTTATACCTCTTACACTGCATACACCACATATATCACACCTATACTACCGTCTGGATACTTATGCAGAGGTAATGATAACCAGATGATCAGTGCCCGCACAACTTATTGTAGTCCAAAGTCCAAACGGTAGTATAAAGATTTTAATGCAGCTCGAATTATGATCTGCATTGATACGATCGAGTTCAAGCTACCAAGTACTAGTAGGTCTGTGTGAATGGCCGATCCAACCCAACGAGTTGTACCTGTCCCTGGACAGCGCCACTATGGACCACACTGATTGGCCTTTTTAAGTTCTGTCATGTATGCTTGTCTCCTGATTGGACGGGGCTAGGAGGTGAACCAAGGCACAGGTACGAGTTAGTGGAGCGTTTGTGTGCGGAGGAGGTTCAAGTGGGTGGATAAAAGAAAAATACAGTGCATGACTACACTACCTCCTAATACACTCACCACTGTACACACAATCCCTAGCGAGCATCTGCTGTATAATAATGCGCAGTGACTTACTTGACTAAGGTTGTGTGTAGGTAGTTGAGGATAGTACTCTCTCCAAGACCAGCAAATAACCCGTTGCACAGAGCTTGCATTACTACTAAGGTATTGCCTAGGTACTAGGTACCAAATGGACAAGTCAATTCACTACCTTCAGATGGATAGGTACCCTATAGACTCGGGTTGAATGAAGATACTAGTAGTGTATTGTAGTTGGGGAGAAACAACAAAGACGGAAGAATTACTAGCGTGCTCAATTCTTCTTCTCGATCTCCCTTTTTGGACTTTTTTCCCTTTTCTTCCATATCAATACTGTATAATCTGTCCCTCCTCGCTTTTATTCCTTATTGTGGTAACACACGGCATCCAGCGCCCCCAGCGCCCCCACAACATCCCGGCCTCTAAGCGGGTCTGTTGCCTGTCATCCTACACTACTAGGTAATGACACTGTGGAGAACACTGTAGACAATACTGTATCGCGTCTACTAAACCTACCTAGGCAGTAACTAGGTAACCTGGTTATAGCGTACAACAGATCGCACAGCGGTCAGTACCACCGTTAATCTCCTTTTCTTTTCCTGGTACTGTCCTGGTATTGGCTCAAAACGTGCCAATCTCGACCAACTCACACAGTTCCCGCACTGTCTGAAGGCCTGTGCAAGCCGTGATCTCTCCCCTTTCCAGCTTCCAGCCCAGCCGCCTTCGAGGACAGCCCCCATTCCCATCCCCATCCCCATTCCCACACACACTCCTTTACCCTCGTACCAGACCTCGTCCCCCCCAACACTCCCTCATCTTCCTCCCTATTTCGCTCATGCAGGGCATTTCATTCCTTTTTTTCCCATTGTATTCCTGACAAAGTCGACTTTCTGTATTTCCATCCTCTCGGCTATCCTTCGTTCGTCATCGCCCATCCCATCGTCTGTCGTCACCAAGGTCACTATAGCTCCAATACAAAGACCTCTGCGAGTCACCGCCCGACCCTCACGACGACAAACAGCGACAAGCGGCAACAGTAACCCGTACGACCCCGATCACCCAATACCATTTCTTCATACTCGCCACCTGGATTCTGCTCAGCCCATACGAGCTTCAATCCGAGGGCCGAATATAAACTCCTTCGAACAAGCCATTTATTTCGGTCTTGTTGTGATCTTTGTACTCGCTACTCCGACGTGTTCTCTTGTTTTCCACCGAAAGAAAGGGGAAAGAGTGATCTCATCCCAGGCAACATCACCCCAAGGAACAAATAGGATCAATCCGACGTCTTTGTTATCCTCTTCCATGACACTCCTCGCGTAACAACAACGGCGAATCATCGACATCGTGGGGATCGATTGAAAACAAGCACAAAACAAGGGAGCGACTCAATACACCAGTCCTCTCGATTACTCAAAGTCCGATAACCGCGTTTTTTACCTCGTTCGCTACTCAATTTGATTTTCGTTCATTCACTTTTTACACCATGTCACTTCGCCAAATTGCTGCCGCGGCCGTACTGGCCCTGGCGTCTTTCACCAGTGCCGCCACCGACGAAGACAAGAAGGGTGTCCAAAAACCCGCAGAGCAGGCCGTCTACGGCAGCGACACAGTTGCCGGTTGCTTTTCCTCTATAGCGGATATGACGCTTCTGACCACAGATAACTTCAATTCTCAGGGCTATTGTGCCCCCCGTTGTCGCAACAAGGGAAAGCCTGTTGGAGCAACTTACTTAAAAGCATGCTACTGCGGTACAAAACTGCCAAATTCCCAGCAATTGCTCAACGATACTAAGTGCAACGAACCTTGTCCTGGCTACGACCCAGAGGCCTGTATGTTGGTATTTTCGTGACTACTTTTTCATCTGCTAACAGCACATTTAGGTGGTGGCCTGAACGCCTATACTGTCTACAATACTGGTGTACAGGTGCAAGTGGCTGAGGCCGACCCCGAGACAACAACATCAAGCACTACCGCAGCCACCTCAACTACATCTACGTCTCAAACATCAGGTTAGTTTTTCGTTATTTGACCGTGAAAACGCCGTATTAAGAAGATTTAGCAACCGATACACCGACTACTCCCGCCGAATCTCAAGCGCCTTCGGAAGATGACAAGGGATCAAAAACGAGCGTGGTTGGTATTGCCGTCGGTGTCGTCGTTGGAGTTATCGCCGCCGCCGCAATTGGTGGTGGTGCCTTTTTCTACTTGCGGAAAAAGAGGAACTCCGAGTTGGAAGAAGAGCATCGTCGAAATGCTGCTGTCAATGCTTTTATAAGTGGAGGGAAACCCCCCCGCAGCAGCGGCGGCGTGTCCATCGCAGATTCTCGTATGGACCCCGTCATGAATCGACGCATGAGTGATGGTAGCATTGCCGATAACCAGGATTATTCCCGACGTATTTTGAGGGTATGAGTTGAAAGATTCAATGGCTCAATGTGACTCTACTAATCAGCCTATAGGTAACCAACGCTTAAAATTCCCGCCATTCAGACGAGATGATGAAGACCTCCCGCTTGGTGACAATTATTTTTCTTAGGCATCAATGGCGTTCGACGGTGGTTACTCTTGACATTGGATGATCGATGTCCACGATCCTGGCGTTACGTGTGTTGAGGGGTGGCACAAAACAGGCGCTAGGCAACGCACTGGGCGTGATCACTAGTCACAACCTCCGAGCCGATTTTTCCGTAACCCCGTCCACTCCTTTCTCTTCGTTGCTTGCCTTGCGACAAGAACCACCCTTATAACAATACATGTTGCAATTTTCTCCCGAACCTATAGAGGGCCTAGGACTCGAAAGGATTGGAGAAATTTCAATACACACGACTCCGAGCAGCGATCAGCGGTCTATGTGCGGGTTATAATAAAAAGGATATCGCAATCTAGTAGCGAATCCTGATTTTATAAGGAATAATTGCGGTCTGGTTCGGTCACGAAGATTCCCCAAATAGAAGACTAGGCATCAATGAACACGACGGGCTTTTTTTGCTGTATATTACTTGAGTTAGTCCAATAGATGGACTTTGATACCAAAGCTGACAGAGAAGTCGCTCATCTTGATAGTACTGTTTATTGATTCCATTTTTAGCCCTACAGTTCGTCCATTTCATACCTGCAAATACTCAGTGTGCTCATTCGTCATGACAGCTCTAGAGTCTTACAAACTATTACTTGTCTCGACATTTGCCAAGTCGAAATCTAATCGCTATCTCTTTAATTAGTTCTTTGTGTATATAAACCAGTAGCGAGTTCATCAATTCTATCACCGCTATGGACTTAATACTATAAAACTCGCTTATATACCTTCGACCCAACACATTCATGACCGAAAGAGCCCCACGTGATACCCCGCCCACGATCCGAATCAGTGTTCACAGAGCAGCGCCACATCCTCCTACACCTCCTCTAGGATCATGAATATTAGCTTGGCGCAAGTATATACTGTTCCTGAATCCTCTAATCCGGATTTCTCAACAAGGGTCCTGATGGGTCTTGATAAGGGGGGTGAGATGTCATTCCTTGTTTCATGACCGACGATCGGTGTCATCAATCCGGGGAAGAGAGCCAAAACAGGTGCTGAACGCGCGGAAGCGAGAGCAGATCATTGTGCTCTTATCCGCTCGTATACTTGCTGCTATTGTACAGTTTATTAGTCATTATGCTAATGGTGTCCGGCAGTATTACGCCTCAAAGGATGTAAGCTTTTCAATTCCTGGTTGATGACATAATGAAACTATAAGATCAAAGCACACCTTGTCAATATTTGTAGATGTCTCTCGAATATGTATAGGTTTTAATTCTCGGGTATTTATACGCAGCGTGAGATACATGTGTTAGTAATATAGTATTCAGTCTTAGGGGGTTCTACGAACCTTTCGTGGCCTCCAAGCTCCTGTCGAAAAGATATCATCCCGGCCACTTTCAGGAAAACCCATCCGCTCGTTCCCATCGTGAGCGAGATCGTAATCGAAGTAGAGGTGGCCTTGGTATTCTAAGGAGACTAGGCCATCCAAAGCGGTTTTCTTTTGTCTGGGGACATGATGTTAGACCCTGGTTTCATACCTCGTTGAAACCCATGACCGCTAAATCTTCAAAACAATGAGAGAGCATTGAGTTCATGATTCATTCTTGTCACGTGGGTTTCCTATTGCCAAATCACATCCCAGTCATGAATAGCTCCAGAGCTGCCGGGAAAGAAAGGTAGTGTCTCCGAGGTCGTTATACTTGGGAAGCTGAGGGAACCCCTGCAACGAAGGCAAGAAAACTTATAGAGGACACTAACACGAGTAATTCGTCTTATGTTTGCATTCTGTTTGCAGAAGGTTTCTAAAGCGAATCATGGTGAGCCTGATTATCCTGAGCGACAGCTTATACAGACGCGCGGCTTATTCCCCGTTATCCTATCTTCCTAACTTGTTTAAACTCAGAGGGAAAGCGGCATGATTTCCTCATTTGGCGGCCCGGGGGTTAGTGTGGACCCTGGGAGCTTTAGAATACTTCTATGTATTATCGAAAACCTGCTTGCTGCTTGGCAAATATTAGGAGTTGAGGCTCTACAATGGATTCTCTTCGATGATCTTTCTCTTTATGTCTTGGTGGTACTAGATAAACCAGTATTCGAGATTTGTCCTGTAAGAACACGAAATGATATGTTAAAGAACAATTATACCTCAAGCTTAGTGTAGATACAAGACTAAACTCATTAAGATAACCATCCCCTACAAGAACATCTATTTGCGGTGCTAACTATTTGATGATTACACTGCTACTATTCTTTGAACATCCGTGGGTTAACACCACATGATGTCATGTACGTTCCGCCCTGTTGGCCTTGGATCGAGGGTTGTGACGAAGATGATGGAGGATTTTAACCCCTATAATTCCTTTGGGAAGTTAAACTTCGCAATAATGGATGCAAGAGACTGAATTTCAAGCTTGATAATTTCCCACATTAAGCTCTACCTAGATAGTTTTTGTGTAGGACAGACACACGGCGGTTGTTGTGGATATTTACGACTAAATGAGTCTCCAATGGAATGAATTTCTTTCGAGTTTCAATATAAAAGGGACGAACAGACGATTTGCTAGTATATAATGGGGAACAACCTGTGTGTTGGTTGAGTGTATCTAGCAGAAGTTACCCTATAATACCTACCTGGACATGGGCAAGGGACAGGGACACAGACCACGTGACACCGAGAAGTTGGGAAGCTGTGGGCCCCACTTAAGCTCTGTCTAAGATTTGTCGCGTCACTTGCTTGGACGAAATATGGGTCTCGCGCAGCTGTTCTAGATCATTTGCTTCCTGTACAGCTTCTAGCAGTAACAACGACAACAACAGCAACAACAACAAAGTACAACATATCCAATTGCTGAATCAAGACCACATGTGCCTTGCTTACGCCCACCGAACGTTGACTTTCGAAGACTGTATACGCCCCTACCCATGACCATAGCACGACCGCACCCTATCATGATTGATTGGAGCTTTGTGTTACTCTAGTCCAGGCGTTTCTAAAACTCAACGTTGCTTAATATTTGATTTCGGGCTGAACTACCTACCAATTGCCTCTTGTCTATCCGAACTCGCCGCACCATGGCGCCAACTACAACGGCGCGTGTCCGTCGCACCGCGCAGAATACTCAGTACACGTACGGTTGGCCTCTTTTTCTCTGATATGCCATCTGACACGCCGTCTGATACCTCGTGGCCTGCTAGATAACTCGTTAACGTCTTCGGTGTAGGTATAATCTCCCCCGCCGCATCCATACCGTTCACACCTATCCCGTGCTATCTCCCCAGGGAGCCACAATCCTCATATATGGTCACGAGAATGGCGTTACTCTTGTCTGGCGTGGCGGCCGACGCTTCAAAACCGAAATACAGGAGGCTGCTGCGAAGGGCGTCAATGGCAAACAGAACGGTAGGCCGCCCCAAGACGCCGTCATGGTTATCGATTCAGATGAAGAGGATGCCGCCCCGACAGAGCCCTTTGTGGACCAGCCGCAATTTGAGGAGACACTTGACGACGAGTCCACATACCCGGAGATCTCACAGACACTTGACCTAGAGTTCGATACAGCTGTCTTGCATATCTCTACGCTTCCTCTCACCCCTTGCCTTGCTGAGGATGCTTCATGCGAAGGGACCGATATTCTCAAGGAAAAGATCATTTTCACTGCATCGTGCGCCACACGCGAGGTGTTTCTAGTGACGCTGCCGCTCGTTCCCCCGTCACCCCTTAGTAAGGCTAGGAAAGATTTGCAGGAATCACTCTTAGCTGGAAAAGCAGGCAACGGCAAATGGGGAGAGACGGTTACACTGCTGGCTGGCCAACAGAAGCCTTCTGACGGCTTGGCTATGACTCTCATTAGACCAAGACCTGCCTATGATCGGAGCAAGTCTTCAGAGCGCTCGAGATCGACGAGCCGAGCGGTCCATCGTGTTGTCGTCGCGGCCCATTCCCGCGAGGCATCCGGCACTCTGCGATTGTGGGACGTGCCTCTTGAAGTCACTACCAAGCCTGGTCAACAGATTGAGCCGTTCCAGACAGAGTACTTACCCAAGCCCTTGCTATCTATCTCTTTCAACCCGACTCATTCCACACAGCTGTTGTGCAATGCATCTCCAAACGCTGTACGCATCTACGACTATAATGTAGCGTCTATGCCACCTGATGACATATCCGAGGGCCCTTTCCCTTCACAGGGTTCCTGGCTCATCTCTCTCTACCCACCCTTTGTCCGGCAGTCAACGTCAAGAAAACCTGTATTGGCTGCCTCGTGGGTTGCTCGTGGTCGTGCGATATTCGTGCTGCTCGCGGACGGCCAATGGGGCATCTGGGATATTGATGGCGTATCCCCGCAAGGTTCTGCCCACTTTGGGATGCCCGGCTCTGGCATCGTGGGAGACGCAATCACCCAGTTCAATATCAGTGGTTACGTCGAGGGTACGAGTCCGCTGCGGAACCCTGCTTCACAACGCACATCAGGGAGTGCTTTGGAGTTTGTTCCAATGACACCACACTCTAGGCGCGACGCATTTTCAAGCATATCTGGCCCAGAGCGCCTCGCCACAGTAAGCGGAGGTGTTCTCGTCACGCCGTTACCGTCGAGTACTACCACAACAACTGACGAGAACGTTACGTTATGGATTGGCAGCTCCGATCACGTTTTCACGATACCTGGACTTCTCAAGTTTTGGGATGCTCAAATACGTAAAGGTGCTGGGGGTGGTGTGAATCTTTTCAGTGGCGCACAGCCCACACGCATGATCCGCCTGACTGATCTCTTAGTGGGCCTGATGGGCGAGCGTTGCACTCAAGTTGGCGCCATCGTTCGTTTTGCCGAAACAGGGGGTATGAGCGCCCCAGGAAATGAAGGCCTGCCTGTTGATGTGGTGGTGTGCGGCGAGAGTAGACTCATAATAATACGAGAAAGTGAAGCAGCAGTTGGTACCCGGATTGGAGGTGTAATTAGCCGCCGAAAGAGATTGAGTGACCGAGTTCGGGATACGAGCGCTATCATTGTGCATCCGAGACCAGAGCAGCCTGGCAGCATAGCTTACAACCTCTCTATTGGTCCACGAAGAAAGCTCTCACGACCATTGCTGAGAGGCGGATATGATGAACCGACGGAGGAAGATAGGATGGAAACCGACAACGACAAGTCGCCAATCCGAACGCCCTCAAAACCATCGAGTGGATTCGCATTTGCTGCTAGCTTAAATGCTGCCGCAGATGCCGAACAACAGGATGACGAAGATGAGAGGGACGTTGAAGTTGAGATGCTAGATATAATGGAAATCGACCGTGAGCTAGACGCTATGGATAACGGTCGAGGAAGAGGCCGTAAGAAGGTCATGTTCGATTCGTAGCCTGCTGTTTGGCTGGATACAGTTTACGCAGCATAAAAGATTAGATGTGTCGGAAATGTACGATGCCTATGCTAACATTTGAGGGGTTTAGGAGCATGAGGGCTGGTCAAGTCATTGACATACAGGTTCTACCCCGTCTAATACCACTACGACCTCGCTACCCTCGCTGTCGCGGCTCTCTTGTGCTTGTTTCTGAACTCGTTCCTTCGATATGTTCACTCCACTATTTAGATACTCTGTGTTATGTTTACTCTTTTCATATGACATTTCTCATATCCGCGCGGCAAGGTGGAGCACAAGGCGAGATCATTCCTTGCAGCTCTGTAATCCATGCGGTACATCAACGGGTCTTTGTACCCAGCGTGTCACTTTTTTTCATAAGGCACGTCGCCGGTGTTCCCAGGAGGGAATCTAGGGTGGGGGGCTTGGGTTGGTTCGGCTTCTATGCGAATTGACCGTTTGCCCTCCCGGTATTCCTAGGGTCCTGTTATCTGTCCGCCTCGTTGCGGATGGGGGATCCAGACGAGACTGGGAGACGGGTTCGCCGGTACATTTCTTCCTGTGATATTCAGTTCCGCGCAAAAATTTCCTCGAGTGAAGAATGCATTTGGGGTTGTCTGATCATATCTACTATCACCATTGCGTAGTCTTATGTGGGTGGGTTGTCTAGGAGGCAGTAAACTGGCAAGTGATAGTAAAAGACACCTTTTTCAATACTTGTCACGCTACACCTCCAAAAGGGCGTCACAATGTTTCGAAACTATATCTTGGCAATGCGGATGTTTGTATAACCTATATCATTGCTGCTCGCCGCTCCTAGTGGATGCGCCTTACCGGGACATAAATGGGCATGAATCACTTAGGAGCAGGCTACTTATCTATGCATGTCACATAGTAGTTCTTCTGGCATGCGATATAGAGGGCGAATGATGGATTGTAGGACCACTATGATTGCTTACCAATACGCGGTACACACTGAATACTTGTACCCTTCAGGTAGTCGAAGGTTAACACGACGGGCACACACACACGCACATAAGTATATATGTGCATAACCACAACCCCATTTAATTCCTAGCGCGATCTATCTTTACCGGTATCTCCCCTCCAGAGGCGATTCATAGACAAGGTTTATTTACAAGTCTTGCCTCCATAGTGTTTTAGAAATCTATATTTTGATGCGCTGCATAGTGATTGAATCATTCTTCTCGGCTAGCAATAACTATCTGCGCTACCTGCTCCTGCTTTGACTTCAACAATGTCTAAAGGGCAGGATGGCAAACGAACACTCAGATCAACCACCGCTCAGCCGTGAGTCTCTTATACGACTAGAATAAGACAACCCGGCAAGGCGAGGGTGATGATTGAGCTCGCCGACTACTTGGTTGATACCGGTAGACTGTCTCAGGCGCTCGGCAGGTATGTTAATCCTATCCCTTGATGAGTCGTTCAGAATTATACACTTGTCCATGTTTGCGGCAACACTGGTTCCTAACAATAGGCTCACCTTTCATGAGCCTCAGCAAATCCGTCCCCCACACCGGTTGATCTCCGAAACCACGCGTCCCGCTGCTTAGTGTACCAAAACCGGGATATTCAGTGGATGCGTGAGATTTTAAAATTGCGGGATTCGGAGTGCTGAGTAAATACATGGATTTGCTGCCGTTTTATAATCTCGTCCTTTATTACTGGGTGAGGCGACTACAGACCATGAAAGAAGTGGCTGATGAGGGCAGAGGCCTTTTTAAGAAGCCGCTGGCCGTTTTATTAAGCTAGAGTTTGTTCACAAATCATTAAACACAGATTATCCGAAAGGTTTAGTTGAGTGCGTTCTAGGAGCGCACAATCACTTTAGACTCTTGCATATTCAACACTGCCCTTATCTCAAAGTCCGATATGAGAAATATATCTGAATTGGTGCTTATGGTACCTACTTTATCTAGAAATGGGTTGTCTTCATGCGTATAAGGTCTAGCACCCTACAGGTGCGATCGGAGGCTTCCCTCCGAAGGACTAGACTCGCTCGGATTATGGCTATAAAGGCTAGCCAGTCAGTCCATATCTGGGCTGAGGGACTCTCGTAATAAAAGATCGTGTAGTGCTAAGCAAGTTGTCTCTAAAATGGAAAGCTTTGCCGGCGAAGCTTTATTTTAATATGCTGTAAATTAAAGTGTTCGCACTTTGATTTAAATATTTTAAAAGTATTCTGTACTATATTAAAGGTGCTTATTCAGAATTTACATATTTTTAACACTTAAATACTAAGGGAAAACTTTTTAAAACTTTTTTTTCGCTTTTGGCGGCTATATTGTGACTTGCTAACTTTAACTGTTTGCTTCGTTTTAGTGTTATTGCTAGAACTTTTCAAGCCTTACCCTCCCTCACACTTAATTGTTGTTGCTAATACGTGTTCGGGAGAGGTAAAGCTTTCCAATAAGTCAATAAGAAGGGAATTTAGGAGGTGCCATCTATCAATCTGAAGTCCATTGCTATTCCACCTGCCAGCCCTAGGAAAGTTATCCAGCTTACGTAATCGTGATCGAGATTTTTCCGACGTGCCCCTTAGCCCACTACACCAATCTCAAGTCAGCCATCTCATTCTGTAGTGAAGAAATTGCCAGGGTCAACTTACCTGATACTCATAGGCTTCCTTCGCCTGCTCGAGAGTGAAGACCTTGGAGTCGAGAACGGGGTGAATATCATTCGCCTCGATAGCGGCAACCATGTCCTCCATCTGCTGACGAGAGCCGACGTAGACGCCTCGTGCAGTGCAAATGCGCACTAGGCATTCAATGATGGAAGCCTCAATCTTGGTACCACCTAGGAACCCGACGACGGCAATGGTGCCCTCGAACTTGATGGCCTTCAGACTCTGCTCTAGCGTACCGGCACCGCCGACCTCGATCACAATGTCGACGCCAACACCGCCTGTCAGATTCTTGGCCGTCTCACCCCAATTCGCATCCTCCTTGTAGTTAATCACGTGATCAGCACCGAGCTTCTTCACAATCTCCTCCTTGTCCTTGGATGAAGTCGTCGCGATGACAGTTGCACCGGCGGCCTTGGCGAACTGTGATATTGGTGTTAGTGTGTGGGAGCCAATATTGATTAGCAGGGCGCTAGACTTACTTGCAGAGCAAAGAGACTGACGCCGCCTGTGCCCTGGACGAGAACGCTGTCGCCGGGTTTTATGGCCTTGAGGCCATACAGCGCGTTCCAGCTCGTCAAACCGGCGCATGTGAGAGTAGCGGCCTCGGCGTAGCTCAAATTCTTGGGCGCACGCACGACTCCGGTCTCATTGTACACGGCGTACTGGCGCAGCGTGCCGTCCACGACACCACCGACGCCTGTGCCCGTGGCCGCGATATCTACCGCGCCGAATTGGTGGCCCCTATAGGAACAAAAGGGTTAAAAACTACTGCTCACGGTAAAGATTTGACTTCTTTTACTCGAGGGTATGCCGCGGGATAAGGAGAAAACGCCTTGCCAGCACAGGGAATAATAAATTCGGGAATACTTACTGGTTAAAGAGCGTGACGACCCTGTCGCCCTTCTTCCACTTTGAAACTTTCGGCCCAACATCTATGACTTCTCCGGCACCGTCGGAGGCTGCCACGACGGGAAAGTTGGTTGGGAACGGATATTGGCCTCTCGGGATGATCAAGTCGCGGTAGTTCAGGGAGGCGGCGTGGAGCTTGATGAGAACCTCGTTGTCGCCCACCTTTGGCACCTCGCCATCGCCATATTGCAAGGTTTCGAGGCCTTTGCCGGTTCCTGTGACGGTCCACTGCTTCTGACTAGAGGGAATGGCCATTTTGAATATTCGAGTTTCCTGTAATATCTCGTGAGTTTTTTCTTGCGATGATGATGTTGAACAGTGAGAACAACTGATGTAATATGCTTGATGGAGTGAGTAAGTACCCAGGTGGGGTATCGTGGGTAGCACTAGTGACGATTAAGTGACGAGGATGATGATTATATGTCGTCAAACGGCAACCCGTTTTTGATATTGATCCTTATCGCTCTGCAAACGCTGACTCTGCTGTAGTTGGTTATCTACTATTCGGTCATTGTTTCTGCGGCTTCAGTTTGATATATATATTTATATAATATATATAGATACTCTATCTTACCATGAAGTCCTATTTGCGATTGTAATCCGGGAGAACGGAGCGACTACGGGAGAACCCTGTTCCCCTGCATGCGATGCCTATTTGATCACATAAGGCATATTTAGTAATTGGAGCAAATTTGGCCCCTCGGAGATAAACATATATACTAGTGAACCATCTATCACGCCTCACACGTGCGAGAGTTGCAGTGATTGTAAATGGCCTCTGGAATATCTCCTGTAGATAGCTTAGACTGGGTTACTACTGTAGACACTTAGACTACTCACTAGCTTAACTCCTAAACCTCTCCCGCTCTAAGGAAAATAGTTGCGATTCTCCTTGCGGCTCAAAATTTCCCCCTCAATTATTCATAATTTCATTACATAATGTCCGTGCCTGTGTCATGGAGTGCGCGAATAAGGTGCGCGGCTTTTATTTTTCCCGGTTTCTGTCTGAACGAAGATAGGGTCTTTTTGGTGTTACGATTTGACAGAGCAGAGCAGAGACAAAGAAATAAAATGTCTATTGGAATCGGGCCTCGGCTGATCCTGCACGCTTGCGGCTAAATGTTGCCCCACTGATCCTGGCGGTAGCGTACAAGAAACTGCCGGCGGCTATGCTTGGAACTCCGGAACTCCGGATCGAGGAGGGAGAACCGGAGAGGTATACCACATTATTATCACACTGCAGCAACCATTGGCAATAGGCAACCCAGAGCTATCGATAATGAGCGGGGCGATATCACTATAATTACTCTTCGATAAGCAAGCATAAGATGCTTACATCGATTAAGGTTCTTGGGGTCTTTAATGGCCTTACATAGTATAGCTAGGCAAGGAAAGCACAGTGCAGTCAATCGGAAATACTGTATATAGCACTATACCCACCTTTGTACAGTAAAGTAAATTTATTCTAATATAACATTCTTAGCTTTTAACTATTTTTGGTGCCCTTATTTCGAAATTTATTAATAATGCTATGCGTTTAGCTTTTTTTATTAATTAGTTGTTATATTTATGTTCTGCTAAATTGTTTAATTCAAATAATCTTAATTTTGTTATTAGTTTTTTAGCCGCTATATAATTATATGTTTAAACGTTATAAATTTTTTAATTTTATTGTTTTTTTTTGCTATAAAAAAGTGCTGCATATTTAGCAAAAAATTGTTAGTTTTTAGCTGTTGCAAAATTGTTATTTATTGTAAAACAAGTTTATTTATTGTTAATTTATTTATTATTTTATAATTTTTAACTTTTATTTAACATTGCTTTTATTATTATTTTATAACTTGTTTATTATTAATTTTCTATTTTTAAATCTTATTTATTAAAAAAATATTGCAATTAATTATTTAGCTTAATTATTATAGTTATAACTAAAGCCTTTTTTTATAATAACATTATTAAACGCTATTAAAAAAAGTTAAAGTATAAGCAATATTATATTTTTTTAAACGCTTTTTATAAAAATTAAAAAAATATAGAAAGCAACACCTTTTTTTTGCTTATGCTTATTTATTAATTTAATTTTATTTTTTTTTACTTAATTATTTTTTAATTTAATAATATTGATTTTATATTTTTTAAATCAATTATTACTAAATTATTTAAAGCTAACTAAATTATTAGATTTTGCTAAACTATTAAATACTATATTGCTACTTATTAAATTATTAAATCTTTTACTACTTGTTAAATTATTAAATTCTTTATTATTTGTTAAATTATTAAATTTTATTTAATTTACTAAATTATTAACTGCTATTAAGCTAGTTAGCTTTATTTATTTGTTAAAATATGCTATATTAACTAATAAAATAAATAATAAATTATTTTTTTTAAAAAACAAAAAAAAAAATGTTGCTATTAAAAAAAAAGAAGTTATTATAGCAAACCTTAGGGTTTTAAATCTAAATCTTTATAATTATTTTAATAATAAAGAATTAGCTGTTTGCTAGTTAGCTTAACTATATTAGCAATTTTGTTATACTAAATATTTAAAAATATAAATCTTTTTATTAAAAGCTATTTTATTTATTAATATATTATATATAAATAAAGCTGCTACATTTTTAAACTTTATTTTTAAACTTTAAAACATTATTAAAAAAGTAATTAAAAAAAAAGCTTTGTTTAAAAACTTTAAAAAGCTAAAACAAATATTAAAAAATAAATATTTTAATAAACTAGTTAACAATAACATATTAATTAAAAATAATTTAATTAAAATTGCTTAAAAACGCAATAAACCACTAGCTTAATACTATATTTGCGTTTAAAATACTTTTTAACAAGCTAATAAAAAGAATGTTTTTTAAAAATTAAAAAATAAGCAAAAAAAACTAAGTAGCGCTAAAGCTATTTTATTTAAAACTATTGTTTGCTAATTTATAAACAGTTTAAATAATTTTAAGCTTTAATAAAAATTTTTTAATAATAAAGCTTAAAATGCTAAATTCTTAATAATATTATAAAATTATTTGCAAATTTTAATATGTTTTAAAAAACAAAAAAAAAAGCAAAAGTAAATAAATTTAATTAAATAAAAATTAAAACTATTTAAAAAGCTTTTAATAAGCATAAAGAATTTATAATAAATAAAGCTGTTAGTTAGCTGCATTTTTAAGTGCTAACTAATTATATTACTTAATTTTTTGTTAGTTTAATATAATATAACTTATATATGTTTTATTAAAATAATATTTATTAGCATTTTTTAATATTAATATTTTTAACCTAAACATTTTAATTAAATATAATTTGCTTTAAATATAAAAAGCCAAGTTATATTGCTACTTACTGCTTTAAAAACTTAAATAAATATTAATATTAAAAATATGCTTTTTAAGCATTTGCTAACTTTTTAATTGCAAGCTCTTGCTAGCTAAATGCCTTACTTTTAAAACAATTATTAAAACATTTTTTAATTAATAAAACAGAAATCTTAGCGCATAAAAAAAAAGCATGCTTTAAATATAAAAGCTATAAGCATATTTAACTTAAATATAATGCTTTTATAACAAAATAGCTTGCTTAATAAAAACAAGCATACTTTAAAGCTATTATATTTTTAGCTACTTAATATAAAAACAAAAAACTATTAACTATAAAAGTCTAAACTTAATTAGCTTAGCTATTTTATAAACAGTTTTTAAATAATAATAATATTTAAATAAAAAAAATTCTATTATTAAATAGTTTTACTTTATTATTAAATAGTTGCTAATGCTAAAAAAACTAAATAATCCTTTTTAGCTTAGTTATTATAAAAAAAATTACTTCTATTAGTTAACCTTTAGTCCACTTTAAAAATAAAAGTTTATTTTTGTTTAAAAAGCTAAAAAATTAAATAGCAATCCTTAAAGCTATTCTTTTTATAGCAGCTAAAAAACACTTTAATAAAAAATAACAAAATAAAAATATATTAATTCCTATTAGCTTATTAATAAACAATTTAAAAAACACTTAGCTGCTTTATAAAAAGCCTAAAAAATATTAAAAGCTTTATAACCTTAACCAGCCTTTAAAACTAATAGTTAAAATATAAGCTTGCAAAAAAAAAGGGCTATATAATTATAAAAATCTTTTAAAATCTGTTACAATAAAAGTTTCTTTTTTAAACATGCTTTAAATTAGTTTAGATTTTACTTGCAACCTTAAACATTTGTTTATTAAATTATTAAAAAAAGCAAAAAAAATAGCAAAACAATATGCTAAAATAAAAAAAAAAAGTATAACAACTTTAAACTTAACTTTAATCATTTAGCCAACAAAAGCTTATTAAATTACTTTAATTATTAAATATGTTAAAAATAATTTTTTTATTAAACATTAAATTAAATAACATAAGTGCTAAACTAATTAAAAAAGCAATATAAATATAATTTATTTTGTTTTTATAAATAACTTATATTTAATTTAAATAAAGATCTAAAATTTTAATATTAATAAACTGTTTTTGTTAAACTTTGCTAAAAAAACAGATCTTATAAAAAAATTTGTTATATTTGTAGCTACAATAAAATTAATTTTAAGACCCGTATAAGCCCTTATACAACCTAAAAAAAAAAAGCTATTTACTTTAATAATATTAAGCCTCCCTTAGCTATAAAATGTTATAGCTACCTTTAATATACGCAGCAATATTTTAATTATTAAAGACTTTACTATAAAAAAAACCTTAGTAAAGATTTGCGGCCTATTATTAGCTTTTAAAAAAAAGCATTAATTAGCTTTAGCTCCAGTACTAACATTTATGTTAGCATTATTAACAGCAAAAAGTTCTTTATTATTTAAAAAGGATTTAAAATTAAAATATACTTTAAAATCAGATTTAAAAAACTAGCTAGTTATTATTAACTTAATCAAATTGTTAAACTAAATTTATTTGCAAACATATATTATTAATTTATTTATTTTATACAAAAATAGTTTAGCTTTTATATACTTAGACTTATAGCAACATTTTTTTATAAAACAGTATACCAAGTTCTAAAAAGCTTATTTTTTATATTAAACTTTAAAGCCTTTTATTTAGAGCAGCTTATAACTTTAAAAAAATATTTTTTATACAATTAAAAAAATCTGCAAGCTTTTATATTATTATTTAATAATCTGCAATACTTTTTAGCTTTTAATTTTTAAGCATTTAACAAAAAATTTTTTATACGCAAAAAAATAGTATACAAACCTTTAACTCCATTTTATAAAATGTTAAACAAAAAGGTTTTAAAATAATAAAATGCTTATAAGCTATTATTTGGCTTGTTAGTCTTAAAACACTTTAAAATGCCTTACATAAAAGTTTGGCATACATATTAAAACTGTAGCGCCTTATTTATAGCTAATATAGCTATTCTTACTAACTTATATGTTTATAAAGTTTGTTTAAAACTAACTGTTAAACCCTAAAACAAGTTTTATTGCTAAGCATAAACTAACTTTTAGCTATATTAATTAAAAAAGCTAACATTAAAATGCCTTAATGCTAAAATATATAAGCTTATAATTATAACAAATAAAAAGCTATTAAAATAAATTGCAATATTTATGCTTGTAAACAAAAATTAAAAAGCTGCTGTTTTAAACCTATAAGCTAAGCCATATTTAATTATTAACTACAGCAAAATAAAAAAAAAACTTTCTAAAACTAATTTTCTTTTTATAGCAAATATTTATTACAAACTATTAAATTTTAAAATAAAATGCTATTCTAAATTCGACTTTAAATATACATATTAATCAGTTTTAATTTATTTAGCTTACAAGCATATACTAGCATTTAAAATCTTAAGATTTCTTTAGCTTTAACCTATAAAAATGCTATAAAGAACTTAGTTTGTTAAACACTTAATAATAAAAATAATAAAAATTATTCTAAGCTTTATTTTATTACTATTCTTTAAACTATTTTTTATTTTGCTTAAGGCGCTAAATATCTTTATTGCCGCTACTAAATATATTAACAATGTTTTTTTAATTTATAAGTTTATTAAAGCCTAATTTAAATAAATTAAACACTATTTTCTTTTTTATATACTATAGTTAAAGCTTAAACTATTTTTTAAAAAAGTTAGTATTAAGTGTAATAAGATTGTTGCCTTAAGCATAATTTACAAAACGTATAAAAAGTTGGCTGTTAAACCTGCTTATACTAAAAAGCTAAAAAATTGGCCTGTTTTTTATAATTAAACAAAAGTACAACAATTTATAAAAGCTTTAAGCCTAATAAAGCAGTAAATATATAACTGCTTAAAAATTTTTAAACTACTTAATAAATTGCAAAATAATATGCTTTAGCAATAAAAAGATTATAAAAGCTTTGCATTTAACATCCTACAAAAAAAAGCTGCTATAGCAATAAAAATGCATAGCTACAAAATAAATAATTTTATAAATATATACTTAAATACATTAGGTTATAAAGCAAACTATTGCATTATGCAAACCTAAAACAAAATATTTAAACTTATCTTATATAACAGTTTTTTATTTACTAAGCTTTAACGTAATTATAAAACATATAAAAAAAAGTTATATAATATTGTTAAATTTATACAACAGCATAAAAAATTTTTTAAATTTTAAGTCCTATTAATTATTTTTATTAACTATAAGCCCTTTACATTTTTTTTAAAATCCTTAAATATAAAAAAAATATATGCACAATAAGCTAAAAAACTTAGGCTACTAAGTATTAAAATTATATTTATTAAAAAAAAACATAATAAAGTAGCAAACGCTTTATTTTATACTATTTTTCTGTTATTTAAATACTAAAACCGTTTTTTTATATTTAGAAAAACTAACTATAAATCTAGACTATAAGTTTAAAAAAACAGAATAAAAAAATATAAAAAACTTTTAAGCATTATAAACAATATTTAACAATTAAAACTTATTAATAAACTAGTATTAAACGCAATTAAATTATTAAATTATTTTGTTAAATTATTAAATTATTAGCCAACCCTAAAAATATATTTGTGCTTTGTTTAGCGCTAGTTAAATAATAAAAATACAGGTTATAAGTTTTAAATAAAAGATATGTTTGCTTTAAAATATTATAACTTTTTAAAAAATACTATATAAAATGTTATTATATTAAATATAATAACACTATTATTTTATAAATGTTAAGTTCTTAATATAAGAATAAGCTAGTTATAACTATTAAAATATGCAGACTTTAAATAATATTTAAATGTTTAAAAGTATTTTACTAACTTTTTAAATGCTAATCATAATTGTTTAAAAGTTAAAGCATTAGCTAACAAAGCAAAAGCATTTAAAATCAAAAATAGTTTTCTAAAACATTATAAAAAAAACATATAAAAAAAATGTTTGCTAAAAGCAAAAGTCTTTAACGCTTTAAAGCTAGTATATAATAAAGCTAGTTATTTTTATTTATTTATTATTATAAAACGGCTTAATTAAACAATTTTTTAGCTAATAATAATATAAAACACTATAAATTATATTTTAAAATGCCTTTAATGCGCCAAGTTCAACCTAGCAAAGCTAAAGTCCTTAAGTTTACTAGTAACTATTATAAAGCTTTTACAAATTTTTGTTATAAATTTTGTTAAACTATTCTTTTTGTTTAATTATAAATATCAATATATTTTATACATTATAAATACTTTTAATTAATATAAATAAGCTTACCTAACAGCATTTTGCAATAGCTTTATAGCTTTGTTTGTTATAGCTTAATAAAAAAATTAAGTCAGCATAACACCACTAACTATTTATTCAAATTTTAAAAGTGCTTTTTACTCCAAAGAATTTTGCAAGAATCTTTATACAATTAGCTTATATATTTTGAATGCCTTATCAAAAAGTTACAAAAATGTTAAACTAATTAAAGTTTTTAACAAAATATATAATGCCTAATTATTATAATTACAAAACTAAAACTTAAGCATACTGCAAACTTTAAAAAACATTAATTCATGCTTTATTAATAAGTTAAACTATTTTTTATTTAAGATTTTATATAAACATTGTTTTAAAAACAGATTTAAAATAAAATATTTAGCAACCAATGTTTAATTATTTAAATTTTTTATTTTAAAAAAAAATCTTATTATGCTAACAGAAACAGATTATAAAAAGCTTATTTTAAAGCATATTGCTTGCTATTAGTATTATATTAAAAATATTAAAATGACTTATAAAAACAAAAAAGCTAAAAAACAAGCTATATATAGCCAAAAAAAAATTTTTATTTAACTATAAAATTATATAATAATACTACAAAAAAAAAAGCAACCGAAATTAAAAGCCAAATAAAAAGGTCTATTTATTATTAAAAAACATATTAAAAAACTATTATATATATTAAAAAACTTTAATAATACTAAGATCTTATATAAATATTATATTAATTTACTTAAGTTATTTGTTTTTTATACAAGTTATTTTAAAACAGCTAATAACTTAATGTTGCCGCTTTGTTAAAAATTAAAGCATTAATGCCTTATTATTACCACTTTTGTTACCGCTTTAATTTTGCTATTTATTTTTGCTTAATACATAAAAACATAATTGCTTTTTAGCTTGCTTTAAAATAAAAAGTATATTAATACCTTAATATATTAATACTTATATATTTATATTAAAACTATATTAAAAAGTAACAAAAAAGTATATAATAAAATAAATATAAAAAAAAGCTAGCTGTATACCTGCTTTTTTATAGCAACTAACTTTTTTTTTACTTTTTTTTTCTTTTACTATTTAATCTTTTCTTTGCTTAAGCTTTTAATTTTTTTTTTTTTTTTTTTTAATACTATTAGCATTATTTACTTCAACATTTTTTTTTTTTTTTTAACTATTATATATTAGCATACTTTTTTTTCTGGTTTTATTATTTACTTTAAATTATTTATTTTTTTTATACTTTATAGTTTTATATTATAACTGTTTTGCTTTTAAAAATTATTGTTATTTTAAAAATATTTTATTTTTAAAAAATTATTAATATTTTAAAGCTGCTGCCTAGCTTTAATTAATATATTTTTTTAAGTATAAATTTGTATACAAGTGTAATCCTAGTCTTTGTTTAGCATTAGCTAGTTAGCTTTGTTTTTAATTTTTTTTATACTGCTATAACAAAAAATATCTTTAGAACTAATGCATATATAAAAACCGTGTTTTATAAAAAGAACTTAAAATGTTAAACTATTTTGCTTATTGCAATATATAAAAAAAAAACTATATTATATATTAAAACGCTAATTTAAAATGTTGCATTATTAAATATTAGTAATATATTATTAAATGCTAGCTGTTTTATATTATTTAATGCTTATTATTATTTTTTCTTTTTTATTTTATATATTTTAAGTTTTTATATTATATAGCAAAGCAAAAAGTTATATTATAGCATGGATTTTATAATTATGTAGTTTTATTAAAACTAAAATTTTTTAAATATAAATATTTTTATTATTTAATAAAACTTGCTAGCTGCTTTTAATTATTTTTATTTAGATTATTTATTTAATTTAATTTTTGCATTTTTAATTATAACGCTTTTATTTAAAATATATAGCATAATAAATTTATATAAAAATATTATTATATAGCATTATATTACGTTTAAAAAGTTTTAATATTATATAATGCTTTAGGCTTATTATAAAGTTTATTTTAAAAAGCATTTATGTTTTAAAGAGTTTTTGTTATTTAACCAGGTTTTTTTTTTTTATTATTTTATTAATTAGGTTTTATATATACTTTAGAAAATCAAGTTTTAAAGCTTAGCTTTTTATTTGCATATAGCTTATACTGCACAAGTTTATTAATATTATACATTATTTAATGCTTATAATACTTATTTTGTATTTTTATACAGTTTTTTTGTATTATTTAATGCTTATTTTTGTTTATTTGCTTAATTTTATTTTGTATTATCTAATGCTTATTGTTATTTATTATAACATTTTAATAAACTAAAAAACTAGCTTTTAAATTTTTTTAAAAACAATTGGTTTTTTTGTACTAGCTATTTAGTTTTTAACAATATAACAAATATATAAAATATATAATTTATAAACATATATTTATATTGTTTGTTTAGTAATAAAAACTTAAATTTTTATAAGCAAAGTGTTAAACAAATAGTTAACGCTTTTTGTTTTATTTTAAATAATATGCCAGTTCTTAACATTTAAACAAATTTACGCTGTTTTAACTTATTTACTGCAGCAGTTAATAAGTAATATTGCTGTTTTATATTATTAAATGCTGTTTAAATATTATTAAATGCTAACCTAGCTTTTTTTTGTTAGCAGCAAAATTAATTATTAAATGTTACAGCTTTATATTTTTAGCAAAAAAATTAAAATTTATTTATATTTTGTTAGCAATAAGCTTAAGCATTATTAAATGCTGCTATATTTACTTTATAACAAGTTTAAACGTTATTACAAATTTTATTAAATATTTCTTTTTATTTTTAACAAGCTTTTATATTATTAAATATTATTAACGTTATTTATAAGTCAGTAACGTACCACAAATCAGTAACATACTTTTTAGCACTTTTTATGCGCTAATTTAAATAACTCAACTATAATATATGCAAATTAATTAAATTAATCGTAATTTTTTTTATTAAATGTTTTTATTTTTATTTAACAAGTTTATGCATTATATTTAAGCTTACTATAAATATTACAGCGTTATTAACTTGTTTATACTTTTTTTGCTAAATAACTACTTTTAGCTTTATTATCTAATTTAATTACTTTATCGTTTTTAAATTTTTATAAAACTTAGGCGTTAGCTATAATAAAAGGTTTTTTATTTTGCAGTTGTTTGTTTTTAGTTTTGTAACGCTTGCTTAAAATATAGTTAGTTTTACAAAATTTTTCGTTTTTTTGCTACAAAAAAGCATTTTTATACATTAACTTTTGCATAGCTTTTGTAATCAAGTTAATAAAATCTAAAATTTTAGTTAGCAAGCTTAAAAAATAATTTTTAATTTTAGTTTTAATAAAAGTTAATTACTGTTTAGTTTTTAGTATAATAATAAACATTTTTAAAATTTAAAATTAAAGTAGTAGTTTAAAGTTTAAAAAAAGTGTTTTATTTGTTTTTCGAATATTTAACGCAAATATAACTTTATTTGTATTTAAAAGCATAATTTTAGCTGCTTTAAAACTTAATCAAATATTTTGTTTAATAAATGCATATATAAATGTATACGCAAAGCTTACAAAAAAATTTTGCTTTTTAATATAGGTTTAATAATGCTGCATTAAACTTTTAATATGTTTATTATAATACTGTTTTAAAATATTAAAAAAGATTAAATTAAAAAGCTAAAGCTTATGCAACAAATAAGCAAGCATATAAAGCATAATAATATTATTAAACCAGCAATATTTTTTAAATTGCATTAAATAATAGCTTTTATAACTATTTAAAATTAAAAAGTAATAATTACTTTTAAATCAGCTTTAAATATAATTATTAAAATGTTTTGTTTAACTAACACTTATATTATTATTAGTTTAGCTATTATTTAAAAAGTTTACAACTTAGTTTAGCAATAAAATAGTATTGCAATATTAAAACGCAAAATAAACTTTGCTTAAAAAAATAATATATAGCAGCACCGCCTAACTTTAAGAATTAATAGCCTAGTTTATAATAACTTATTTTTTATTTTTAAGCTTAGCTTATTAAAAGCGCCTACGTTTTTTAAAGCTTGTAACAATTATTTTAATAATTATTTTGCTTATTAAAAACCTTGTTTTATCAAAATTGTAAATATTTTTAACTTATATACTGTATTTGTTAATTGTACGTTTTATAAAGCTAAACTATTTGCAATAACTTACAAAATTTTTGTTAAAAGCTTGCTAATAATTAATTCGGCAGTTATAACGCGTTTAAAAGTTAAGTTATCGTTATATAAAGTTTAAAGCTTAGTTAACGCTAACTTTTAACGCGTTATGTTTACGTTGAAAAATATTAGCTATTTTTTAAACATAATAAAGCTGAAGCAGAAACGCTTACGCATTTAGCTTAAAAATACGTTTAGCAATAATTTCTTTTTTAAACATTATTAAATTTTGCTTTATAACGTTTACAACGTAGTAAAGCGCGTTGCTATCGATTTTTTGCTTTAATATACAGTTAAAAACGTTGTAAATATAAGCAAGCTTGCAAAAAAAAAGTTTAAAGTTGCGTTTTTTAGCTTAAATCGCTAGCTGCAAATCAGCTTTTTTAAATTTTTAAACTATTATATTATTATAAAATAATATATAAATAAAATAAAAAAATAAAAGGTTAGTAAAAAGTGCGTTACTGACTTGTGGTGCGTTATTGACTTGTAAGTGACGTTATGCTACTTTATTTTTAACAAACTTATATATTATTAAGCATTATAATACTTTTTTATTTATAACTTGCATTATTTAATGCTATTATGCTTTAAAGTTAGCAACAGTTATTTGTATTATTAGATGCTTGTTTTGCTTTTGCATTATTAAATGCTTGTTCTACTTTTGTATTATTAAATGCTTGTTTTGCTTTTGCATTATTAAATGCTTATCTTGCTTTTATATTATTAAATGTTTGTTTTGCTTATTTAAATGTTTATTTTATTTTTGTATTATTTAATATTAAAACTGCAGCTATTAAAGCTTTATAAAAAAAAAATATATTTAAACCGCTATATAAAATACGCTATTATTAACTATAACAGCTTTATAAACAATTTTTAGCTGTTTTAGCTTTAAAAAGCTAACTACGTTTATATAAAAAAACATATTTAGCATAACAAAAAGCAAACTAAAATAAAGCTATAATAAAGCAGCTTAAATATAAATTTAAGTTATTAATTAATTTAAACTAATTAAAAAATATTAGCAACTGCTTTATAATAAAAGCAAACAATAATATTTTATAGTAAGAACTTTATAATAATTTATTATAATAGCTTTTTAATTTTTTAAAAAAGCAAAAAAAGCAAAAAAAGCAAAAATAGTAAAAACAAATTTTAAAGCGGCTAAAGTCTTTACTAAAGGCTTTTACATACGTACTATTGTTTTTATAGCAAATAAAAAAAAAAACATTTATATATTATTAAAAAAAAATGTATATTATTTGCTAAAATAAAATGCTAAAAAAAAAAAATGTTAAAATTATATTATATAAATATATAAATTATTACAAATGTTTAGCTTAATAGTTTGCATATGTTTATAGCTACTTATTATGCAAACAAGTTATTTAACTTTTAAAAAAGTTGGTTATTAAACTATAATAATAGTTTGTAGCTTAAAAAATATATAGTAAAAAAAGTAAAAGCGTTTTCTAAGCTTGCCCTAAAATAGTTAAGCAAAAAAAGCACAGTGCAATCAATTAGAAATACTGTATATAGCACTACACCCACCCCTGCACAATAAGGTAGATTTATTCTAATACAACATTCTTGGCCTCCAACTATTTTTAGTATTTGTACTATAGGTGTGCCGCGTTCTTACATTAGGGGCTTACTTGGATTTGTTAAGTGATCCGACATACCTCATATAAAGGCATCAACCCCGCCTCCTCTACAATATAATCATCAGATCAATAGCATACTGAACTTTTTGGCAACGCGCTGATGATCCCAAACGAGAATCAATATAGACACGTCAACTGGCGCACTAGAGATAACAGCCTCATGTGAGTGTCGCTTCTAAATTTGCAACCTAGACCTGTTTTTCCAGAATCCACGTGCACAGGAGTCACCTGGGGTTGTCATCTATGATCACAGCTGTCGGATTCCACATACCAAGCTGTTCAGCTCCTCGAGGGGGTTGAGTCCAACAGGGCTTGATTACATCTGATGGATAGACGGTACCCTGTGCTAGCCATAGAAAGCCTTGGACGCATGTCATATATATCGCCCGAATTCGATGAACGCGTCGACGAATTTATGGTCGGTTGCCGGCACAACACGCCCCGAGAAACAACAGGCATGATGCGAATCGTTGTGACAAGCTTGATTCTAGTATCCGATACCGAGCGGGATTAATACCCCTAAACTCACAGAAGAATGATTGCGCGACCGTATTGACGGGAATAGGCGGGCCTCCCCTGACAGTTACGCTTGCATCGGGGCTCATGAGGTACGAAGGCACCACATCACCCCATTTAGTTTATTCGGCGCAAAAACAGGATGGGAGGTGAGGGGTACTGGCTGGCCAAATCGAAATCTTGCGGATTGGACTTGGCATGCATCAATTTGACGAGGTGACTATTTTACGTCTGGTTGAGCATGAAAGAATAAGAACGGGTGGTGAGTTCATCTCTGCTTCGTTATGAACACGATGCATCGAAACTATCTCTTTCGTCTAGATACTTAGATACGCCTAAGGAAAGGTAGAGATCTCCACAGTAATTCGGCTTGTTCTGTTCTCGAGAGTCACCATGTTGATGATATATGCCCATCTCGTCTCATCGACCGATCTAATGCATCACATGTTATGTTCCCGTCGCTCATATAACAACGTTTTATTCGGCGATTTTATCACGCGTATGCGCTGAAGTGCGGATTCGACGAATAAACGCGTCTATTTCGGTCCAGTCGGAACTGCTAAGACAAGCAATAGATGAGGTAACTAGCAGTGGTTTGATCACCCAATATCGTTTTCGCGATGCTGCGAATGAGTTAATAGCACGGCGTAAAATGTGCTAACGCTCGTATTATGTGATACTGAAAATTCCTTTTCTTCCGTCGCATGCATATGGACTTTCTTTCGTACGATTGTTCACCATTTGACACAACCCTCAATCTTGCCATAGACGAATTTGTTTCTGCCGAGCTTCATCGCACGTTCTTGCATTTCGAAGCCGATGGTGCTATATATCCTTTGATGCGTTAAGTGCGGTGATGCCGTTATGACAGTATTCTTGCTGAGTAAAGTGCGTAGTATGGTAGTAAAAATGATGTTTCCTCGCATGTTCGGAATCTTACGAGATTACTAAAAATAGCTCGTCTGCTTACTAGGGGCGTGGGACTTGTCGGCACTGAGCTGAGGCTTAACACGTCCAAATGCGGTAAAGCTCTTGTCTCCTTTTTCTTACTTAGTTCTCATCCTCGTCTCAATGAGGATTGCTTCATCAGGACAGATCTCTCTGTACTCATATTTAAAAGGCTCATATTCTACTTGAAAGCGTCGTTTCCTTGGCGAAGGGAAATCGGCATCGCGAAACGAAATCATGGGTGTCTTTCGCAAGCTGGGCCTCGTGCTCACTCTTCCCTTACTCTTTCTCGCCTTCCGAGCGGCTTATAATCAGTACATGCTAGTCTCATTAACATATACGATTGACCCATTATCGCCTGACGACTCTATCTTCGATTCAGAGCTTTACACGACTATTTTCAACCACACAAAATGGGCCAAGGTTGACACCTTCGCTGTCGGCGTCGGTATTCCCTTCAAGGTACTTCCGAAGGACCTGCGTGACGAGGATGCATTCGGAGCCGAAGTTATGAAGCAGCTTTGGGATCAGAGACGTACGTCTTTCTCGCTGCGGCCTGTACACGGGTCAAAACCCGGAATCAGCTAACGCGACAATAGTGGTCACGCAGTTTAACAGAAACCCCGTTAATAAACTGCCAAAGATGGGGGATGGCAGCGTCAGCGACGCATTTGCTGCCCAGGTTGTTAGCGTAGGGGATAGGGACATGTCTATTGCCCTTGTCAGCCGGCCTAAAAAGAATCAGCTGCCGCTAGGCTTTGAGCACATTTTGGTCACCTTCGACCGAGAGAACAAAATCGCTGTGGCCATGATCAGATATGTATGGCATAGCAGAACGGAAACGCCGCCAAGCTGGCGCAAATCACTGGCGCGCTGGTCTCAGGTCAACGGGCGCCGCCAGTGGTTATTACACACGGCGAACGCGATCGCCGAACAGGGGAAGAACAAGCCGGTGAAGTTGGAGCTGTAAGATTGGATGTAGCATGTCGAATAAAGGTCGGAAATCTAGGGAATATGGTTTTAATACTGTACTTTGACGACGTCGATAGAGTTAACTTTGATAGGGCGTTAGGAAAAGGACTTGAAAAAAGTTTAAATCAAAAGATACGATACATTATCGTTACAACCTCCTACGGCCTACTGACAAATTGTCGGTGATCTCATGCGTGCCTTAGTCCCGCCGACGACGGCGCCTCTCCTCCCGCCAACTTTCTCGATTATTACTATGGTAAAGCTATTGATAGGCATTCCTGGATCATCCCGCATTTGAGACTAATATTCGTGTATCCAAACCTCTCAACATTGCTCTAGCACAAGCTTATCATACCCACTACATTTATGCAGCACTCACAGCAACCCTCGGCTTAGTGATTCCATTCCTTTATTCAGCCTCATGGCATCCGTTATCGGTAAACTTTGCGAAATAAGTATATTCTTGCTATTAAAACAACCGCACAGAGCCTAGACCATCTACGAAATGAGAACTTGCTCACGTCGTTTACATTACTAATATTAATACCTCTGATAATATACTAGCTCGTAATTATTTAAAGGATGGAAATTCAAAATAAAATCCACTTAGTGTAAATGTTGGAAAGTACGAAGGACAGTGCCATACATTACCCCTCACAGTGGATTCCTTGTCAATTATACCATTCCATCTACAACATCAATATAGTGTACGCTACCATTGCTATCATAAAACCTAATATGATGCGCCTAAATTCATCTGGGCTATACGTTACTTACATACCCGTGGTTTAGAACGATCCCACTTTGCCACGTTTTAACTACACCATCTCCCTAGTCTAGTGGCTGAAATATCGTTTATCTAAGTCGCGTCAATTTATACGAATCGCAGGGAGTCTATATTATGTAAACATATAGTCTGTACTACTGCATATTACTCATCCTTCCTCTTAAGTCTTCTATTTTCGGAATTTATAACCTGAATATTGCGATTACATGTTTAGGGTTGAGCTTCACACAACATTGAGCAGCCAGTACGCTCTATGTATGCTAATGCTTAGAAAACACCTCGTTATTTAACCTGAAAACACTAGACTATAAATGATCAAAGTTGACTAGAAGTCAATATTTCATTAGTTAACACCATGTAATATGCTACTGAATATGGCAATGAGAGAAGACGACACTCTCGCGACGAGCGAAGCGAGTCTCTACGGAATCTTCCGAATGTCTAGGAACACATTAGGAGAATCACCAAAATAGATGGTTCGAGGCTCCAGGTAATTAATCCTCTCGTCCGACTTGGGGCAATTATGGGCCAGATAGATATTTCAGTTTTGGTCCCGGATTCTGCATATAAGACTTGGCTTCAAACTCGATTTACGTAATGCCCCGGACCCCGCAAATTGACTTGCTATGACCATCTTTGCACCTACCTCCACAACTAACGGAGTTTGCCTCTTGACAAGTTTTCATCAAGTAACAGGTTCACCAACGAGAGCTTAGCGCTACTATGATCTGAGCTTATAGCACATATCTTATCGCTTCCCCAAGAATTTCGAGCAAGGCGGACCCATATTGTCTGATGATGATTACCTATATTTATACCCTGGGCCTACAATCCAACAGCTAAACTAGTAGGTAAGAAAATAGAATGGCTGGGCAGCTTGCTACTAAAGCCTACGTGATACTCTTGGAACCCGTTTGAAATCATACGAGGACATCGAAATTCAGTGAAAACCCGACCGTTATATGTTATACGGCTATTCTAGGTGTGGCTCGTACTCCTATATCAATACTGCGTAGGATAGAGATCGGCGGTACCTCCAATGCCTATCAAAGGCTATCATCGGCCCTATAAAAAGTCGCCCTGGAGACTAGATACACTAGATAGGCAGGAAACATGTCGGATATCTCCACCATCGTACACCAAGGTACACCAAGTGGGAACTCGACTGTGCCGTAAGACGTTGAATCAAAGCGGCATCCTTCTGGACTGACGCCGAGAATGACTTGGCGGGATAACGCTAATTCTTAGTTAAAATTAGGTTCGGTATTCTGAAAGGGAATTCAATACATCTACCATCGACATCTTCGCAGGTTCTTCCTCGCCAATTCATCTTTCTTGACCGCACGATCAGTCGCGAATGCACCAGCCCACAACGGCACGACGTGAACGGTGCCGAAGGTTGCCTGCTGGAGGGAAGATAATAATTCAACGAACCACGCGAGCATAATGTTCCACGACGAGAAGGCTGCGTCCTTGGAGGCGGGCGCCGAGCCCGAGACCTTGGATCGCTCTATTTCGGCCACTCTGGGACAGGTGAGCCTCGAACGAGGCCATCAGCTTGAGCGCGGGTTGAAGAGTCGTCACATTCAGTTCCTGGCGCTCGGCGGAGCGTGAGTACTGTATCCAGTCTCTCTATATCTCAGCCAATACCGGGCGTGAATGCGCCCCCAGTCTCACTAACATGCGATCTATAGCATTGGAACGGGTCTTTTCGTGGGTAGCGGGCAGATCCTCGCGACCGTCGGGCCGGCGCCCTTGTTCATGGCCTACCTGGCAATGATGCTTGTTGTCTGGGTCGTCATGAACGTCCTGGCTGAGATGACTACCTACCTGCCGATGAAGGGTATCTCGATTCCGTACTTCGTAGGGCGCTTCGTTGACCCTAGTCTCGCTTTTGCCACTGGGTGGAATTATTGGTACGCGTACGCGATCCTCCTCGCTGCCGAATGCACGGCGGGCGCCATCATTCTCGAGTATTGGACACACTCTGTGCATGTCGCCGTCTGGATTGCCATCCAGCTCATCGTTGTTTTATTCCTCAACGTCGTCGCCGTATCCTGGTTTGGCGAGTAAGTTCAATTGTTGAGCCTTGCCGTTACTCACGACTAACCCGCACCTTAGGGCCGAATTCTGGTTCGCCAGCGTCAAGTTGATCACAATTTTAGGTCTCATCATCCTAGGCATCGTCTTGTTCTTCGGCGGCGGCCCGAATCACGACCCCTTGTATTTCAGGTACTGGGGGGTTGCTCCGGGCGCCGTCATCCCCTTCATTGGCGAAGGCGACTGGGGAAGATTCCTAGCTTTCTGGACGGCTTTCGCTCGCGCGGGTTTTTCCTTCATTACTTCACCCGAATTGATTGCCCTCTCTGCTGGTGAAACCGTGGCGCCACGCCGCAACATTCCCAAGGCCGCTCGGCGATTTGTTTGGCGTCTTGCTGTTTTCTACGGCTTAGGATCCTTGGTTATCGGCGTCCTCGTACCTCATAACGATGACCGACTTCTTGGCGGCGAGTCGAATGCGTCGGCCAGTCCTTTCGTGATTGGCATTCAGAAGGCTGGGATCCCGGTACTGAATCACATCATCAATGCTGCCATTTTAACCTCGGCATGGTCAGCCGGCAACGCTTTCTGCTATTCCGGCTCGCGTGTGCTCTACTCCATGGCGGTCAGTGGCCAGGCCCCGAAGTGGTTCGCCATTACCAGTAAACGTGGCGTTCCTTACGTCGCGGTGCTTTTCACCGTCGCTATTGGTGCTTTATCATTCCTCAATGTCTCTAATACGGGTGCTGTAGCCTTCGGCTGGTTCTCCAATCTCTCGACAATCTCCGGTTTCATTGCTTGGATTGTGGTCCTGATCACGTATATCCGATTCCACCAAGCAATGAAGCTTCATAACATGCTAGAGATCCTTCCCTTCCGCACACCTCTACAACCTTACGCAGCCTACTTCATGCTATTTTTGATTTCCGCCCTGACCTTGACTAATGGGTTCCAAGTCTTCGTTCCTGCCAATTGGAACGTTAACGATTTCTTGGCTGCCTATATTACAATTCCCATTTTCCTGGTGCTTTACATTGGCCACAAGGTTTGGTACAGAACACCGTTTGCGATTAAGCTTGAGGATGTAGATGTAATTACTGGGAAGAAGGAGATGGATGAGTTGGCCCAGATGGACGAGACCGAGAAACCGGTACCTCGTAATTGGCTTGAAAAGGCATGGTACTGGATTGCGTAATGTAGCAACACTATGTTATCGAATAATTCTACCAATGATTAGAATTCTAGAAAAATGGAATCTAAAACTGCTGAATTGGACCCATTGTTGCAGCATTAGCCGTGACTTTGAAAGATAGCCCCTGCTTCGTATTGCAGCTATCTACACTACGATGTTAATGTCAACCGAAACTAGCCGAAGAGATCCAGCCCACTCCGGGGTAGCTAGTTCTCGGTGCCTCCTTAGCGACCCTTTTATATTGTAGCAAGCGGACTAGATTCGCTTATTTGCTGGTACAAATTCGCGGCTCCGGTTTTGGCCTAACGGTTCCCGAATCGTCCCGTGCAATTGATATATTAAACAATGCATTGGAGGGTAATTTGACCGCAGGGTCTGTTTGAGGTACTGGGATGCGCGGCTCCGGCGCTCTTTGGTAGGTTCATATTGTCGGGGCGAGTTGCTTCACGGCTATAGCGTCATGGAGGATCAGAAATGGGCACATTATCGTTCGAAGATAGATATGCAAATCCCAGGTTAATCGTACAAAATCAGACAAATTTTCCGATATCGGACGAGGTAGGGGTATGCTTGAACTTTAGATCAGGAAATCGCTGACTAGAGCCTACCAACGTCTTATCTGAGGAGATATATCGGTATCTTAGACTGGTGTACTCCGTAGCTCCTTAGCAAATCTAGCAGCGTCGGATAACTGCGGGCAATGAAGGGGTAACTAAATTAGAGCATTGGCTCTAAGCCTGAGGTATCAAGCCATGCACATTCTCAGGCCACCAGAGTTTGTACTCTTTATCATAACTGACAATTAAAGCCTTTAAACTGTAGCTAGCTAGCATACGGATGAATCACGGCTTGCTATGATGTCGCCCATCTCGACTGTACCTGCGCCGGAGGAAAATCCCCGTTCCCGACCCTGTATGTGTGCTCGCCATTAGTCGGAACCGGGCATGCGCGTTGCTTGAAGATGAGGTTGGGGAACAGATTCCATCGCGATCAACGCACGGTTCCTTACAGGGAACTTCCTAACTGATTTGAAAGCCTAGCTCCCACACGATCGAAGCAGGTTTGGGCTTCGTCTCTTTTCATTACTGATCCAGCAAGTGTGCTTGGTTCGCGGGAAGTTGGAACGAAGAAATCCCGTTCCGGGTGGCCTGTGATGGGTGAGAGGAAATGGTTATCGCTGCTTACTTGCAAGGAACGCATTGTAGGAGTGCTTTATAATGCGGCAGGGGCAATGGGAACATGCACGGGTGGAAACGACGGCGATTGGGAGAGGTATTGAGTCTACCATGGTATGGCTGTCTAGGGCTTAATAGCTAGTGGTCACTTAGAAGCTTCGCCTCACTTATTGCCCTAATTCCGCATCAACGCTTTGGCTTCGATATAATAGTAAGTTTAAGAATCTCGAATTCGAATTTCCCACGGTAGTGCGGTGGAATTCCGGGATAAGGGAAATAGCGCATCGTGTACGACAACTGTGAAAAATGGTCACGGATCGAATTGTGTGTAGCGCCGCGGATGGATGGGAGGAAAGAATAAGTGAGAAATATAGTATATTCGGTTGCCTTTTCGTCTATGGACAACATCCTCGTTGAATTGGATATTTCATCGAGTAAAACTATATACATTGTGAACCGTCATGAGTGAGATATGTGCTATGCAAATAGTCTCAACTTGAATAACGGTCATCAGATAACGCGCGTACGCGTAAATCTATATCATGATTGGGTCTCATAGGCGTTATGTGGAGGCATATTTATTCCCTGTCACCCTCTTTGGGCAATGGGGAGCCCACTGATGACGACGCCTGGCCCTACTAGTGGTTTCGAGTGATGGAGCTGTGCACTGCTGCTATATAAAGTGCAGCTCCTCGAAGGTCACTTCTGAGTCTATTCAATGCATGTGCTCAAATCATACGCCAAATGGTGCTTTTGGCCGTTTGAAAGGGTGCGCTTCGGTGTTCAAGACCCAATTGTCTAAGCTGATTAGGTTCGGCTCCGAGTACCTAAAATTTAGAGAGGTTAGTCTTATGCCGTTCCCCGCGAATCGGGTGCCTCAAGGTTAGCTCAACTTACAGCAGATAGAAGTATTTCAACGTTTCAGCGGTCCAGAAACTCTCCATCTCGTTTAATTGGGTCGTTTTTGTAGTCAACACATTCTCGATAGCACTACTACCGATTTCGGTTGCTGTATGCTGTACAATCGCTTCGAACATCTTCCAACCCTTGTCCTGCCACTTCTTGTCTCCGGTTATTCTGTACATATACCAGACGGACTCTATGGCCTCAGGCCTTGTGACAGAATACGTCAGCATTGCTTACCATGGGAGCGAGGGGTTGGGACTTTTTGCAATAGGGTGGGAAAAGGCGCGAGCTGCCAAGAAAAGAGCTAACTTACCGGAGAATATACGCCCTCGAAGTCACGTCCACGAAACCCTTTGGTAACTTCTCATTTTCGATCCTGTTGGCTAGATATTCCTCGTGCGATAATGGCTTTAGGGGATCTCTCTCTTCTGTGTCCTCGTACTCCTGCAGAGGGGTCTGTCCGATTCTAGACCTTTCGAACCCAGGGGCCGGATCACTATCCTCGAGATCTTCAGCTCCCGCAGCAGAATATTCCGCCTTCTTAATGTCCGTAATAGGGCTCCTCTCGATTAAGTCGTCTTCCACATCTCCCATACCAGAAACTGGGGCTCTCTTTCGAACCCTAGCATTGTCGTAATCTACTTGGGAGCCACTCGACGTCCTTTCATCAAGTCCCAGTTTCTTTGGTTGCCGTCCATTGCTCGTTTCCCAAGCCGGATCTTGTGCAAATTCTTTCGTCTCCCTTTCCTTTTCCATTGCAGCTTTGGCTTTCGCCTTTTGCTTGTAATATTCCTGAATCTGTTCATCACGATTCTCCCATGATGGATCCAGAGCTTGCTCGTACAGGGTCTGGTTCCAATGGCAATTTTTGAAATCAGGGCAGGGTAGCACGTGAGCGCCTTCGGGCATTATACCAGTCGCAGTACTTTCATACGCCCATACACAGCCGTCAGTAAGCTTCCCGCCGATTTCAACATCAGCTGGTATTTCGAAAATCTTTCCAGCCATGCCGAACATGCCCCCAATGAAACAGGTGAGATGCGTGACTTCATACTGTGTTTTAGCATCGATTTCAGGCTCCCCATGAGTAATGACCTTGGCAGAAAATAGGATATCGCGGTCATCCGGAACCATGGGACGAAACAATAGCCACTTTTTAACAGCATCGCTAACCTTCAAGTGCAATTGTTTGTATTTCGGCTCCAAACCACCGAGGAGTAGCCATTGCTTGGGGAAATATTCGTAAGTGGAATCTTGCGATCCGCCCATGCTATACTGCTCTGCTCCCCAACCACCGGCTGTCAATCCCTGAGAGACACACTCAGGCAAGACGGTCTCTCCGGCAATGAGTTCAACCTTGCCGGTCTTCGGGTTCTTCCGCTCCTTGACGTTTGGAGTGGTCTTTCCAGAACGCTTCACAACCTTTGTTTCGTCAGAAGCCTCAGTCTCTGCAGCACGTTGGGCGGCCTCAAGTTCATTCTGGGCAGTGTGATTACACCCGCTTGCGTCCACCTGTTCAGGAAAAATACCGGAAAGCGAGGTCCCCCTTTCTTGCCATTCGTAAAAAGCGTCTGTGATGCGTGCAACTGCATCATAATATCTGTTCTCCTTGGTAATCTGAGCGAGCCGGGTGAACTCCATCGCGAGCGAACCTAGCTCAGCAACACCGGCACTTCTGGCCGCCCTTTTAGGTCTCGAGGCAAATTCGGGTTTCCAGTTGTAGTAAAGCACGGGCATGCGATTAGGGGTATCAAATACACCCATTAGGATCTCGGCTAGTTCGACAGCTTTCTCAAGAAGAATGTCATATCCACCACCTTTCCCGCTACTTACATCATACGCAGCTATTAATCCGCCCAGATATCGAATCGTGGTTTCGAAGACGGGAATTTCGTGTCGCTTACTAACGGTGAAATCGATCTTTTCAACTTCGAGAAGGGCCTCCTTGAATTCATCCTCCATTCCCATAATCCACAATGTGTCGAGCGAATCAATAAGTGTGGCGGCCCATCCGCAGAAGGGGTCACGGAATTTTTTGCTGACAGGACTCAACTCGTCATGACCCCTGGCATATTGCCAATAGCCTGCCCATCCACGCTCCATCTCGGCTTTAACCTGCTGTTGGCGTGCCTCGCGCGTCTCCCGGGCCTCGGGCGACTCTTTTTCAAAGGCATATTGTATAGCCGGTATCTTCTTAGGCTTTGCTGCGGGAAGAGGGATGATCTCTGACCTGGGAACAGGAAAGCGCTCGGGAACCTTCTCCCAATGGGTGTCCGTAGTGGTCGACTTTATGGGTTGGGCGTCTGCATCCTTAGCCCCTTGGCCAACGTTTTTGTCCGGAACATTGATAACGGGAGCGGTTGTAGCTTTCGCAGCTTCGTCATGATCGTAGGCTAGAACGCCTGCTTCTTTGACAGCGGTATCGGATTTAAGAGAACCAGATTTAGGAAGTTCAAAGCCATCGCCGTCAGCTTGTTGGATATTTTTAAGGTCGGGGATTTTGATACGAGGATCGTTCTTGCCGGAATTATCTAGTATTCGCTGGGGGAGATCATCATCTTCGCTAGAAAAGCCCTTCAGTGGGGATTTGGCTTGACTATTGACGCCATTGGTACCAGTCTTGCTGGTAGGAGGCAACTTGGAACTGCGTGGGGGGGCCCTATGGGGCAACGAGGAGGAAGCCGTCTCCCATTGCTCACTGTTCTCAGCAACACGGTATAACAGAAACACGACAATGACGGCGAGAAATACGTAGTATCGGTATCTACGTAGGCGGAACATGATGACGCCAAAAATTGAACGGAGAGGAGCTGGACAATCGGCTAAACAAAAAAAGAAGAGATCGTCAAGATAAGGCGGCACTCCACACGCCCATGAAAAGGGAGGCTAGTACAGCGAGGGGATTAGTAAAGAATGGGCGCTATCATTTTCCTTTTGACGGCGAACAAAATGTGATCATAACCAAAACACAGTTAAGCCAGTACTTGACAGGTAGGATGCCGAGATTGGGGCGAATGGGGAGTTCACGACGAGAAAGGTAGGGGGTGTCGATGAAGTCGCAGTCGCAGTCGCGGATCGCGAATCGCAAGTTCGGCAACAGCTAGCCGACGAAGGAGATGGACGGGGCGGAGGACAGGGGGAGGGTGAGACGGGAGCGAGGAAAGGAGCGATTCAACAATGCTTCGTTCATTGATCTAGAGAATTCTGCAGCTACGGAAAAGGGATGTCGTGAAAGAAGGAGCATTCAATACAGAACGAAATGATGAATAGAGACATGGTAGAGAGAACAGGTTGCGCCGCACGATGCGGTGCAAGGCATTGATCACCAACGAACCAACGAACCAACGACCAGTCTAGACTACACTACAGCTGTTAGATAGTAGTCAGACAACCCAACTTCCATCATTCTCTTTGGGTCTTGTGTGTCTTGGCTCTTGGCATCGTATGGGGATATTGACCAACATCCCGTGCTCCGGATCTGGATTCGTATTGCGTGAACGGCGCAAATTGGACACGTCCAAAAGGAGAAAGGGTCTTGCGGACAGTCTTGGCATAGATATACGGTATTTCTCCTCGCTATCAATACGTTCTACTCCAATTAGCATGACGAACACAGATGGAACACAATAGGTTGCACTTATGTAGATGTCAAAATAATTAATTACACGGACAGAGTATGAGAGGTACACACTACTGGCATGGAAAGACGATGAGAGAAGGAAGCTTGTTGAGTGGAGTAAGCCTCGGCTACAGTAGGTACACTATATAAAGTGCCTAGGTTAGTGTACAGTAGTGCATAAAACCTGCCTAAACTGTGGGTATCAAGACGCTAGGTATGGTTTGCCAGGGCAGTAGTCAGGGTTCTGCCAGGGCAAAGATTCGCCGCAAAAGGCCGGGGCTTTCTACTCTAGTGTACTTTTGTGCCTGGATATAGCCTAATCTAAATCTTGGGCAAGTACACTACAATAGGTAGTAGGTGCCTAGATTAACCCACCAATATACTATGTAGATTCCCTAGATATTGTTGCTGACATACACTACTCGAGTCTAGTGCAGGTCCTTTCTGTAATGTTGTACTCACGATGAGTATGAATAAACATATGAACACAGCACGTTATTAAATATGCCTATTGAGGCTTGTTGAGGGGAATGATACAGAGCAGGTTTATATGGTACCTACTGTTGTACTGTAGCTTTAGGCCTGTACCTGCCTAGGTACCTGAGAAAAAGGGACCAATCCAATTGTACACTCATTATCTGTTGGGTTTGAACCTTGACCTACCCTCTGTAAGTCAGTAGTGTTCGGTGGCTGTCGGTAAGAACTTTAGTGGGTCTGGGTAGGTACTGACCTTAAAATAGTTCGAGGTGCCTACCTACCCAACTCTAAGTGTAGGTACTTGAGCTACACTAAGAGGTAGATAGCTAGTGTGTAATGCATGAATTATTAGGTAGTGTAGAGGCAGGTCAAGTTAGGGGGTAGTAGTAGGCAGCCAGATTTGACCCGTCCCTTTTTTCATAGACCTGAATCTCCAACAAGATTCCCCAAATATCTACCAAATACCGCCGTCAGGGAACCTATCATGCGCCCCGACTCTGGCCCCAACATGTTTGCAACAATCTCCCGTGAATCTAGACCTGCTCTAGCCAAGGTTTTATTTTTGCTTTCTTGACTTCGGAGCCAATTGCTTACTAGGTGCTTCAACCCCCCAATTGGGATAGCCTGGCACCTCGCAGGTGGCATAGAATATTCCGGGTTTGTGAAGGCTTCATCACAGTCATACTTCCACAGATGCCTAGTGTATTTGTCTAGCAGACTTCCTAGACTACCCCCCTCGTTGGTTTCTACCATGTACTGTAGTGTACGGGTATCGGGTATCCCATTCCCCCTCGATTTCAGGGTCCAACAAGCGTCGATCATTTTGCGGGGTGCATAGCCCGACACATGATCGTGATCCTCCATCAGTAGTGTACCCTGATCAAAACCGACACATCGGTCGTGTGGTGAAGATGTGTGCCCCCCTCCCCTCCCTCAAATTCAAGACCCTGTTCTTCGATGTCTTTGGCGGCCAGATTCGGTGTGAAGCGATGTGCCGGGGACATGGATAAGTTATCAGCAGGTGTCAAATTTACTGCTGGCTTAGCTGGTGCGACCTGATGTTGGTCTCGGGCAGGCTTTGTATTACTGTCGGAAATCCGCCCTAGCAAAAAGTACGCCGGGTAGGTATTTCAATGTGCAAGATTAGTCGACTATCATGCCATCATCGACGATAATGTACCGGCGGTTCTTGGCTGAAGTATATCCAAGACAAGATAACCCTTGCTCCCCCACCCTCCACGATCTCAGTCATCGTCCGACGGGGTTCTCCAATCTTTGGAACCCCTCTTGTTTTTGTTTTATTTTCTCGTCTTAGGCCATATCTTTATACAGGTAAATAAGTCTTCGAGACAACCGAGAGGCGGAGGGGGTTGTGCCAACTGCCTAGAGAAGCTCATATCCTGTTGGCGATACACGGGCCAATGCTTCCTATTTCTTACTCGATAACACGCTTGACGATTGTCAGAGGACAGGTGTCGCGGGGAAATACGATGTTCCTCGGGATGGAAGCCTATTCGGCTTGTGCGGTCTCTTGACAACTTTGGGTTCTGCGATGCTGCATATGCCAAGCTATATCACCCACCATTCATCCGCGGGGTCGCTGAGCGATTATCACCAAACGTCGCATTGTATTCGTCGCCAAATCTCGCGGCAGAAGAGCTTCGACCAACAGCTACTTTCCCCAATGGTCCTTGGCCCCGCCACGTGTGGATAGTGGACGTGCCTGCTGAGGTTAATGGCCTGAGTCCCTGACATTTGGGCCACTTAGGGTGCGGAATGAGACCCTGTCGCATGGGTTGCCGGCCTGACCCGGCTGACTCGGCGGCGTCACGTACGGCCACGTCAGACAGGGCAGACAGCGCGCGCTGTCTCCCCGACAAAACCCCAGAGGCACCTCAGTCAAGACCCAATTAGGTCTTTATCCCAATTCTGTTCTGTTTCTCCTCGTTACAACGCTTCTCAGTGCGTCAAACGATTCCCGATCTGTACAACCTCGATCCAATCCCCCCACGACAACACAAAGTCCCACGGAATCACGGTACGGTATAGCGGATCACATCCTCTAGAAGGAGGCAATCCGTTCTCGCTGCTCTTATCGCTCGTCATTAGTTGATGGCGTTGGCGAGAACCTAACTTGTTGATCTTACTCACATATATTAGTATTCACGACCAACTTCGCTTTCAACTGTCTGCGACTCATATACCTATAACTAATATCACACCACAACTCTTTAAGGCCACCAGTGGATGTCAGAGGGCTACACACACACAAAATTTCAGTGTTTCTCAGGTTAGACTACAAAGTCTCAGTCCCAACAACATTTCACGCTATAGTTCCCAGGCTAGGCTAGGCTAGGCTAAGCAAGCACTTACAATGCACGCACTATCCAACTCCCCCCTGTCGAGGCCCAAGGGTATCCTCAAGAAACCTAGCGGTCTAGACCTACATACGCGGCCCCGGAGCTTATCAGAGTCGTCGAAAAAAAGTACGGCATTCGACGACGTCGCTCGAGATATTGTAACCGGCGCAGAGGTGCCACAGAGCCCGCTCCACTCTTCCGAGTACCGTGCTTTTCACAAGGAGTACCGCCAGGAAGCAGGAAGAGCCCTCCTGCTCGCCAAAATCGATGGGATGTACGATGATGTCGTCCGACGCCTCGAGGTGAAGGTGGAATCATAGCACGAACGACCTTCTCTCCTTTACGCAATGACAGAATATGAGACACGAAATATCAAACGACAGGTTATCTCACGGCGTTATGCTGGAATGTTGTACAACAGTGTCATTTCGGCTTTAAATCATACCCTTTGAACGGCACGAGCGTTGCTGAATTTTCGGCATTCCTTATACAGTGCCATCCACACAACGATCGCTTTGTATGTTGGTGGTCTTCACATTTCGCAACGGCGCTACCGCGTTCCCTCGTTGAATCAAGCCGCACTCACTCAAACAGGGTCACCAACAGTGTAATTATGGATGAAAAAAAACATCATGTTTAATAGATCGGTAGGGGAATATCGGCGATATGGGAAAGAAAGTGTAAGCTAAGATGGATCGGTTTGGGCCCGAGATTGCCTCTACCGCACTTGAGAGGATATGTTCACTTGCCAAATTAGTGTGCCTATATCAGAATACCCCTCAATATATTTCTGCTCAGCCTGCTGCACTTCCCTCACCATCACTAACACCTACCTTCTCTTCTACTCATGCTGCTCTGGCCTTCCTATCGAAACACACGGTGTATCATTATATCTGTCCCTGGCGCCCGTGCCATGAAACCAGCGCGCTCGGGGATCCTCAAGCCGTTACTATCTTCATCAAGATCCTCCGCGAGCTTCGTGACTTAGTCCACGAATGCCGTGACATATCCTTTGTGGCGCGACGGGACGGGTCATTTAGGATCTGATGTTCATGCGATAAATGCGCAGACTAGGTATTGGCTCTGCATACTGCGATATCCATATAAAAGGTCACTCCTCGCATAGAGCCAAGCGATGCACCTTCGCAAGGGCCCCGAGATTGGCCGAGTGCTCCCCGCCGATGCCACCACACGCGTCGCCTCTATGGACTCCCGATAATTGCGTTGGCTCGGTTTCACGATATGAACGATACGGGAATTCTTGTTTGTAGTGACTCAATTGCCAGCTCGCTCCACTGAGTTCCAGCTCAGTCATCATCGGCTCGCAAATACAAACTCCCACGGTAGTATTTCTACCTCCGAGCCATCTATATCACCTCCTCGGATTCGAAATCGAAGGAGCTTATGCTCCAGAATACTTCCCAAGGAATGGTTGCCGTAAAAGCAGCCTAATATCCAGTGAAATTACACTGCTTGCTTATCTTGGTTAATTCAGCATATCGTGAACATATCCCATCATGACGTCTTTCTCCCGAAACAAGATCATAACTGCATTACGAGCAGAATTCTAGAAGGTACGTTCCAACTACGCGCATGGAAAGGTTAATGCGATTAGCATAGTCGGCCTCCTGTGGAGGATAGAGAGCAGCTCAATGACGTTTGACATCGCTGGGCACACTCTGCCTGCTCGTATCGTGTTGTTTATATACACGGTAATTATGTGACCGGTTTAGTGATCTATCTACTTAATCTCGATGGCTTCGTCTCGGATTGAGCAAGAGAGACCCGCTCAATTTGAATGGGGCTCGTGATAGGGGTTATTACGGTACTATTATGAATGGAACGAACGCCCGCGACGTCATAGAATGCCCAAAGCGAGATCGGAAACTATTCTATCGTTGAGAGTGTACATGAGCCGTTAAGCGACGTTGCAACGAGCCGTTGCGGAGAAGAGACGCCATCCCAAGGTCAGACTCGTCAAGGGACAACGTGACATATAGGAGACGCTCCAGGTTTACCGGAGCCGTCAATGGGCCCCTGCATGTTGAATACCCATGTCAGGGATTTGAACGGGGCATCAACCCGCGCCGTTTGATCTAAGGAAATCATATCATCAGCAATATGATGTAATGATGCGCGAGTATCCGAGTAAGCCGGTAAAGAATTTACCCCTAGTACTATGTTAAAGAAGTTGATCAACAAGTTGCATTTTTCAACTGGCAACTAAATAAACACGTGCGACTGTTTTGATGGAAAGTTGTTTCGGATACAGGTATAACGTAGTAAGGGGAACGTTTCACAAACACATCACATTAGGTAGAGAATCGTATCCTTTCCAGAGCCTCCCCCCGGACACGTTAACAATAATTGGGCACTGAACGATAACACCACGTATCTAGTGTACAAAGTAGGGCAGATGTGCAGAATATCCGCACGTAAGACTTGGGCAGGTCTGCGTCGGCCTGTGCAAGTTTCGAGCTGTTTCCACCATTTCTGTTTTGGGTCTTCTTAAAATCTCTGCTCCTTCAACAACGACACAACTCGCCCGGTTAGCTCAATCGGTAGAGCGTGAGACTCTTAATCTCAAGGTTGCGGGTGAGTAGCACACTATTAAAAAAAATGTCGTGTGATAAATTGACTAACCCTACCTAATAGGTTCGACCCCCGCATCGGGCTCAATTCCTGATGCCTCCCAGGTTACTGGGAGCAGCGATCCTTTTTTTTTTCTCCTTTTTAAAAAAAAAACTTTTCCTCCTTTGATTAAATTTATAGTCTACTCTTCTTCTCTTTCATTTTCTTCAAGAGTCTTAATATCTACTGGCTTTATATTTACCACACGGAGTAGTCAAAAAACAACCCGGAGACTGATCCGAACTACCGGTAGCGAACTTTACGCTAGTATCCCCACGGTGATGTAGTGTAGTTTCAGCTCGGTGTCGGCTAGTGCTACTACATAGTATGTATATCGTTGAATTGCTGCTAGGTCTACGTATGTGTCAAGGCGGGGGAATGCTTTCTTCAAATAAGAGCCCGGATGTTCTTAACGACTCGTGTTTTCCAAATAATTTGAGATTGTTCAGCAGAAGTCAGCCCCAGGCCATGATTTGAAACACTGACAGCTACGCCTCCCTACCTCCTTAGGCAGTGAGCGGCGCTGAGAAGAACCGGCAGTAGGCCTGTGCCCACCAATAGCCGCCCATTTCCTCCACATGTATTTGAGGACGACTGGCCGGATCGAGGCGACAACAGTAATGATTACCGAACTAAAACCAGCTAAGGTTAGAGGGCAATGAGGTAATGTGCATAGTTGCCTGACAATTCCATTAAATGGGTATGTATCTGATGGAGAAATGTGTCATGGCGTGGACGTAAAACAGGTACACTAATATAATACAGGTGGAGGGGTCGATTGCCTTGCACTACCATTAGAATGCAAACAAATATGGTAGTTATCTCATTGGCTGGCGGCGTAACTGTCATCGATCAACAAGTAACATGTTCCAATCCGATATGGCCATTGTTCCTACGCCCTCCACACTTCCACCTCGCCGTTTAGCCGCATCTGCGTTTGGCACTGATGAAACCTCCCCGCGTTCAGCATTGCGACATTATAATAGCTCAAGCGATAGCGACCAGGCTTGCGGTGTGTTGCCACGTATAATAATAGCTTGACGTGACTGCGCGAGACACCTTCCCATGGCGGGGTTCATAGCCGGACTAGCATTCCGCGACCACCTCTTGATTGGTGCGGTTGCGCTTCTTGCGGTCGGTTGGGTAGTCCAGCAGCTCTTCTTCACCGTTCGTTACCCGTCAAATCTGCCCAGGATTGGCGGCAAACCTCGCTTCAGTTTAAAGACGCGATGGAGGTATCATGCCGACGCTCGCGCGTTATACAAGGAAGTCTATGAGAATGTGCGTGCTGTTTACATGAAAAAAACACTGCGGCTAGTGTTGGTTGTCTTGCTATCAGCTGATTACTTGCGATGAATATGTAGTACTCGAAAAAGGGAAAGACGGTGTTAGCTCCCGGACTCGGATTCCATGACGACGTCATCCTGCCACCGAGCGCTTTGCGCTGGCTGCAGCGCCAGCCCGAGCGCCTGGTGAGTGCGTCTGCACAGCAGACTGAAACTATTCAGCCTTTCTATGGTCTCGGACACGATAAGTTTGCGGACGATCCTTGGGGTGGACTGCTAGTGAAGACGGATCTCAACGCCGTTTTAGAGAATGTTTGCGCAGCCATGAATGACGAGCTGGGCGTCGCAATCGATTCTCACTTCGGGACGGACACCAAGGTCTGGAAGGACATTGATCTAATGCCCACGGTTCGCATGATTGTAGCCCAGGCCGCTACTCGCTTCACTCTAGGGGGGTCGCCCATTGGTCGTGAATTATGTGAGTTACATAAACTCATTAGGTTAGCCTGGTGCAGAAACTAGATATCAATTAACACCATATATAGGCCACAATAAGGAGTACCTACAACGCAGTCTTGACATCGCGGATGCGCTCGTTATAAACGCGGGATTGGGTGGCGCAAGCCCGAGGCTCCTAAGGCCGATCCTTGGCCGCCTCGGTGGTATCGCTGCCAAGCGGCAAATCAAAGACCTGGAGAAATATTTTGAGCCGGTATATCGAGAGAGGATGCGGATACTGGAAGAGGAGACTGCGAACCCGGGTATAGAAACGCCAGAGGACCATATTCAAATAATGCTACGTTATGGTTTGAAAGAGCGCCGAGATGAAGCACTCAGTCTCCACGACATGACCAAGAGGCTATGCATTGCCAACTTTGGCTCGATGCACCAGACGAGTATTCAGGTTGTGAACATGCTTCTCAACATTATAGACTCAGACGCTGAGTTCGACACCATATCAATCTTACGCGACGAGGTCGCCCGAATTATTGGCGGCGACAAGTCAGCCAATTGGAATAAGAGTAAGGTAGCAGCCATGACGCGGGCTGACAGCGTGGCCCGTGAGACACTCCGACTGCACTCCTTCTCCACACGCGGCGTGGCGCGCAAGATAGTCGGCGACGGAGTGGTGACGGAAGATGGGATTGCTCTCCCCAAGGGGGCTACGGTGTCATTCGTTGCCTACTGGGCGCAGACGGACGCTGACGCGTTTGACAACCCGTTCAAATACGACCCATTCCGATTCTCGCGCGCCCGCGAGGCCGAGATGGACGAGCAGGGGAAGCCGGGCCTCGCGAGCCTGAGCTTCGTGTCGACGGGGTCGCAGAACCTCGCCTTCAGCCACGGGAAGCACGCCTGTCCAGGGCGGTTCCTCGTCGACTTCGAGCTCAAGATGATCATCGCGTACGTGTTGATGAACTACGATGTCGAGTTCCCCGCCGAATACAATGGCAGGAGACCGCAGAATCACTGGCTTACGGATGCGTGCCTCCCGCCGGATGGTGTCAAGATTAGGGTCAGGAGGAAGTAGCTTGCGGAATGAATGACGTAGGACTATCTTGGATCGGATATGTTAGAAAATAAACTTGGACTTGAATATCATGAAATTCCGATCTGTGAACCCCTCACCGCCGTCTAGCTTGTGCAACCGCCACTCTCTTGGCAGATGTGCCTATCCTGGCTGTGGCGGATAGGAACTCCTCTACCTAACAGATTACACCCGACGAGATGTGCTTGCGATACCAGCCACCGTGAGCCGGTATCAATGCGTAGCTCGCAGCCACGGCCGATAGAGGCTTTGAATTATTGTTCTAAGCCATATATCACCGCTATCTACTAAGGAGTAGCCGGTTGCTTTTGGACTAGACTGACATAGAAAAGCCGTGACTAGGTGAGATTAGGCGGGTTTATTATTCCTACTGAACACCGACCAAGGAAGGCTGAGTTATGTTTAGGCGACAATTTTAGACAGACAAGCTTAGACAGATTCATCGGATGAAGTATCCGACATGACGGTATTGTCTCGGTCGTAGCTAACACTAGGGCTTCCCATACTGATGAGGGGTCGCCCCTTGATTAATCCACGAACGTCTATTCGTAAAAACTCGCATAGCGCCAGGTACTAAACTTTAGGTTGGCTTTTACTTTTTGCTCATGTCGGTGAGGGAGGGCTTGCAACGCATGCTTTGACCAATCGCGAGGCAACCCAAACCCTCACACACCAAGTCATGCTCATTAGATTCCCGTCCATTAGCTACTATTAATATGAATCAACTTTAAAGGAACACATGATGAGGTTGATTACCATATGCTTTCTTGGCTTCTGCAATATCATCAGTATTTCAGTCGCCCGACCCCTGTATCAGAGTCCTGGCCAGCATCTGGCCCGCGTCTCCTCTTGGCGATAACTCGGACGCAACTTATTTTATAGAAGAATATTTGGCGCGTAACCTGTTTTCGCGATTCTGGAGCAAATTGAACACAATGCCGAGATCCAACAACACATCGGTGCAGACTAGGAATCTAACAATAAAAGGTTCACCTCTACATTGGATGGGTGGATGGTACATCGCCACTATCTCGGTCAGGTACTACCATCCTTAGCTAGAATTCGTCTTGGTACCTACGCGGCCTTACACACGTGCCAACTATTCATTTGGTTTCTGACTGATTAGCCTTGAGAGTTTCTCGTCTAACTGTAGCCATCTCGATACGATACAAGAAACCCACCAGTATTACCCGTTACAAACTTGTGATGTACGCTTGTTCCCTGGACTAGCCCTGCTTTGTCGTCTACTATTATAGTAGTAAATCAGGTGCGCCGCTTCTCCCAGCGACTATCATCGAGCCGATGCTCACTCTCAAGGCGACGAGTTAAGTCGACATTCTTGATGAAGAGGGTTGATAGCACAAAAGCAACGACGGAAATGCCAAGATAGAAAGAAAAGAGCCCGGTGAATCCATACTTGTAGGCCCCCATCACATTATCCTTGTAGTCCCCAGCAGGCAGCTTGTGCAACACGCTAATGTAGCTCTCGGCCTGCTTGGCTATCTCGACTGGAAGCCCGAGCCACTTTAGCTTGATTGACATTATGTTTTGGAATGCTGTGCCACCAATGCCGACCCCCAGGGCCATGCCGAATTGCCGGACGAAGGCGTACATTGAAGCGGCTGCAGCCTCATCCCCTCGTTTACACATAGCTTGCGAGGCGAAATTCTGAGCGTTGAGGATAGTACCTTGTCCCGTGCCGATGACGAGATATGTTATCACCCAAACAGTAGCGGTATCATTATGCGGCCAGATAAGGAACAGTCCGGCACCGATGCTCGCAACGAGCCAACCGACGGAGATAGCCCAGCGATAATTGTTGTAGCGTGACACTAGGCGACCGCAGATTATGCCAGCACTCGTCACAGTCAGCGAGGCTGGTAGCATTGCAATGCCAGTATCAAGCGGGGAGAATCCCTTTATGGCTAGGAAGAAGAACGGGCCACTACACTCATATGTCAGGCGCTGTCATTAGTCCTGTCGTCATTGAAGAACTTACTAGTACAACAATCCGTACATCTGTCATAAGACAAGGGTCAGCTTCAAACGATATTTGCTCAGCACCGGTACGGGGATTTTCTTACTACCATGCCCTGAATGGAACCGCACACATAAGCTATAATCGATGAGGTGTTGTGATACAAGCTATGCCGCAGAAAAGGTTGCTTTGCCCACAACTTCTCGTAGATTAGTGTGACCAGCAAGCCCACAAAGCCTACGATCAAAGGGACCAGAGTCTGGACGCTATTCCATTCATACTATGTTATGATGTAGTCAGCATGTCTCATTCTTCTCTCAATTACAAAGCCCACTGATCATGAGCGTGACGAAAGTACCTAGGCGTTTATTTCACTTCGGTCACCAAATCAAAGTCGCATCATACGTACCTGTGAACCACCCCAGGATACCGCCATTAGAAACGAGGTTGCGGACCCGGTGAAGATAAACGACCCAATCCAGTCGATTCGCGTCACTTTCTCAGAGAAGGTGGCCTTTCGCGGTTTTAGAGTTAATAGATAGGGTACGGTGGCAAGACTGAACCCCAAAAAGGGAAACATGAGGTAGAATATCCAGCGCCAAGTTGTACCGTGCACAATCGCGCCTCCGATGATGGGTCCGATGGCCAATCCGAGGGCCCAAAATCCTAGACTACAAATAGTCGTGTTAATATTGATTTCGACTGGGACGGATCTCTGGGAACTACTCACGTCACTCCGTACCACTTTGGACGCCATCGGAGTGGCACAATATCGGTTTGGATCACCAACCCTAAGCTATGAATACCACCACCGCCAATTCCTTGGATAGAGCGACCGACTAGTAGCATCCCAACGTTTTTTGAGATAGCGCAGAGGATGGTGCCGGCGGTAAAAGCAACAAGGGAGAAAATCAAGCAAATAGGACGACCAAATACGTCGCTGACGGCACAGATGACGGGCATCGTCACTGCGTTGACGAGGAGGTACGATGTACCGATCCAGAAAGCTTGGGTAGCAGTCCCCTCCAGATCTTGGACTATCGTCTATTCGAGTCCCTGTTAGCGCCGTCTCACAACATGAGACTATTGGAACTGGAAGCCTACACTCAGCGGTGTAATTACAATGGTGGCATCAAGGGCAACAATCAAGCTAGTAATAGCGAGCGTGTAGATGATTGCCTTCTCGTGCTTCGACGGCTTCCACTGAGCCTCAGCCGGGCGTTGGGCTTCATCGGCGACAGTAGCAGCCACAACTGTATCAGACATTTGATGCTTCTCGATGCCGTTAGAGTTGCCTTTATAGTCCGATATGGAGGCACTGGTAGACTCCGTGGGAGAAGCTGGTATAGGAGGGAGGGCCGACATAGTAATGACACCTTTTACTGAATTCAGTGACCTTCTGAGAAGGTCTGAGGGATCGTGGTGTCGTGGGCCCCTGTGCTGGCGTCTCAACAGGTGCTGTACTTCTTAGAGAGAGATTTTCAAGTTATCCTTGATACAGCCGGGGAGTAGGACGTTATATGCTGCGCTTACTTTGCGTTCCGGAAATAAGTGCGTGATCAAAAGCCTGATTCTTCTATGTCATGGATGGTCCAATCCAGCCCATGTCGTATTTAGGGACTGACACCGGAGCATCATCTAGGCGCAGGATGCTTGCTACATTAGTCAGTCACTTATTTCGTATTCTGTGTATCCTATCGTATACCTGGAAATGCCGAAGCTTAATCAGAGTTCGCTTTCTGTACCTTTAGCACATCTTCTGCGGCCTCCATTTCAAGGTGTATCATTGCAGCTCATTGCAGCCGGTGTACTGGTGTCCCGTCCCGCGATACAACCGGGCCGCAAGCACCGACGACAAGGCGCATACTTCAACAAGACTTAAGTTAACCTTATCTATAACCTTTTCCGCCAATGCAAGGGGGGCCGGCGTGTTTCTGTTGCATCGTTCAGTAAGCAAGACATGCGCGCGAATATATCGGCAAAAAATACCAAGTTGCTAGTGTCAAGCTATCCGAGTTAGATCGACGATCCCAGAGCCTCGTCCGCTTTCTTACGGGCTCGCCATACTCTAGCACTCAGATACGTCCGGGTACAAAGCCCCCAACACCGGCGAGATTGAGGGACGCATCCCCGGTATCTATGTGGTCTTACTGAGTGACATCGACAACCAACGCAATATTGAACACTCTATACCAAGGCAGGCTCTGCTGACTTATCGTGGCGGTGCGGCGGTCCTCTAACTGCCGGTATTCTGTTATCCTGTCGGCTTTTCGCCCTCACCAGATCACCGTGTTGAAGGAACCGGAACGGTTGAACCCAGGGACCTGCTGTTCCTCCAGCTTCGAACGATGCTGCCTCTACTTGGGCCACCCCATTTTACCTCATTCCTAAAACACTTTAGACCTACCAGTCAATCCTTTATGTTGCACTTTCTAGAACAAATGAGGTGTTGTGTACATAAGCAAAGGCTATCAGTTTAGTCAGTATTAGATTCTTAGCATAACAACACATATTCATCACTCCCCTATACCTAGGCTCTAACACAGCAGTTGTGCTTCCGAGGTCATTCACTACGAACTAATAATAGCTCCCGAAGCTATAAATAATCATTTCATGCATATTTTTTGTGTCAGGTTCAGGAGTCAAGCCGGATTACAGGCATATATCCATTTTATAGCGCCGGGTGAAGAGTAGCCACCAAATCAAGTATTATATAGGTACTTAACTTATACATAGCTTAACACAAGTTAAATCAATGGATTACAGTCATTTACAAGTAATAAAAGTATTTTCATTAAAATTTTGGCTCATAATATACCCACTATCATAATACTCGATTGAAAAGTTGCGACGCCTTGCGCGCCTCAATTCGCATCAGCGATTTTCACTCTCCTACCCAATCCTCGACCTACCTAGTCGGTAATCTCTGCCCTCCTTCACTTAACACACTATCACGTCAATTCCGACGCATATGTGCTCTTGCTATTAAACCCTCAACCTCTAGGGCAATAGGCGACACCAGAAGTACCCCCCTCTATACTGACACCCAGCCGTTGCCCAAGTTGCCATCTTCACCAAGTATAGACAGAATATCCTTTTGTAACGTCAGGGCGTAGCTCCGACGAGGCCGAGGCACTCCACAGCCTCTCGATGCTCAGCAGTTTACATGCACGGGATGAATGAGTCTAAACGATCTACATCCGAGCTGCTATAAAGTCATTCAATAAATATTGTTCTGTGTTGGCTATGCTCTACTAAATGGGATCTACTCCAGCGGAGCGAGAAACACACAACACAGCTATTAGGCGAACACAAAGATATCGATCCATCTTAGGTCAGGGGGGAAATCGATGAGAAACAGCGACTCGTGAATTCACCGTTGGGCTAGATTGGATGGGATAACTAGAGTCAGTGCGAGGCTCAATGCCTCGGAGACGCGAGTTAGGTACCCCTTTGCAAATGTCTAGGGGGCTAATATGTAGACGAGCAGCCAATTTGCGCCACAGCCCCCCTCTTGTACTATCTTGCCCTTCCGTCTCAATGCGCCATAGACAGTAGGTACTTGTGGTACTCCCCTAACTCATCATTCGAGAATCTTACAGCATGCTCGATAGGGGTGATTTCTTTGTCTGAGGTGGCTTTCTCAGTTGTAGAGGTAGCTTTCTCAGCTGTAAGCATAAATTCTGTCGTGCGGAGGATACCAGCTGTTCCTTGACATTTGTGACTACTGTCGTGCCCGCGGGTTGTGACCATGGTAGTGAAGCCCTCAACCGAGTCAGTCGTCGGCCCCCCCTGCCATTGCCTGTACACACTCGAAAGTCGGGGGTTAACAAAAACCGAATTTCTTTCTCTCCTCTTAGCGCACAGCCTGTTACCCGCAAAGACCTTAGGAATCGCGGGTACACAGAAGATGAGGAACAAACATGTCATCTCGATCAGTGCCGACAGATACATGCCAGCTTGATGATAGACTATATCATCGGAACGGTAGAAGGCTATCGATGAATGCAGGCGAAACGCAGCTGATGCTAAAGACCTAAGTATTTTCAGCATAAGAAGAAGTGTCTCTCGGCTGGATTTCCCCACCCACTCACAGAATACCGATCGCGAAAACCAGAATCACGCCAATCTTCTTCTTTATAGGCATCTGGAGGGTCCATATAGTCCATTGCGGGAGAGCAATAATGATGAAATTTGCAAAAAGGTTAACACCAGCCTCCAGGATATAGATCTTCTTTATATCTATGCAATGACCCTTAGCGACTGTGATATCCCATATCTTGCGATATGGCTCACAAGACAGATTCTCTAGGATAATCCAGGCGATATAGAATAGCGTATGAAGGACCAAAACGACCATGCTAGTCCAGTAGAACCTGTTGTGCGTACCAAAAGGCACGAATATTCGGATCCACTCGAGTAGAATCGAGACTTTAAGGATCGCTACAAGACTCGGGTTAGTAATCGCATTTTAACCGTGAGGTGGATGAGTTTGAAACCAGAAGAATCTTCTCAGATATTAATTTTTCCTTGAAAATAGCCTCTACCCCCTAGAAACAGCCAAGACAAGAGTTAAACAGGACCGAAGTAACTCACTGATAGTGACGGCGCATAAGTTGGCCCCGACATGTAAGATCTTATGCCCATATTAGCCGTCATTCTGTCATAAATTTGGATTGGGATTGCGGTTGTTGCATACGTAGATATTTTTGCTTAAACTTTTCAACCGGATGTCCCACTGGTGTACGAAAAGACCGCCGTCCCTTATCATCCAGAAGTCACAGTAGACATATCCAACGTAAGTGGCCTGCTCAAGCCTTAGATTTTAAGTCGCTTCTGACGGTGGGTATATGACACGCAAACGCCTTACCAATGCCGGCGCTATTAGATCTGTCTCGAATCAGCTAACTCTAGATTCAGTTGTTAGTATCAAAGCCAGGTTGTTCACTTACAGTCCTCGATGCGGAGTTTCTTTACGCAGACAATTTTAGCGTATGCTCTCAGCACAATTACTAGCAGCGTTACAAATAGACAGATCGCGTTTGTGACTATGCCTACGTCGTTCTTATTCGGCGGATTATCGAAATTCGGCACCGCCCCGGGGGGCGGCATGAGGGCTGGTCCATTCAACGTCTTCTCCTGCTCAGCCGGGGAGAGTTTGGATAGATCAATGGAAAGCATATCGGGGTAGTTCGGTGCCTTATTTTTGATAGTGGAAAGTATGATTCAACCAGCCGGTTGTGTATCATGGATATACGCACGACATGTTAACGCTCAGCTTGGTCTTCTCGTTGTGGACTTACATGTTATAAATGACATCCGAAGGCTGCATGTGTGACGATTCCACAACAGGTTTGATTGCACTAGGTTCCTCTCTACTACATTTTTTGAATACTGAGAATGCTGTGTAGCTATAGTGGCAGCACAGCCGCGCGGCTACTCTGGGCACCAGTCCAGGGATCCCTCTACGGTATCCTATATACTGCGAAAACTTACGGATTATGGGGTGAGACGAATATTTATACAGGAAGGGTATTACTCGAGGGGTTGTAATGCGACTAGCGTTCATATCGGGACTGGTTGTTATGACCGTTGAATACATGATCGAGATTAGAGAGGCAAAACTGATTGAGAATCAGAGAGTCGTGATCTATGGTACGTACATATAGACCTAGGTCCCTTACCTTGTAATACATATCTTGATCCCTTTGTAACGCGTTGTGCGTGTATCACTAGCCGGCACGAGATCCAAACCAGGAACTATATTGGTCGTACCGACAGCATTCCTAACAGTCACATTATTGCTGCTTGTAACCCCCCAATGACAATGGTATGGCAATCACCACGTGAGGCATACCAATTTTGTGTACATAGTTTTGTCATAAGTGTAGCACTAAGCAGGGTTTAAAATGACCTTATAGCCAATGAGAAGCACCTTGCTATGTACCGATAGTACATCAAAGCAAACTAAAATTCCACGAGTTACTACATAAGTACCAAACAGCAGAGGTATCCCTTGTATTCCTATATAACCTACTTTATAGCTTGGCTGGTGTGTCCATCTTTGCGTCTATCTGTCATGCCTTCGTCCAACATGACACCGTGAATATCAAGCCCTCTATTTGCCCACGTTTTGTATCTGGTGTTGTCACATGCCTTGGGAGGGATATCAAATACGTTATCTATAGGGCAGCCGTGACATGTAGAATTCTGATGGAGACAAACCGAGTAAGAAAAGGAAGGTCTACGAAAGGGATCACGATGTTCTTGAATAGAATGTATATTGATTGCTATCAAAGGGTTTTGTCTTAATGGCAAATCGCGTTTGTGAATTCTTTCAATAAAAGGATATACGGCGTCTTTACAAATTAAGTTGTCAGGTGAACTAAAATGATGAGCCGCTACCTGCTTATATCGCAAAGCTATAGCTAAAATGGTATGTTTGCTAAATCTTAGGACTGTCCTATGAGAGCTGCCGCTGGATTGAGGTTGAACAATTGCTAATGATGAATCATGACGATCTTTCTGTATTGTATCATCCCGGACTTGGATAGCTTGACGTTGGCTAACCAACGCCCTATAGTTACTTTGTACCCATAATGTATATAGTTAGCAAGGGTCAGTCAGCTCCGAGGGGCCTTTCTTTTTCTGATTCTTCTTGCCTTAGGAACAAGTAACCAAACGGGTGTTAGGCTTCGGCGATGGGACCAACCGCGCACCTTAGGAGCGAGCTGTGACGTTACACGGAGGAGCCGGCAACGGAGTGCTTTCTTTCGGCCGTTGCGAGTGTCACAAACTAAAATTTTGGTGACAATTTCAAGCAGCAAACTTTTTTTTTTCCCCGGTTCGTTCGCGAGAATTGAATGGGATTGGTAGGTAATTGGCCGACCTGGATGGGCAAGATAATACTGTCTATCCTAGTTTGTGATACTAAACGTCTTCTATTCTGTTATCTTCATGTTAGGCAGGCGAAAAAAGTTGATAATGAGCTGGGTATTTAAGATACGCATACCCCGGTACCGCTCAATTGATTCTGTAGCCTAGTCTAAGCTCATAGTGAGGTATTAAAGTCTCAACTGCGGAGGGCAACATCCAGCTAGTTAGAAGGCATTCATAAGATACTGGACAATGTTTTCTTTACAGGGTGAAACCCATAGTGATCGCCACGAGTGGTTTTGCGTACGTTGGAGTCTAATAATGACGATAGAACTTGGCTTGTCAATTGCGCATACGTTCACGTGCAAGATGCGTCAAATAAGCCTACTGGGCGCTGCATTTAGATAACGGAACCAATGGGAATTCATTATTAGGTTATCAAAGTGAGGCCAAATCCAAAGTTTCCTAAACGCCAGCTCAACTTTTTCCATTACAAGATGTTATTTGTATACACAGAGGCATTCCACATGGGAGCAAGATTTCATCCGTCTCATGTATCGGTCATCCTTTCGCTCGCACGAAAATTCCAATTCTCTTTGATCCGTCATAATTCTCCTCATAATTGCCATTCCGATATCTTCACTAGGGGTGAGAGGTTCGCTCGTCGTGTTTCCCCGAGATATGTGCTGTTAGGGCATAAAGGCATGAGGACCGAAACCAAACCCATGAAAACCAAACCATTCTTTCTAACTCCGTTCCTATATGCTGATCGAGAATCCTCGCATGTACCCCAAGTCTGTACCATATACACAATCGCCACCTCATGCGGTCCTATGCCGCATTTTTCTAACAGCCTCCGAGAGGACCACCTAAATATGTTTCGCTTCATCAATCAGCCAGCTGTGTGAGCACCCTGATACTCAGTATCATGACTAATAAGCCGATGGTAACGATGATGAGCAAAGCAAAGCTGAACCATCCCATAACTATAGCACTAGTACCGACTCCCGACCGGACACTACCATTGCCGAAGTCTTGCGCTATGATGGAGGCGGCTACAGACGCCGTGTGTTGCCACAGCACTGATACTAGAACGAAGATGGAGGCGATGAAGATGATGGCCAAAGCGATCTGCGACACTGGCCGACTGGGGAAGGGCTTGATCTCGCGCTCGGAACCTTCGCTATCCTCCTCCTCGTGCCAACCGGGAAATGTGGCCAGCAGTAGGAAGCAGACGAAGGCGAAAATGATGGCGATGATGAGCAGATATGGAAACACGACCATGTCTTTAAACTGGCCAGCTAACCAAACGAGATTCAGCGGGTCCTGATCGACTGATAAATCGTTGGCTAGTGCGGTCGCATTGTTGTTACATGACCAGGAGCCGCCATCCGAGTTGATGCATATTCCGAAGTAGCCAACACGGACTTGTAAGTGGGCGGACCCTACGATGTTGCTGATCGCCTGGTTGACATTGTAATCGACCTGTGAGGTGTCGGGAACGGCGGTGTAATGTTTGTAGTATATGGAGAGGAGAAAGATGTCGGGTATAAGCGGCGAAGAAGATGAGCAGCCTGCTAGGAGGAGTGCTGTGCGCCAACGGCGTTAGCAGACGAAGCGCAAGAAAGGAGAAGGGCAGAAGATGCTCACATAATAATATGATGGAGACTGCTATCAGAATCATCAAAACATGGTGGTATCCTAGGAACGGTATGAACCCTACACAGCCTTGTCAGTAGATATTCACGCGTTATGCTGGTTCGAGTCGCACTCACGATACCACCCTAACTGAAATCTTGCTGTTTCCATTCCTCCGACGAGTGCTGGATTCCTGAACTCGTGGTCGCTCTATCCCACCTCCGTCCTCCCTGGGAGCGACGGTGTGGCTGTTTGGGGCGCGCAGCAGCGCAGGAATGCGACGACAGGCGGCGGTATTCTAGAATGACGAGATCGTGGGATGCGGTCGACGCCGAAGATCTCGAACCTTTTTTGATTGGAATTCTGTCAGATAATAGTGCACACAACGGGATAAGGGTGGTGTGGGTTTGTTGGTAGTGGTAGTGGTAGTGGTAGTGGTATTGCAACTTAGAAGTTCAGTAGCTTTCCAATCAGAAAAGAATGGTCAAGCTAGTTTGGAATGAAGATGGAGAAGCTGTCTCGGTATAGAGATTTGAATTGTCGACAGAATCTAGATCTTCTTTCACTTAATGGCCCTTCTACGTGAGAATGAGGAAGTTGGTGGTGGTTGTAGTTCGTGATGGTCAAGCGAGTGACGACGAGGTCGATTAGGTTTTGGAGAAAGATGGATCGGAGGAGGAGGAGGAGGAAGTACGACGACTACGATTAATTGGTGCTCCTATTCGATCTGGATGGAGCGGATGGAGCAGGGCAGCCTAAGAGACCCAAGTAAGTAAATAAAAGATGTGGCTGGGTCTGGTTGCTGGAGCGATCGCTTACCTAAGTAGCTGACCCTCTGTCTTGTAATAGTCACGAACCAAGCCACGTATTGGATCCCCACCTAGGTGTCCCTATGACGGCTCTGATTGGTGTATCGGGGGAGAAGGGGGGTGCTAGTCGCTTGGCCTCCCGGTTTCAGTCAATTAAGGCTCAGCTTGGCGGGGTCTGGCGGAGGTCTGGCGGGGGTACATTACAGAGTACTGTATAGCGCCATAACAGCGCCTTTACAGTGCATCGTCTCGGATACAGCTCGGAATCAGCTCTGTTCGCTGGACCAATCAAACCCTCAAAGTTGCTCTATTTAGGCCAGTTGTCGCGTCCCACACGGCAAGACACTCCCAAAGGCAAAGCGCTGGGCTTGGTTGTTTCTCTCGTTCGCTCTTTTGTCAACAAGCCGACGTCATGGATCGCTATGTCGTCGTTGGTGGCTACATCGTCGTCGCCTATTTCCATTCTCACTAGTGCACACTAGGTCAGATCCATAGTCGGGCAGTACTGATCGGGTATTCCTTTTAACCGTGGCAATTCTCCGAATCACTTCAACAAGTCTTGTTGATTTCTACCGAGGCCTAATCGCCTAATCTATTAAACCGATCCTATTGAATTCTACGGCTAGTGATAGTATTATTCTAGTATTCTAATCTAGTCTAAGTGACTTGGGTATTTGCTTCGTTTTCGCCAATCCTCTATCAGTTAAGTGTATCCTCTCTCCGGCTTCCCCGACTAGACTGAACTAGCCATTCCCACATTACTACCTATGTATGCTTTACGCGGATACACTTGGAATCCGTTCGGTCGACACATCCAAGAGGCCCATTTTCTCTTTTTACACAGGCCCCTTTTTCCCTGTTTAATACACTGCAAGGATCTTGCGATCCAGCTTTAATCTCGCCAAGACCAGGACCAGTCCACCCGTTAGAAGTGTTACTCCTGTCCAAATCCCTAGGCTCACATACCCACCTCGTAACAGGATCTGGCCGCTTATAGGTGTACCAACTAAAGTCCTATTACCTTCACTTAGTTGGTTTGAATTGATATCAACTGGGAAACAATACCTACGTTACGGAAACGGTGCCGAGTACTAAGCCTAGTGCCGTCCCTTGCTGCTCGGGCTTCGATATTTTGCCAGCGCAGGCGCTTTGCAGACTAATGACAGCCTATTTATAGTCAGTTGAGTTTCCTCAAATTGTATAACTGCTTGCTGACATAGCGCAGACTTACTCCTGACGTGAAACCATAAGCAATGGACCAGATAATCATCCCTGGTAGACTATACGCTGCCGTCAAAGTAAATGCAATGATACCTGAGCTCAGCACCGATAGAGTACATATGTTGAAATGCCCGTATCGGTCAGCGAGGTGACCCGGGATGACTCTTCCGAAAAATGATGCGGCATTAATAGCCGAGATGAGATAGAAGGCCGTCGACGACGATGTGCCCTTCGACACAGCGTACGTGGAGATGTAGAAGAATGGTGTGAATAGACCGAGATATGTAAGTGCCAATCCAAGACAGAGCAGAACGAAAGTGAAGTTTTTGAACATGACTACTATCGGATGCTTTGCTTTTGACTTCTCTTCAGGCGATGGCTCACTATTATTCCCGCCTGTAATGCTTCCCTCAGATGTCTCGGGCTCCGAAGGGGCTGCTTTATGTTGTTCTTTCTCGACATCAACCACAGTTAGGCAGGCTACTATGAGCAAGGGTAACATAGTGAAGCCGACGGCTCGCTGTACCCAACCGAAACTCACACCACGAGCATAAAGAAGCTGCTCCAGCATGATTGGCCAGATAATACCCCCGATAGAAGAGCCACCGATAGTAATTCCCAACGCAAGCCCACGCCGGTGAGGCATGCGACGTGAGACGACGGCTACGCAAGGGGTAAGGATGAATGACGTACTTGCCCCGAAGAGGACGGCTTGAGAGAGAAAGAGTTGATAGTATTGGCTGCAGAGAGAGGAGAGGAATATAGCCACTAACTGGCCAATGCTGCCAATAATCAACAGCTTCTGTTATAACATTAATTCCAGTGATCTATGATTGCAATTGTCTTATGGTTGGTTATATTACTCACCGTCGGCCCTATTTTGTCAACTAGGATGCCAGCTATCGGCGATCCGATATACAGCAGGAAAATGGCGACTGAGCCTATCCAGGATATGTCCGAGTCTGTGTAAGCCTTCAGAAGACCGGTTCCATAGTATTCTTGATACACCCCGAAAGCATTGAAGAAGCCGACTGTGCAATACAACGCTAGGAATGCACCGGCAACTGCGATCCATGATTGAAAGCTGGAGATAAATCGTTAGCTAGTACTACGGCATCAGAGTCCGTTTTACGAAACGACTTACCTGTTGTAATTTGGCGGTGGCTCGACACGGGGCGCCATTGTGGATGTGGGTTGAGTCGCTTCCCGCTTCTTGACGATTTCTGACTTCCTCAACGAAAACCAAACTAACCCAAAAGCTCCCCAAAAAAAAGGCACACACAATTTCTTTTTGATACAATTTGAGTGTCTAGAAAATCTCAACATTCTCCAGCAAGGTTTATTATATATTTATCTATTTCTAAGCAGACAAGCAGTATTACATGCTTTCCCCGGATATTCCGCGGATTGTCCGACCAGTTCGCGAGTATTATTGGTTGGAACTATGTAGTGGAGAGCGGGCATCTCGGATCATCCACGGAGTCATCTTCCACGAAACAACCCATCTAAGATACTCATTGTCAACTTTGCTGATGGTAATCTGCATCACACTGGCTGTGGGATTATAATCGTCCCACAGATGAGCAAGCTAGGGAAGAATGAAACGCAAAGAACCCATAGCGGCAGATTCACAGGAGCCAGCCCAGAAGAGCGGTCGCCGCCAACCTCTGACTTCCTGTCTCAACTGTCGGGTTAAGAAAATAAAATGCGACCGAGGGACACCCTGTGCTTCATGCGTCGTTCGGGGCATTTCTTGCACTGGACAGCCAGCTTTAAAACCTGCTGCCACTTCAGAGTATAAGTGAGTATCCCGCATAATTCTCAGGGGTACTTTAGACATGTAAGTTAACCGATCTTAAGCGCCGACAGCCTAAACACCGATGCATCTATTCTATCAAGATTGGCTAGCTTGGAGAGGGCTGTCTTTGGACGTGCTCGGCCTGTGCCTGATGCAATAAATGGCAATAATGAGTCAAGTCCTAGCACGAAGAGTCTATTACAGTGTAGCCCTGCTACACCAACACAGCTCACGGCCGTCACTACGCCTTCATCTTTATCACATCAAGATACGGAGCGCCAGCAGGCAGCGAGATTTCTTGACCAAACATACACAGGAGTTGATTACAGCGTAAGTTAATTCTGTATCCTGCAAGCACCACGTAGAATATTGTCAAAGGGTAGTCAGTCGGGGTGAAGGCTAATGACGGGCAGGTTACAACTCAGGCACACCGATCACATTTCTACATTGCTCCCGCTTCTTCCCATCAGGTATGCTGCAGCCTCTATGCCTCCTTTTGACCTATGTTTCTAGCGGTAGGAGCTCCGTAGTCGGAAGTTCTTAAGTCCTATCGCGAACGGTGCAAGCCACGAAACTCTAAATAATATTGTACCATTAACGATCAGTACTGACCTCGAATTCCTCGGTAAAAGCCCCTTGCGAGTAAACATGCTACATGGATCGAAAACTCAAGCAGATCGGTGTCTGTTATGACCCGAGATGAGGCGTTGCTACTACTTCGTGATTTCTGCGAGAATCCGTATCATCTCCTTCCAATAATATATGAACCAGCGGCTCGGTCTTTGATAAACACCTTTTATACACAGCTCGAGCAAGGCCAAGAGGGTGATCCAACAGCCGCCGCCTTAATATTAAGCATTGCCTCTACTAGCGCCTCGTTCTTCAGCTACGACAGCAGCACGCATAAAATCTTCTCATCCACAAAGGAGGCAAATCAAGCTTCCATAGCTTGGAGGCAAACTGCTATGGCCATACTCGATGACTCTCAGTTCTCTGCTGAGCCAAGCCTCGAAAGATGCCAGGCGAGAGCAATCATAGCCTATGTAGTCTCTAACATCGAAGGCTGCTCGGCTCGTTATAGATTTCTACATGGCTGCTCCATAGCTATAGCGCGCGATATGTCGTTACACCTAGTTGATAGTACAACGACAACAAGCACATCAGACGATCCCCCAACGAGAGAAATAAAAAGGAGACTCTGGTGGCATCTAGCATCAACGGACTGGCTCCTAAGTCTCGTAGGAGGACCGCTTGATGGTACTTGTAAGTGATTCTTGTGATAATGGATACACATACTTGCACGGAAGGGCTCTTTCTCAGCTATTGTCCGTCGCGGTTAGGGAACTCGGTGGGAGTCTAGGAGCTGACTTTGCTCACCAAAGACACTGTGCAACCACGCCACTTCGTAGTGAAGCGCCCTAGAAATCTGAACGACAGCGACCTAAGCCAGGACGACGAAACACTGACGTATCCGCTACACGTCCTGACCCAGGTGTCATGCTTCCTTCAACGAATCCGTCTCGGTGAAATATGCAGGGAAATGGCCGACGCTCGAGCCCCTGGGCTCTTGGGTGTAGACATTACCGATTTCAACACAGTTACCTCATTAGATCTTCTTTTCGAAAAGGCATTGGCTGAAATGCCTCCGTCCTTTCGGGGAGAGGCTCCGATCCCTCGAACTGCACCCCTTCAATTTGCCCAACAGCGAGATTTAACACTTATATGCTTTAACTTTAGGAGGGCTAGATTGCACAGACCTTTTTTGCTCCATGATACCGAAAACCCTCTCCACGAAGCATCTCGCCGCCAGTGTATCACTTCAGCCCGAACCGTCCTCTCTATTTCAACCAAGATGCTGATGCTAGAGGAACCGTCCATCGTCGGCCCCAACCAAACCCCCGAGAACCCCTTAGCATACCGGGCTGGCCTTGTTATTAGTGGCGTATTCACGGCATGTGCCATCCTGGCTCTTAACGCCGGGTTACTGCGGAGCCGTATGAAAGGCGATGCTTGTACGAATGATGCTTCTTCAGAATTACATGGTGAGATAACACACGCGTGTCGTGTTCTTGCCAAAACTGGAGAAAAGTCGGCCTTTGCTGCAAATCTAGTTCGTAATCTAGTACGCCAATCCCACAAACTTCTCCAGAACTTCCCTTGTAGCTAACGCGCGTTTAAAGGTGGGAGTGTTAAAGCAGTATAGCGTCAAGGATATAGACCATCTGGTCGCGCCCACTTCAAATTCGAATCTCATTGCTGACTGCGGTATGGGGAACAATGCACATTCTACGTATGCGGCGAGAGACCGATTGCCATCTGCCGCTGGAGATGCGATGATGAATGTGGCAGACAACTTTACCATGTGGAATGAGTTCTTCACCACGACGCCGGAAATGGAGGGATACGACCAGCTATTCGCGGGTCTAGATTTCTACTGCGGACCGACGTAGCCTTCGGCGTCTTATCGAAGCGCCGTATAGTATCCCTGTTCAGTATCAATTCGACACCGAGGCCTGGGTAGCATGGGATCAATCCGCACATTCACATTCACGATGCATCGTCAATAGGTCATTCAATATAGTTCGCTAAGGCAAATCGGATTACTTGATACGTGAAGCAGGCAAGGCGGACGAGGGTAGTCCTACGACATAAGTAACGAGGTTTATAGGTCCGAGCTTGATAACTTGCGGTAATACGTGTCATTGAAATAGAGCAGCGCCCTCTTACAGGTTTGGCTTGTTGGATAGTCGATATAGAAGCTCTGCCAAAAGAACCGCCATCGAAGCGGACGCCGGACGGTACACCTGCTCAAAGCCAAGTGTCAAACCATCTAACCGCCTGAAAGAAGGCTTGCTCCTTTCCAAACTTCTGTCGAGGGTCGGAAACGTTAGCACGCACACCAAAGCCGTGAGAAACGCTGCCATATAAGGCTAGCGAGTAGGGCTGAGTGGTGTTTAGGAGGAGGGCCTCGATCTCGGCGCGTCGGGTCGGTGGCATCGCGCCATCGTTGTCTAAATTACGGTTAGACTAGATGTGAAGCCCCATCGATAGAGACAAAATTGGGGTTCACTTACCGGCAGCGGCTACGCCAACAGCACCCCGGATTGCGTTGATCTCCTCATTTTGAAGGTTACTGGGGTGCGCAGCGAAACCAACATTGATCCCTGTGCCTTCAGACAACCATCTGAAAGTATATCGACCACCAAAGCAGTATCCCGTAGCAGCAATCTTAGTGATCTTCTTAACATTCTTCAGATAGTCGACGGCTACTGAAATCAAAGAATCGGTCTCCTCGGGAGTGGCTGCAGCAAGGAAAGCTTTCAGCTGAGTCGGCGACATGTCGACGAGGTCGAGGGTTGACGGCGTGCCATTGAAGAGGTCAGGCGCGACGACGAAATAACCCGCGCGACCGAAGCTATCCGCAAGAAGCCTGTTCTCTAGCAATTGGATACCAAAGATATCGGTCAAGTAGAGCACAGCTTTGTCGGATGGCTCCCCCGTGACGTATAGGGTGACTAGGTATGGAGTTAATACTCTACTCTACTCTAATCGTTTCGGTTTAGTTTGCACACCATTATTGTGAACTACTTCTTGTCCGACGGAATTTCCGGTATGAGCGATGGCCGAGACATCAGCTATGGGGCAGTCTTGTTGACTAGTGGCCGCAGAGAGGGAGAACCCAATGCTCCAAAGAGCGGGAAGAAGCTTAGAGCCTAGCATATCGGCGAGGAGGATGATATTCAAGGTGGTCGCAGATCCCTAAGACGAGTCGGCGCCAGTTGGAATGTTAGCAAATATATATCATTTGAATTTACGTCTCGGTATCTCCACATGGCGCCCCTCGCCACGCGGCGTGCCATATAATTCAAGGAGAAATTCCCCTAGATTGATATCTGCCAAGATATATAAACTGCCTAGATAGGTGGCCAAGCCCACCTTGTCCACCACACCGTCAAGGTTAATTACTACATTAGGAAGCTGGCGGTCGGCAATCGTGGCTCGGAGATCTAGGTATAGTGGCTAATACCACGCTTGGCAACTGCCGCTTACTAGAGCAAATAGAGCACTCTAAGGATAAGGTTGGGCCTGACTCTACTCAAAACGCGCACAGTCACAATACAATATGAGAGAGCAACACATATATCGCTGCAATAGCGACATTTGCCAAGTAATTTCTTTCAAATCATTTAGAGTATGACTATGGTCTTAGCAATCATTTGAAGAAAAAAAGGTACATTTTCGGTCAAAGTTGAACTCAAGAGGACCGCCAAAAGGGAAGATAGGCGAGCACACGGCTGATAACGCTGAAACCGCCCCGCCAGAACTTGAATAAAACGAAGGCTATGAATAAGAAGCCCACATGAAAGATGAGGAACCAGACCCAGGACCACGCGAACTTGACTCCGTCTCTGATGCCGAGGTCGGGCTGGTTCCACTGTGTCATGGTGTTGTAGAGTTCATAGCTAAACGTGTTTTCCACATACGCCTGGAATATCGTACGTTCTGGAGGGGGTATTGCGCTCTAGTTGGTTGACAAAGGTTAGATAGACGCCACCGGGATCTAGACATGACGATCTAGAAACAGCTTGATGAAAGACTGACCTCGACAATCGAGTAAAAATCGTATGCGAGAACTTGGGCTTCCCAGTTCAATAGCCCGCAATGCGCCGTGAAAAACTCTATGAGACTCGGGAAGGTTACGTTGTGTAGTTCAACCCCTCTCAAAAAGAAAATATTGGCGAATTCGGGGTCCAGGCCGCGATAGTCGAGATATTTCAGGAACCAGGCGCGGACTTGCGATGGTGATGCTGACAAACTCGGGCAGGTTTTTTGTACCTCTTCCCGAGATGGAGCGCTCCGTTCCATTGTATCCCGTGAGGTTAAATAGCGGAGGAGATGAGGTTGGGCTTATTTCTAATGTCGATCATGTAAATGCGCATATGGCGGAAGCGCTATCCTCCAGTGTCGAACCAGTAGGCTTGAGTCCGACGAGCATATTGGTGGGAGAAAAGCTCGTTCTGCATTATACACATACGGCGAGGCCATCGGTTTCCTACCATGTTCTTTGTGTCAAACAGAGAAACAAAGAAACAAAGGAAAAAACCAAGTTAATCGAACACGGAAACGGAACACAAAGAACTTCTACCTAGAGGATGGCCTAGCAACGTTTGGTGGTAGCTATTCCTTACCATAGGGGGCGGGGGAACATGGGCAGTGAACTTTCAGACTAAAGCCTCATGCTTCTTCTATTCAGTCTACCGTGAGCAGATTATTATAAATCAATTTTCATTGCTGTCTGGCCAGTACCACTTTATGAGATAGGCCAAGCTACGGAACACGCCGTGTTAGTAATCGGTGCTTTGTCATTACTTCTATAGAGGCGGTGTCAGAGCTCGCAGCAATTGAATCGGCATGCCGGCGCCCGTGTAACCGCCACGCCGTCAGCCATACCCCATTTCCCCGGCTTAAGCTCCGATGCAGCTCGGGAGATACCAGTATGAAACATAGTCGCTAGAAATAGATTCGTTTAGGTGAATTCGGATGATAAATTCTACGTTGAGGCGAGCATGCGACTCCTTCACCGCTCTTCTCAGGAGTTCTCAGTGAGTCATGATATTGAGCAGGGGGTTAAACTGTTGGCCCAAGACATATCGCTTACGCTGCGTCACAAAGCACGGCGTACCCATTGGTCTCGTGCTAATGGAACAGCAGCAATATGCCCCAGCCGCTTTGCATAACGCGGATAACGCTTTTCAGCTAGCCTTTTGATTTATCAGTCGCTATTCGGGTCGCAAGTGATGATTACTTGAACAGATCAGCCGGACTGGTTTGGTTAGATGAGGTGCTGAAAACCCGGTAGGATTTCGGGATGAATGGCTGTGAGGCACAGTAATACCAATAGATTCAATTAAAAGTCGTGAAGATATTTCTAGTTGATATCCCAAGTCAGCCTTTTACTGTCCGTGACATTCGCGGACACCGCGGGCACCGTTGGCGATCATCGCGCATATTGCTGCCGCATGTAGTTAAGTGTGTCCCGTATGCGAATCGAGTGTTGGCATGCGCGGGGTACGCAGGAAGAAATACGGGATATAACCCGACTACGGGCCGTCGGGGGATATTCTCTTCCGAATGCAAGCTTTATGGATCGCCATGAAGCAATATCAATGGTTGTAGAGTAGATGCATCACGGTGCTGACGAAGCATCGTGACAAACTTACTTGTGCCGACTACCATCAGAAAGAACATACATAGTGTCAGAAAAATAATAGAATGAAGGATCTAACCTTAGAATACTCGGGGAAAAAAAACTCCTCCACGGGAAAGGCTCGAGCTTTCAACCTCCTGATTAACAGTCAGACGCGCTAGCCAATTGCGCCACCGAGGATCCTTGGCGATTAGGAAACATTTGTTGACATAATACGATATATTACACTAGCCACAATGGAGGCTGCCATCCCTGAATGATCTTACCGGACGTACCGAGGAACCCCACGTCGCAGCAGGTATATAAGCGCCTGTTGTAGTCATCGAAAGACCTGTTTTCTTGTGATTTCAACATAGCAGTCGAGTCCTCATCTCGGAACCCCTGACCACCATGGCCAACACCGCGAATATTACGAGCCACGATGTCGTCTACGCCGGTGGCGACAAAAAAATTCACTACTTGGCGGCTGGTCCCATTAATGGCCCCTTGATCATCTTTGTTCATGGCTGGCCCGGCACAGGAATTACCTGGAAGGCACAGGTTGAGGCTTTCGCCGGGGTGGGCTTTCGCGCGATCTCTCCCGACATGCCCGGGTACGGCAAATCTACGGCTCGTCGTATTCTTGACGACTACTCGCAAGAGGCTATTGTAGAGGGTATGCTGGCCCTCCTCGGAGATACTGGTCGTGACGCCGCCATCTGGGTTGGTCATGACTGGGGTTCGGGTGTAACATCGTCGGTCGCGACTCAGCATCCCGAGGTTGTCAAGGCCCTTATTAGTATCGCTGTTCCATTCCACACGATTGAACGGGGTTGGGAGGGATTCCTCCCGACAGTGAACAGGGAGCTCTACCCTGCAGACAAATACGAATATGGACAGTGGGATTACCAGAGACACTACGAAGAAGACTTCGAGAAAGCGGTCGCATGGTTCGAGAAAGACATTGTCGGGTTCTGCAAGGCCGGCGTGCAAAGATCATCTCCACAAAAGAGCCGTTTCTCGGCTGGAACGGCAACGGTGCGCAGAGATGGCGGTTGGTTTGGATTGAAAAACCCTCCTCCAGTCGAGGCGTCAGGTCCGCCTTCGCTTCCGCCCGATGTCTTTGAGTCGTTCGCCGCAGACATGCAGAAGACGGGATTCTGGCCGGGGTCGGCATACTACATGCACCATAAGCGAAACGCCGAGTACAACGGAAAGGCGGCGAGCGGTGGCAAGCTTACACAGCCCGTGCTATTCGTCCACGCCACCTGGGACCTTATCTGTGATACAAAGACGTCGCGCCTCGCGGAGCCGATGAGAAAGGCTTGCAGCAACCTGACCGAGGTTACCATTGATGCGGGCCACTTCGCCCAATACGAGAAGCCCGATGAGGTGAACGCTGCTTTTTTCAGATTTATCGTCGAGGAACTTCCCAGCGAGTGGCCAGGTTACTGGGACAAGGGGTACACCAAGAACAAGACGGTCTTGTAAAACGTCTTTCCTCTTGAGTTGGACTACGTAGTGTCTATTTCCATGCAATAGGATATTCAATTATATCAAAGGCAATTGATTATATAGGCAAAGCTCCGTATTGCACTTATCAAATGTGAATCTCCGAAAGATAAGACAGCAGAAAATTATGTGATGCACGTGTTTTAACCTAGCGCTGCAGTTGTAAAGCATAAGACACCTGTCTTTGCCTCGGTACACATAGGACTACTTGTGCGTATCAATTTAGCAGTGTTCATCAGTACATCCCCTATTCTAGATAGCCTAGGAAGCGGACGTATTGCGTGTAAGGAAAAGGTGATGAAGTAAACAGCAGCTGCATAGTGATATTGCTATAGCAACTATAGTTTTATTTATAAAAAGGCATCACCGCTGAAATAGACGAGCCTGCTCCCGTTGATCCGATAGTAAGTCGAACTTTCGTCCCTACCGCCGAGAATGGTGCCTTTTTATAACCCCAACAAAACGAATATTAGCCAACTCCTTCCCATGAACATATTTACACTAGGGGGACGCACTATGTGCCGCCATGAGGATGAACGCCACCGCTCATTAGAAAATTTACAATATAATTGAATTACTTGACGCCGCACTCAAAATGTCTGGAGAGGGAGTGAAACACCTGATGTCTCTTCTTCGACCGGGAAAGATCTCGGCGAACCCACCCGACTTGGGCTTCCCACTGTGGCAACGTGGGAGCGGGACATAGAGCTGAATCCGCTAATTTTGGAAGGTCGATGCGAGAGTGGTTCAGTGATGTGAGAGCTATAACCACGGCGTTGTCGCCATTCGTTGATGAGTTTCCCAGGTGCTACCAAGGGCTTCAGGGCCGGAATACTAGCACATATTATTGCGATGTTGACCTCCACCATAGACCAAAGATTCACCTATACCTTAATCAGATACATCCTCGAACTGGCATGGTCAAGAGAGAAACGTACTAGCACTCCATCCTTGAATGGGTCTTCGGCGAGCGTATAAATATGAATAGAATACAACCTGACGCATGACATGGCCGTGGCAAAACTCCCAATGCCAAAGATCCCGTACAGCACGTAACGACTATGCCGTGAGATCTTCAAGGAGCGCAAGGTAGGGATTGGCAATAGCAATATCCAAACGTCAGTCAAGATATTGAAACCAGACGTGACTACCTATATATAAGTTTTACGTATTGCCAGCATTGGGATATCATGACACTTACAGTAGAAAAATATTGTTGTATTTATACATTCCCCAGGTAATATTCGCGTGACGTCCCAGGCTTTCTCAAGGGGGGTGCATTGTCCGAGCGTCGTTGCAATGCAAACAACATAGAACGTGACTATGAGCACGTTGGTTCCGAAGCAGAGCCTTTTGAAGGTAGCCCATATGGCTAAGCCCCATGGTTAGACATTCTATGGCAAGGGGGTCAGTAGGGAGGAGGAATTATTACCAAACCGCTGATACATGAAAATGATTGAAGATTTGACAGAGAACACAATTGTATAGTAGAATATCTCAATCGCGAAGGTGCCCTTAAATTTGAATTTAGTGCTGCCCAAATACGCGTGGGCTTAGATCAGGTTTCCTATAAAATACCTTAAGAAACGTAGCCATCTCGTTAGATGATAGCGTCATTATCGGCATTCCCATTCCTCCATGGAGTTTTATTACATATATCGTGGCTTGATAAGCGATTGTGAATAACTAACAGCAGTTTGAGCCATAGGCGGTCAATCATTTCGTAGGAAAACTTACCAGGGCTCCAAGAATCATGTAGTCATCTAAGCCAGGTTTAAATATCATCAAGAATCGGACGATCGATCTTGAAAGTACGATAATAACTTTTCGATATATGTCAGCTAATAGAAGCCCCAGGGGCTATAAATTTACCATGATGGTGTCTTACAGGAAATCGACGTTAAGGTAGTAGATAGAACAATGAGAGCTACCACTTCAGGGTTATACATCGACCTTGCCATCCCACTGAATAGAAGTCGTAAGTCAAATAGGGGTTAATTCGGTGACAAAGATTCAATGTTCAACAGAACTCATCCATAAGCGATGGCAAATTCGAAGGTTCACGAGCCCGAAAACCCTTTGATATTTAGCACGAGCACACGCCAGGAGCGAGCACATAAATACTCCATGCATGTAAGGTGAGAAAATAACCCGATGTCGTACTAGACTACGACGAAGGTAAGAAATCTGACCGTAGCCCTAGATAACCCACGAGGCGGGATCTTGCATTTTGGAAGTCCGTTCACACATGCACGTATAAGCTAACAAACAACGCGGCTGAATGGTCTCCGCTTGTATCAGCAAATCGACGTTACCGCGGACACATTAACACTACAAAACCCCGTATCAGGTGATTCATCCCGTCCGCTGGGATCTACCCAATCGGTAGAACTACCTTCCCCCGGCCAATTATTCTCTCGCTTTAGTTCCCGGGATGCGGAGATCGACCAAGATGTTAGCTAGTGAGGTTCTTTAACGTCAAGGCGTGCATGCTATCGAGTTGACATTTAGGTAACACTTAGGTATCCAGGTCAAAGCGTACAGGCGTCATACTGATGGAAGGCTTGGCATTCAAATAGCTCCCTCCACAATTCTAATGGGAACTCATTACTTTCGAGGACGTCATGATCTACGTATCATAACACTATCGATTATATCAACTATTCTATTAGGACTCAAGTTACCACCACTCTAGGAAAAACTGAATAGCCTTACTAGAAGTTGCTTGGCCGAGTTCTCCTTGTTATGAAAATAAGCCGATAGGATCTCTCCTATCCCGGTCCTACGGACTACGAACCCTTGCCCCTACAGGGCCCGGATAGGAGTTTTAGGTTGGGGAACGTTATATCAAGGTGAATATATGATATTGTTACCCCGCATATATAGAGGGGCATTGAAACGTGACGCAACTTAATCAGCCGAATAACCAGATAACCAGATTTAGCTATAACCCTAGATATCGCCTCCTCATAGGCGGTATTCCGTTTCAAGGATTTCGAGATCTTGATATTAGCTAGGTGTGCGAAATAATACGCAAGACAAACTGTTCGTCTTGCCTAGCAGGGTAGTTTTAGCGAATCCATCAGCTACCACCTTAATCACCTTTACTCTCCCGATCGACGGTAAATGAACACCACATCCGCATATTCGTCGGCTCACATGTCATCTATAGCTTCAGAAAGACCCCCAAACGGAGGGGCCCACTCACAGACCGAGATGCATTACGACGGCGGGAGCAAGGGTACGGCTAGGAATTTATCCATAGGAGGGGAGGGAAGAAAGCTATCAATGCGTAGATCCACACACCCCCCTATCTGAGATGCAAGTGTCCTAATAAGCACCTAATGTGCCCGAAGAGGTCTGTCCGAGGCGTAGGACACGGGAAGTTACTCAACACCATGATGGAGTAGGTGCACAATACCTAGAGAAATATGAGCTCATAATATTTGCACACTAGATGGAGGGGAAAACTAGCGACATCAAGAGAAGAACGCAGAGAAATCAAATCAAGGAATGTAGGTGAGATTGCCTTACCCCAAATTATATTAATTTTGCTTATGAGGCCGAATCCTCTTCATTTCTAGGAGAACTACACTTTGATCCTCCGCTTCCTTTTTTCCCCGATGTCATAACATAGCCTTTTTTTTCTTTTTCTCTCGAGTGATAGAAGGATTCGTGGGGGTATAGAAATTAGCGACTGTAGATAAATTGTACCCGAGTACTTGGTAAGAGCCGATGTTGGAGTTAAGTTAATGCAATGTCAGACTCCTCATTAGCCCCCATTTTCTTTTGTTTCTCGTATTTATTTAGGCCCTTGACTAGGTTATTAGCAGGCACAGAGTGCGGTATATACTTACGGTTCTTTACGGAGCGCTCGCGTTATATTTGGTTCTTTTATATACAACACGAATGTTAACTAACTGCTTTTAGTGTATGTTGTTCATGGAGGAACTCTGACCTATTAAACTCGAACTTATTACTAAGGCATACTATAGACCTAAAAATGCTGACTTAGGGCCTAGTCACGGCCCGAACCTTATCCTTCTCAGTCTCTATAGAATAGAAGGTGGCCAGAATGTTTACTGCCTCAGCGGTATCAAGCGGTAAACAGAATTTCTTCCAATAGAGAGGATCTATAGGTATTTTGTAGTGCCCATACCTAACACAGTGTATTAACCAATCCTTTGACTCCCGATATCTCCATTGATGCCACTGACTCGATACTCTGCGGAAAGTACCGTATTCACGTGATTAATACAGACCGGAAAATTGTCGCTTTCACGCCCCTTGTTGTCCTAGAAACCTTCAACCATTGCCTCATGTAGGACTGCCACTAGTTCGCCGACCGTCTCTTTTGACATCAAGCCCCATGCAGCTACACTCTAAGCAACCATACCAACTAACTAGGATCTCAAATGTTCGGGTCCTGTAACAAACTGTATTGTACTCGCAAGTATCAGCAATATAAATTAATCTGCGCTGGCTAGATGCCTCGAACAGTAATTTCGATAAAAAGAATACTGACCTCCATGATAACCCCTCCATCTAAGACGTCGGCCCCTTTCTATTTTCTCGAAGGGAGGGTGGCAGGCATGGGCATACTATCGCATAGCACACTCGCACACAGGCCATACTAGCTTCATCCCTTCTATAAGCTTTATTCCTGTATGAGGCCAACTAATGAAACTATTAATGCTGTACCTGGCCTTGAAAAGCTTCTTGGTTTGTGACAAGAGTTTATCAAGTCATCTAATCTAATTGATTGGTAAAATGGCAGACCTATCAAGTTATTTACAGAGCCAGAATTATTTTTGGAGGGTGTCATTTTACTGGCTTCCTGGGAGGTATTGAAAGTGATTTGATATCGACAGAATAATAGCCCCACCCCATGACTGGACTGGCTTTGTAATAGATTATTACTATTTGTCAAATGCTGCCCATCACCGAACACCCCTGAATGGATGCCCAGTTGCAAATATCTTGGAAGGTTGGTGTAGGTAGTGGCGTTCGGATGCGTCAGAATTTCTCTGGCCTATTCGTCATAGCTGCGACTAATAGCTAAGCAATAGATGTTGAACAAATACCTTGCTACAGTCAGGGTCGAAGATTGAGGGTGTATCATGGTTTGATCAACATTCATCGCTTGCTATATTATCTAGGGCAAATGCTAATGAATAGGTATAAGAGCGTCTTTTTCCAGTAACGCCATCGTCCTGGCCCGATGTCTTCAAGAATCAAGATCCATGCATATACGATCGATCTATCGGAGTATAACGCGCACAGGGTCCGTTCCTGGACCGTAAGACCAACCCTAATTTCGGACAGAAAAACTCTAATATTCCCATGTGGCATGGGTCACTCATATTACTGAAGCTCCTTCATCCATCGTAATACGTGAGTACCAATGGATCGTAAGAGGCGTTCCCGTACGCGCTTCCGCCGTAGTTTAAGTAGCCGGCGACATATGGTTCAGGAACCTCTCGTAAAATGGACGCAGCATCGCCGAATACCCAGGCTGTTTGCATGCCTGATGTGTGGGGTTACTATGTTAGCCGGGCCAAGATCCCGCGCGCTTGAGCAGGCAAGGAAGTTAAAAACTTACCCATTATCATGTGATGGAGAATATGGCAGTGCATAAGCCAGGCACCGACGTTATCGTCGGTAATCCTAATGCGCCACGCCCTCCATCCAGCTGTCACCCCATCCCTGCCCCTCTCAGCATAACGGAAAAGCATCGTGGTATCACGCCGTGCTGGCGTGTAGTTCTGAAAATGCTTCTCGTTGGCAACAGCATCATATGTTCCATTACCGGATCCTAGGTCCCAATAATGTTCCCCGTGGGCATGCATCGGGTGGTATTCAAATAAACCTGAGGGACCGGAGTTACTGAGCCATACTATATCCAATACTTCTCCGACCTCGGCCGGGAAGGCCCTCATCGCCGGATCCCAGCCTTCATGCTTCACTGCAACTTCATAGTTGGGCGTTTTGCCTGTTACATATGCCTCTATGAGATACGGCTTATAATTTAAGGCCGCCGCTTCTCTATCAGTCCAAGAAAGGTCGTTATTTCTACATTATTAGCCTAGCCCATACATAAAGAACAGAGCAAATACTTACACCCAGATCAACGATCCGGTGACAGAGCCACCCTTATATGTGCCGTTTACCACCTTTTCTTCAACCGTGATGTATAGGGTTCGAGTAACTTCCGATAGTGAGGGAAATGGCGCCTGGGGTTTCAGAGGTTCCAAGGTATACTCCAGCCAGTTGGTCAGTGTGCCATCAGGTGGTAGGTAAACAGGAGAATTGTCGGGATTTTTTCCAGGGGGCTTAGACTGCCAGCGCCTATTTCCCCTTTGTTGAGGAACATTGTAGAATCCTCGTTCAGGGAACCCAGGCCTCTCGATGTCTCGCCTCGCCTTTGAAGATAGGTTGTAATTGTACTGTAGTAGTGCGTATCCTTGAAGACTTGGTGTTCGTCCGCGGGTCTCATACCGAATCCAATACTGGTTTTTACCTTCGGCGGAAAGCTGATCTTCCGATTTTGTAGTGATGAGTGGATCAAAGCGCTGCCCACCCCCAATTTGGATGTGATCAACCCGAGCCGGCTTTGTATAGGATCCGTCTACGCTTATGATTGTTAAGTTGGTGTGACCTTCGATTCCAAGCTGTATAAATGATATAGTGGCTCCGCCAATAAATCGGAATCGATATGTTTTGCCCGGATCCACCGTGATAATGTATGGCTTGCACGAGTCGTCGGGCGCAGTGTCGAAGGAAGCGGTACCCGACCGGTCATTGAATACAAGCGAATCGGGCTCTCCTGGCCATATGAAGGGGTTCGATAGAAGGTCGTGCTCGATCTCTTGGTCGCTCTTCCTATAGAAATCGCTCAACACGACCGCCACGTCCTCATCCCACTGATACGGCGGAGGCTCTGCGTCTTCGACAAGAAGTGCACCATGAGCTGTCATAGATTGGAATCCGATATGAGAATGATAAAAATAAGTGCCGGCGTCGCCGATTTCGGGGTGAATTTCATAATCAAAAAATTCTCCCGGCGCGATGGGCCACTGAGATACTTGAGGCGTCCCATCGGAGAAAGGCGCCGTTCGCATGGTAAGTCCATGCCAGTGCTAGAGTCCCGGATTTGTTAGGCCACTAACTAGCCACTACGAGATGAGTACACATACAATGGTCAGATTGCGATCAGGTAGGTGGTTGTAAGCCCTGATCCAAGTGGTTTGACCTTCTTTCAAGTAAAGTGTCGGCCCAGGATACGTGCCATTGAACACGACTGAGCGCCGATGTTCACAATTTACCGTTATATCTTCCTCGGTGGCGTAGATGGCATATTCGGGCTGCCATAAACTATCGTGAACGGCGGCGCTAGCTGCTAAACATATTCGCAAAAGCCCTGCATGGAACAACAACGACAACAACAGGTGTAGCGGCCGAGGCATCGTGAACAAACTTGTTAAAAATGATGCTGTTTAAGCTATACATGAAGCTTTTGAAGACATCTTGGACAAGAAGAATCCTTGGTTTTATAACTGTAATCACGACGGGACGCAGGAACAAGGGTTGAGCTAGCTGCTCTCGGCTTCAAAAAAATCTCGCGATGTCGGCGTAAAACTTCGACAAACATCCGTCCTTCGTCTGCACGTACCTTAGTGCGCATCTAGATAGATGCATGCAAGGGTCTAAAAGTAGTCCATACCCACGGCGCACATAGCTGAGGACTTCGGCAAAGTTGATCAGGGTAGGCCATTACAAGACCTGCTTCTCAGCCCTGTCGATTCACCCTCAGGGTATAGTTGCTAACACTTAGTGCACATTTTCTGGAAGTAGGTATGCATGGAGTATGCATCCGGAGAAGAAAATGACTATCTGCCTAGATATCATGTACGACTTAAGCGGGTTTCCGTTCCGTTGCCGAGAGACCGACGAGCGAAGTAGATGAGTAATAGACAGGCCCATTAGCATAGCACGTATATCGCATGTGGCGTTTGGGTTAGGAGGGTTGAGTAGTGTAGCTAGTATTGCTGCAAAGCATCATGCAGACGGTGTACTGCAGCGATGTGAGTAGGTAGTATTGCAAAGAAAGGGAAATTCGACATGCCACTGCATGACCCCGCTGAAACGCCAACATCGAAACGCCCAAGTGTCACCTAGATGCGAGTATACGTGGGAGTAGTCGCACTAACATCCCGACGCGATATCGCTCATAATCGGATAGTAAGTAGCTAGGCCGAGTGATACTCTAGTGTCTGAGGTGAGATCTTCCTAACCAAGAGGATATCCCGCACACTTCCGGCCGTATACTAGGAGACATACAAAAGACCCAGTGTCGAGCCCAACCTTGGGAGGCGGGCCGCATGTCGGCGTCGGTGAATCGGAGGCTCGTTTTCCACTGACAGCCAAGCGGCCAACCCAGGACAAGCGTCAAGCATATGGGAAGCTAGCCCCTACAGATGGAAGTGTACGGCGAGGATACATGAGTGAGGGTAATGACAAGGTTGACAAGTGAGGTGGAACAACAATAGCATCATCAGAAGCACAACAAAAGTGCTGTGACACAGAGTTACTATGGCCCTGGCTGGCAACGGTGTTTCCGAAGGCAGACTCTTAGGTTCTGGGTTCTCATCTAATGCAGAGAAGAATAACTCACAGACGGGACGGGAGCTCATGCTTACTACTACAGCGAGATATTAAATTGAAGGTCCTGACTCCCTACCTACATGTAGATATACATACCTGGGTACTGTACTGCCATGCCGCCGCTAAGAAGCCACAGTGAAGCCACAAGGAAAAGCCACAGAGGCAAGCCACACTATTATATAATAGCGTCAGTGACAATTTTACGGCAACAGTGTAGTGCACATATCTACATGTATGTACATTGGAGGTAACTTTCTATACTTTCCGGTCCCTCTCCCTTCACGCACCACATACAACTTAATCTTGTGCTATCAAGGTCTATCCTAGAATGAACGACGCCCTTTTGAGTAGTCCGGGGTTCGTTGAGAGAACGAAAACCCGGGCCATCCCAACTTTCGATAAGAAACCACAGCAGCAGAAACAGCAGGTTGATACAGTTAACCCTTGAGCAAGCTAGTAAGGTAGTAAGAGCCTATCTTACTAGGTGCCCGTTTTGATGGGTGATGACTTAACACGATTGTTGCCGCCCAGCCCAAATCGCGCCACACTGTCCGATGTCTTGACGCCATGTTTGTTCATTTCACTCGCGTCTAAGAGCGGCTGTTGAGACCCCCGTCTCGGCGTCCCTCGGTGCCGATTCGCCGCCACACGACGCGTATAAGAGATGACGATCCCCCCTCCAAGACAGCCGGCTGTGGTGGGCCATGGCTGCCGAAGTAACCCTGCTGTGTTACCCTGAATCAGCTTCGTTCTGTAATTAAATAGCATGATTACACAAGCACGGCCACGGCGGATACGAGTCAAGTCTATCTTATAAATTGGATGTTGCATCCTAAGCGGATGTCTCGATACTCGGATATATGCAGTGTTGCCATGCGTGCGTGTTCAAGCTCCCTAGCACGCGAGCAGGTGACCAGAAAGTGGCCGGCCGACGCCGCAATGTTGATTTCCGGCATGTGGCGTTCCACAAAATGAGTCGCATGCACGCAAGCAGCGCTGCTGCATTCACCTTCGCGCACCATATCGCGGGTAGCGATTCTGCAGCTTGAATACGCCAAGGTAACAATTTGTATTGGTCAGCCACATTAAATTTTAGATTGCTATCATTACATTTTATCTTTTCGAGGCAACCTTCCGAGATCTATTACATTACTTGGGCCTCGTCTTACTTAGGCCTTATAGTGTGGCATCCACTTCGTCCACAATATGGACCTTAATGCTAAGGCTGCTAGTGTCGGCATTTAGCTCAAAAGCCTCGATCGCTTTCTCCAGCGGGAATTTGTGCGTCACCAGCTTGTTCAGGTTCAGGACTTCGCCGCTGAGACACTGAATGGCGGCCGGCCATGTGTCTCGATACCGGTTGATGAACTTGAGATCGATCTATCCGGTTTGATATCAGCGTTTGACGATCGTACCAATGATAAATTGAGCCTGTTCGATCTTAAAGACCAATCAGGTGGATACTTACCTCGGCCAAAGACAGATGCATGAATGGAACATTGTTCATGACTGGTCGACCAACGCCGATAACCACTGCGAGGAAGTTAGCTGCCGTTACTTAGCTGAGAGACGAGGAACATGTCTCGGGGCGAACGCCACGATTCTGAAATCCCTCCTGAAGAGGCAAATTTTCACGAGACGATGCATTCAACTCCGGACAACTTCTGGGGATATGACGGGATATGACGTACTGAGAGTGCCTCCCCTCCGAACAACAAAAGTCGCTGTACACACACTACTTTCAACTCCCGTGCATTCCATGACTGATGCTGGCTGCGAGTATTCGTCGTCGCCATACATCTTTCGAATCTCCCTTGCATTCTCCTCGGGACTGAGTTGTGGATTGACCTGGTAAGTCTGGCAGTGTGGGACAAAGTCCTCTATATACTCCGTTAGCAGTTGCCAGTAGCCATGGGAAGTGTTTCAAAGAGCTGTTGAGGGTGTATAGGACCAGGCCGCAATTAAGGCCTCATGGCCGAGTCTGCGATGCTAATCTTCGATGCTAGTCTTTGAGGGCTGCTGAAAGGATTTGAGAAGAGCATGAAACTGCCTACTTGCGAACTTTAAACGTCCTGCGTCTATATCTGTGATGACTAACGGATGTGCACCAGACGCTCGTGCTGCGGCAAGAGCAACGAGGCCGATAGGGCCGGCACCACAAATCAAGGAAGGTTGCCCAAGGCGAACATTTGCCCCCTTGATGCCGTGTAGAATGACGCTGAGGGGCTCAAGTAGGGCTCCCTCAGAATATGTCAAGTTGTCTGGAATTCTGCGGAACTCGTCAGCGATCTTCTCTTCACGAACATAACAGTGCGTCCGGCCTGGCTTACTTATATAGCCACTTAGCCGGATGGCGCTTGAATCTTTGAATTGTCCCATTGTCAGGCCAGATGCCCGAGAATTTCACATTGTCACAGAGATTATATCGACCCTCCATGCAGAGGAAGCATTGCTCGCATGGTTCTTGGGGTTCGATGCCCACTCTGTCACCTGAGAGGCTGTCAGCATCAGATCGGATTACTGACCATCGATGTAGACCAGCAGGAGGTCTAGCAACCAACTCACCGGGTTTGAGGTTTGTCACACCCTCTCCGCACTTGAGAACAATACCAGCAGCTTCGTGACCCAAGATGCAGTCACCTTTAACCTCGAGAGATCCTATCCGTCCGGATTTCCACAGGTGCATGTCAGATCTTTAGCCAAGACGTCAGTTTTGATTGTATCTTCCACGGTTTCGAATGTTCATAAGCACATGATATGCACGAGATACATAAGCTGGCGATCTTACCCGCAAATTCCACTGCATTTCACCTGTAGGATAACCTCTCCAACGCCCGGTTCTTCTATCGGTGCATCCACAAGCTTTATTTTATGGTCTGCTGTAACTTGGAGGGATGGGTTCTTGTATTTGGTGGCGTCGCCATTGGTATGGCCATTGGTAGTGCCATTAGTATAGCCGTTGGTGTGGCCGTTGGCATGGCCGTTGGTGTGGCCGTTGGCATGGCCGTTGGTCGTGCCATCCACGGCGCCATTGGTATGACCGTTCGTATGAGTCCCGTTCATGATGGTATGATGCAAGGAATCCAATATTTTCGTGATTGTACTGAGTGATGGTTCCAAGTGAATTGAATAACTGCAATTATCTTATAGAAGCACTCTAGAAAACAAGAGTTCATATATAGATTTTCATCGCACTCGATACGTATAGTTTCGCCTCTAGTGCCAATACTCCCCTCCTCTATTCTGAGTGCTAGTGCGTTACAGGATAAGGTATGGCCAAGCAGGCTTGGTATGGCAGGGTTCGATGCGTCGTGAGCGGCCAGCGGGTTACCATATTAGGATATTCCATTGGCGATCTTAACTGTGACAACTTGTAGCCGCATAAGCCTGTGCATCTTTGTGGGGAAGTGGGAACGCAAGACAGGTCCAGATCACCTTTTGTAGTGTCCAATAATCGACATTTCCATTGTTTTATTTAACATACCCGCTAAACGTTTACTTATATTATTTTTTTCGCTACAGGGAACTAGCAGGTGTCGAGGTCTAGTTCTCAGTTAGATGCGTATAGAGATTCAAATCCTATGAGCGCTAAGCTATAGTTGGGTTGGCTCCCATCGTCTTTAGATACTGACTCGTCACATGCATCGTGTTTTGCTAGTCACAGGAAAAAAAAACCTTGATATCTGATTATTCAGCTTCCGTTCACTACACTACCGACTAGTGGACTTTACTTTACGAGGAAAGGATCCTAAATAGGGATAAAGGTCTCTCTAATAGGATATAGGTGAGGACTCTTAGGGTTAATCTACCCGGACTGGCCGCTAGACGACAACGCCTACAATCTAGATACTAAGGCCTCCTCGAGACTAAGTATATACTGTTGCCGGATCCGAAGGAAGCTTCCCACCACTCCCTGCTGCCGTCGGGTAACCGATCCGTCTCGACCATTTTTTGGACTTGAAGCGATTTGTGAACAAAATGCAGACGCCGTCACACGTCTCAACCCCCCCAATTTCGGGGTGCTTCCCGAATAGTCCTACCGGCTAGCGCACATATCCGGCATCGCCTTTCTCGGGATGGCGCAGGTACCGCCCAGACTAACGCGGCCGTTGACGGCGCGAAGACGCGGCCCACGGCCAGGCCATGTTGGGTGGTATTGATTATGAAATGTGACGTATCGAGGGCGGCGAACCACAAAGACCACGAGCTGGTTCGCAGGACGTCCCTGTTTCTTATCGCAGAGCTATGCCAGCAGTTCGGTGGCCGTCGACCTGAGGAACCACTACCAGGAATCCCAATCTCGGTTGCAACAAACCAGTCGAATGACAATTTGCTTGATTGGGGCTAAGAACATCCTTCGGCTTCGCCTTTTGGTGATATGTGATACGACGCACAATGCACTCCTCATACCGGCTTTCAGATATGACTACCTCGCTTCTCACAGGTGGTAAAAACCACATAGCGCGTGATGCTGGCTCCACCGAAGAAGAGATTCTATACTCACCCGCGTCAGACTTTCCAGTTTGAGAGGAATAGGACGTCGGAGGGGAAAGTTTAGACGCAGCTGCAACTACCCCTAGTTGAGAAAACGCTGATGCTACCCCTAGGCCATGCGTGTATATCCCAAGACGCGCTTTAACGTCTCGCGGGGATATCATGCCATAACGTGTGGGCAGCTCAAGTCACATCATTCATGGCTCATAGATTCACTGTATCCGGGGAAGCCCGAGCGCGAAGCAGAAGGTCAACATTGAGGTGGCAACAGGGAGTGAGTGAATGAGTTCGCCAACACGCGGCGGGTCTCGTCTAGCGATGAGGAATTTATCTAGCCGCGGTGTGCGAGCAAACTTAGGTATAACGTCGCATCAAAAACCACACACGGTAGGCGGCGCGTGTTAACAACAAGATCACGTGTAACGAGCCGGTCGCTCCAGCCAACACCAAGAACTCGGCGCCAAGATGTGTGCGTGCGGCTGATCGGTTCGAGATGGGCTGATGTCGAAAAGATCGTGGACGCTCTCGAGATAACACGAAAAAGCAGGTCTACTTGCGTTGAGTTAGGAAGTGCCGTGGCGGGCAATGCTCTCGTCCACGGCGGACGAGGTTGTGGAGAACGGGAATCCTTCACCCGCATTTTGACTATACTGGTCTTAGACTTATTGCGCATTGCCCAGATTGCCGTGAGCAGGTCGGGTACGGCAATAACATGTAACTAGGCAATACACGAGGACGCGAAGGTCCGTGAATGGTTTCCACTCTCCGTCTCTCTAGTCGGACTTGCGCGAGGCCGGTCATTCGCGCTTCCTCTGTCCGGTGGCAGATGGAGAAGACACGCGACTTCAATTCAGACGAATTGTGAGTGCAGACCTTTGTCTAAATTACGTCATTACATCGTTGGAGGCTAGCCTCCACTAAGAAACGGGAGAAGTAGGCAAGCAAGCAGCTATCAACAAGGACGCACGAAAAAGGCCTCGTCGCCGAATTCGAAAGTGCAATTAAAGATCAATTTCTCGGCGCACTGGGATGAAAAAGACTCTATTCCCGGTCGCGTTGGGCCTCGTGTTTGATCCTAGAGCACGCAGATACGGACGGACCATATGTTGGGACGGTAAATCCATGCCCGTCCGTCAGCATGGCTTGCTTGCTTTGCTTAGCCCCGAAAGATGGAATTTCGTATCTTTTTTCCCTCCTTTCTTCTTTTTTCTTTTCTCGGTGACGACTTCACGCATGCGCACCTCCCTTTTCGTCCCTCCCCCACCCACACACCTACGCTATCTCGGAGAATCATCAACACCCCCCTCTTTCACTAGCCCAACCTCATCGCAGTGCGGCATTAATGGGTCATCATTAGGACAATACACACACACACTACGCGTCCGCGAACGCGCCATGCGCGTGATCGCCGACCAACTTAGTTATTGGCCCCTCTACGTGCCGAATTTACTGTCCGTCGGCCCCGAGGAAATCGAGGGCGCGTGGACTACGATCCCCTCAACAATGACGGAGGCTAGGCGTCATCGCCACGGTGCAGTATTCGCCGGGTTAGGCTACATTGCGCGACACATGTTGCTCCTAGCCAGTTTACCATAAACAGAACGGGGGCGGATGTGGGCACGACGGCGCCGATCCGCGCATACAATGATCTATCCGCCTTCAATCCGACATTCCCAGCATCACGGCGCAGCGCTCCTTGGCGGATATAACGCGACCCGTCGAGTCCAAGGCCTAGGAAGAAAGGGACGAGTGTGTGGAGCTAGCGGATTTGAAATCGCATCGACGGAAAGCCGATCACATACTAGCAGTACATATCGAGACAACGCTTCCATCATCGTTATCGAACCGCGCTCGGTCGACGAAATGAATCGTGCGCGGATGTGGGGGACCTGCGCGAAAACTTGCTTGGCTCCTTGAGAAGATTGAGTAGGACGAGATGCTAGTGGGATTTTCGGGGCCGTGGAAAACTAGGGGGGAAGAAACGAAATGGTCAAGGAGCAAACACGACAGATAGGGGTAGAATGTGTGCTTGTTGCTAGGGTGGGCTGGTTACGGCACTGCCGCAAACTTGGGACTCGTCTGTCACGAGATACCAAAGTGCAGCTGTACTTACGGCGATGAGTAGCAAGTAGAAATACAGGGTATCCCAGCTTTTTCGACGTACATCGCGATATATCTCACTCACATGCGAGAGGCGGTTCAGTACAGGTACTAAATTATCGTACAGTACGTTCCAAGTCTAGCCTAAGGTATTTTACAGCTATTACTCACATAGCAGGGAGCATGAGATAAGTCTTCATAAATCCTCATACAAATACCACACTAGCAATAGCAGGCTAACAATGCGCACTAGTTATGCCTTTTAGGCGGTTGATAGAGCTCACCTGCCGTGATTCTCAACGCCCTCCTTCTCAGCCAATTAGGCATGTCCGTCCCATTTCAAAGTGGTTATGGTGGAGAGCTCTGGCGGCGAAGCCATGGCATTTATTTCTTATAGGAATTTGAAACGGTATTAGGGAAGAAAGTTGCGGCGCGAAGTAGGCCGCGCATAGCATCCGGCAACACGCCCCCCTGTAGCATACGGACGTAGTCATTAACGACATCAGCGTTTTCGATCTCCTGAGCTTTTGTTCGGGTGAGCCAATACTCAAAGGGTCCTCCTACTCAGTGCGTTAGCATTGCTTTCCTTTGGTACCACATATCAGGGCCGCTTCCCCAACACGATTAGGCTTGATGGGAACTCGTGAGGGCCCAGAGAAAAAATAGAAGGGAGAAGGAGAGGCAACTAGACTAGATGTAATCGACTCAGATAGCTAGAATAAACATATACTTACGGTTATGTGACAGTGCATCGCCTAACTCACTACATCGCTCACTTGGCGTGTGCTCGGTATGTAAGTCAAGGAAGTGGTTTATCATCTTAGAAATATCCTTCAGCGGCCACTTGCACTGTGGAATGTTAGCATCGGCCATTACCACTCCCAAACTGCGTCTTGAACGAACTACCCTCAAGGGGACAAGAGAACCAGCTAGTTAAGACATCTAGGTTGAAGCTGGGGTCATACTGTCGTCTTTTGCAAAAAGGGCAACTAGCAAAGTACGGAATTGAGGAAAACTTACAGGCGCACTAGGCACTCGGTTCGGGCCGGCTTCGAGATACTTCCGAGACTTACAGAGGCGGCAATCCCAGTATCCTAGGCGCTGAAAAGTGTGCGTATACGCTCCCGGCGAAGCCGTCGAACTAGCCTCTGTGCCCACAACCATGCTATCAGCGCCGTCGGCATCACCATCGGCGTCGGCATCTACATCTACCTCCCCACCTACAGCTGCACCGGTCAATTCGCCGTTATTATTTCCAGTGCCTTCAAACTCGCCACCTTTGCTCTTCCTAATGCGCCGTCTTTTGTATTTACCAGCAGGCGTTGCAATGTCTCCCGAGCGGTAGGTAGCAGAACCCGAACCTCTGAAAGCACTAGTGGAATAGGATGAAACGCCTAGACGTGCCTGGGCGTCTAACAGCTGAATCCGATGTTTACAATGCCGAATGTTATGGCCGCAGTCTAGGATACGGATCTGAAGTGTACGTATCTCCTGGGGACTGAGGTCTGGTTGTGTAGTTAGCTGGGTCTGACAGAATTCCAAGTCGTAACGGTAAGCGATAAGGTCTTGGTTCATCTGGCTGCGGGTGATGGCGTTGAGATCACTGTCCTCATAATTTAATGTGTTGACACTTCCTCCCATGGCAACAGAAGAACTCAAGTCTGAGGCGGTATTGCTGCCGTAGCTATTGTTGCTATAAGAAGCCATGTTGCCAAATTCATCCTATCACTGGGTTAGCGAATTGATAGGCAGCGTTAGTGCGCCTCAAGAAGCCTCTCTCTAGGTCGCGAGATGGCATTAGGTAGTTGACATACTTGAAGCAATCTAGTGAGATTAGGTACGATACGTGCAAGGTGATTGCTCCTATTCGCTCCATGAAGAGACATGATGACAGGAACGCAGTCAGGAGGTTGGCGGTATGTGATGAAGTAAACGAAACCAGTTTCAGATAAGTCGATCGCAAAACACAGAAAACGCAATTGAGTCCAAAGGTAATGAATGATAAATGAAGTTCGTGTTGGCTTTCGTGAGAGTCTGAGTTTAAATCTTCCTAATCTGATGCATAAATGAAGGGAAAGGGAATAAAAATTAAAAAAAAAAAAAAAAAGAAAGGAAAAAGAAGAAAAGAAAAGGAAGGAGCAGACAGAATAAAAATCAATTAGTGCTGGAGACGTCGGTTGATTGGCAGAGAAAGCTATAAAGTTAGAAACGGAACGTGCAAGTTGCAGTCGATGTAGATGCTCTTTCTTCTTTTCTCTAATGCTCTTTCTCTTCCTTTTTCTTTCTTTCTTTCTTTCCTTCTTTCGTTGTTTCCTTGCCTTTTTTTTTTGTTCTCTCTTACTACTTTCCTTTTTATTGCCTAGTACGTACCTAGGTCGGGGGGACCCATGGGACTTTTTTTTTTTTTTTTTTCTCCGAACAATTTGCCCCCCAGGGATTCATTTGATTGGCTGGAACCAAAGACCACATACTGCATACTGTTCTACGCGTCGCTGACTGGCTCAAATTATGGACTCTGCTCTTGCTAGGTAGTGCTATTTCATATGGGCAGAAATATGGGCAACGATCCCTACCTATGATTTTCGACAAAAAGACATAAATGTTGTTATGCTGAAGACAATGAAATGGACATTCCCATCTATAATATCTATTTCAAGACTAGCGCCAATTAAGAATGTGGAGAATTACCTACTTGTACTTACAATTTTCTAGTGTGTAGTGTATGACGGTATCTACGAATAAGCATTCGTGGAAATGGACTGCCCGCGTCTACTTAGACCTTCTAATCGAATAACAGCTGAATATTCGATCCTAGTGATAAAGGTATGGGAACTCATTTGTTGAGTACCATACATTATTGTACGATTATGTTCCAGGTGCTCAAGTTCATCGAAAGTAATAACGGCTACTTGGATCATGTTGGAGAACTGACATTTGGTATCGAGCATCGTCAAACCGACGAAAAATCAACCCAAGCGCCCAAGAAGATACAACATATATCAAGCTTGCCAGATTCGAACCACATATGGTAGTCGATGAAAACAAATGCGACCTGTCCCCCCAAAACGCCACGGCTATGCAGCAGTTCTAGCCTTTTTAAGCCTCCAGAATAGGCTAGATGATGAAACCAACACCCATGAATGCAAAAATGCAGAAATGCAAAGAGGAAAAAAAACCTCTCCTCGCCACTTAATAAACACCACCAACCAACAAACCCTCATGAGCGCGATTAACCGTCCGTCCACCCATTCCGGGGATGGCGCGCAACTGCACGAGGGTCTCAATGCGATCTCCATCTTCTGACTGCATCTCCAAGTATTGTACTAGATCACGCGCCTTCTTGGGCCCCAGGCCTTGGAGTCCCATGATCATAGATAAGTCTCTCGAGTTGATGATGTCGAGCAAAGCCTGTGAGATCGGTCCTTCCTCTATTACCAAGTCTGGAACCTTCTTCACCGCTCTTGACTTTTTCCCTTTTCTCTTGCTCTTGCCGACGTGGCTTTCGTCATCGTCGTCATCGTCGGCTTCAGCAACGTGGTAAGCATCATCATCCGTTTCAGGCAATCGACCAGGCTTCTTGACCCTCTTCTCTACCGGTCGCGCCACAGGATCCAACATAGACTCCATAGTATCGATGTCCTGATTCTCACGCTCTGCAACGATACTGGCTTTGAGTTTCTCGATTTTGCCAAGGAGCTTGGCTTGGCCGGGAAAGTAAGGTACAGCCATCTCATACATCTTCAGCGCGCTTGTGTTTTCACCCCGTTCCTTGTGCTGCCGTGCCATCAGCAGAAACCGTAACCCTTCGGACCGAGCGTCATCATGACGCCCCTCATCGATCCGCCGCTCGAGAGCTTCGAGGCGTCTCTTCACCTCGTCGCTAAGCTCCGATGGCGGCGGCGCTGATTGGGTCCGGGCAGCTAAGATCTCACTAACCTTCTTCTCTACCATAGCCTCGATCTGATCTGCTGAAATCGACGGTTGAGATGGCTTCAACTGACGAGATACAGCAGTCGGCCGCACGAGCTCCGGCCGGGTGATCTTGGAGGGTCGGCTTCCAGCATCGGTGTCCGAAGGGCGTTTAGGCGGTTGGGGTGACCGTTTGACAGCCGTATTTGCTGGCCGTGAGACGGGAGCCGGTTTCGCCTTGTCAGTGTAGACACTAAAAGCCTTGACTGGGCGGTCTACCGGTTTAGCAGCAGCCGCTGCGGCTACGCCGGCGTTAATATTGTGAGCATTCGCCAAGGGTCGCAGGGGTTGGCGGGCAACGTTCGAGCCCGAGTTCGTAGTTGATCGAGGTGGCTGCTTATAGACAATCTCATTCTCGATCTCACGAACCTCGATACGCTTCGCACGAGAGCTAACATTCAGACTGCTGAGAGTGTCTAAGTGGTAACTCCGGAGAGGGGCGAGATTGAGGATCATGATAGTGATTCCATTATTCTGACCAAGGGATAGGATGCGCGTCATCTTGGATTCCCTGAAGGGGATGCGGCGTTCGCCCCGGGCGATAGCATCAATGCATTGACTGAGCACAAACAAGCTCTTATTGATAGCAGCAGATTCTACCAGGCGCTCCTTGCCATTATCTGTGCGTCGATTATCCTCCGATCCAGCCAAGTCAATGGCCGAAGCAGTGCTCTCGCGAATCATATCTCCAGTCGTCTGCGTTACCTTGACGCGTAGGATGGCGTGGCTTCTGCTACTATGGGCATTCAACTTGGTAGCAGCCGTGACACGATTCGTGTTAGCCTCAATGTATAATTGTTCGAAGTCCTTGAGATCTTGGCATGGACGTTCGGATAAGCCAGCAACGACGGTCTTGCCATTGGCCTCGGCGCGTAGGGGTAGGCCCGAGGGTGTACGCTTCTCGACTGGTTCGAGCAGGTCAAACACTTTATCATTGTAGATCTCGTAGTACGAGAGGGCCACGGTCACGTTGGTCTCGCCATTGGAATCTTTAGAAATCTTCTTTGCCCTTCGGAAAACACCACTCAGCAGTCTTGGAATAACACCACGATCCGCCAGCTTCAGGCCACCTCGCATCGTGTGCGTCTTGCCAGTGCCAGTGACACCATAGGCAAATATCGTTACATCAAGACCGAGGAAGAGAGATTTAAGGTGAGGAGCAACTGTTATACACGCAAGAGGCAGAAGTCAGTAATGCTGCACGATGCCAATCACAAATAACGACATGCACCCGAGCAACGTGCGTACCTTCTGCCGTGAACAATTCTTCTTGGGTGGTAGGCTGATCATAGACGCTGTTGAAGGTGAAGGAGAATTCTTCGGACTCGTTCCTCGGATTGGGGATCTTCACGACAGTGCTGGACCTCCCATCGTCGGTGCTCGCAGGACAGACGATGATGTCTTTGTCGAACTCCTTTTCCAGAAGGGGACGTATGCGTGCAACAACCCTCACCGACATCCTTTCCTTTCGATTGGCTTGGAAAAGAAATGATTCATTGATTGATTGAAGATGCCTCGCCGCGTAGGGTATACAACGAATGACGCGATGGACGCTTCGCGACAGGGCTTCTTGTTGTAGGACCTAATAATGTTGGTGTTATTGTCAACTACCAGGTTCAAATAGCTCTGGTGTTGAATTGAAGGGACTAGCACTAGAACTTAAGGGATTAGTTTAGAGCTTAGACCAATCCGAATCGCGTCTTCGCGCCGCGAGTGGGGAGCTTGTTGTAAGGGGCAACGCACACACCTACTGAAGTTTGGGCTTTGGGCACTTTATAAGGGGGAAGCCCTTAAACCCCACTAAAGCCATACCTATTTAGTACCCCGAATGCCTCCCTGATACCTGGCTACCTCCTACCAGTAAAACACCGAGACACGAGGGAGGCATTTACAAAATGATCCAAGTACGTATCTAGTAGATCAATCTCACCATTGTGGTGGCCGAGAGACTTCAAATTGCTTCTGATTCAATTTTATACCCTTGCGCTCGAAAGTGGTGCATAGATCTAAATCTCTAGCTTCACCCAATGTTCAAGGTTCGATACGCCATAAAAACTAATTCAGATCCAAGTCTGTATAGCTCGCAAATAGAGTAACGTTAGTCCCTACTAGGTAGCTCAGCTATCAGCAGTATCAATCGACATGTATTTATTAATTTATATTCACAAGCCAGTGTACCATCTACGTCATCTTTCAGCAGTTGGTAGCTCTAACAAAAGGCAAGAATGGTGCTATATCACATGACAGCATATTAAGTGAAGGTAGTGTTGTATTAAACTCACCAGGCCATCTTCCCCTTTTCCGAGGCGCAAATAGAATCACCAATCAATACCGGGCTCGGTTTCTTGGGCATCATCAGACCAATCACAAAGCTAACCGAGTCCCAGTAACAGGTATCCTTGGAGTTCAAATTCCACATAGGGGCTTGCTCGTGCTCAGAAAGAAAGGGAGAAAAGCAGTAGCTTGTCTCGGTGATGTCTCTCGGCAACATCTTTGCCACGCTTGCTATTATTATCATTTATGATTATTCCGGTAGGCTCATTTGCTGATTGCAATATAAGACTCTGCTTAACGGCTAATAAATACCGGCAATGTGCAGACTTTCTAAATGTCAAGATCAAATGGCAACGGTCTACTAGTAGAAGGCAGGTAGGCCGTATATAGAGCACGACTTCAACACGCGATATTGGATATAGTTTGCTGCATTGGGTTTGTATTTATATACAATATGTACTAGATGCCTTTTAGGCCTGAGAAGTATATACGATGAATAATAGAGGCAAAACGCCTCATCTGCGTGCAAATGACCACAACGCAAACATGCATGAGCCTATGGTACCCCGAACCGTGCCGACCCCGTGCCGAATTCATGAGCCCATCCCAGACATTATCCCGTTAGAAAAACCCCTTTTTATGACCAACCGCCAACGGTAACCTTGAGCAAAGTGGGGTTATCACCAGCAACGGTACCCGAGGCGTTCTCGCCTTCGGGGTTGATGTCGTCGTACGAAAAGGCATAGCCGATATTGTCCTCCTCGTATACATGCACGATGCGCGAGTAGTGGCTTGTCGGGTCGGCGGTGTAATAGCTTTCCGCAGGCAAGCTGGGCTGAACGTTGCCGCCATCTAACAGGAGGGTGCTGCGGTGGAAGGCAGCGCATAGCCGAGGAACGACGGCTTTGTGAACATCATTGTCGCCATCAATAATTGCGAAGGGGCCGGTGTTGCAGCCGTAGATATCGCCGATGATAGGCTTGGGGTAGGCACGGTTGTCGCCATTGCAGCTCAGCTGATCGTCGCTGACGCGGCAGGCAACGTTGCCGGCATCATTTTGGGTGTTTATAATCAAGTCCTCGTTAGCATACTTAGACCAGACCTCATCGATATACCCGTTATAGTACTCCGACTGCCAGCTAGGATCTAGGTCGAGGTATAGATTGGGAGACAGGACTCGGAGCGCTTCGCCGCTCTCGCTTTTCATGCAAAGCTTGTCCCATCCAGCGCTGTCCGCGCCGTTTTGAGTGTTGAGGTCGTCGCAAATGTTTTGAACTGCACCGGCTACCAAACCCTTGACGGTTTGGACCTCGCCAGTACTTAGGGTCAAAGCCATTCCCATAGCGATTCCAACCCAATCAACGTAGGTAATGTTGGCGTAGATCGTGCCGTTCTCCCAGTTAAACTCGACGAAGCCCCATTTTATAGAGGCAGAGGGGTCCTCGGGGTTCGCGACGGAGGGCTCAACAAGGGCCGTCCTGCCGGTTTCAGCATTAACTGAAGTGAAGAACTGAAGCTCCCCCTCGGACACCCAGATGCGGGAAGAGATCAGAAACTCGGGTACTGTGAATGTAGTAGTAGATCCCATACCGCCAAGCTCGGTTTTGATGTTGCCCTGAACAGGGACTGGAATTTCCGAACCACCAGCATCGGGGTAGAAGAGATTTCCGTCGGCATCCACCATACAAGCAACGCCGTTAGTGTCCTGGCCCGTGATGTATAGATACATCTGGTTCTCACTAAAGTTATTGACGATCTCGATCTGTAGTGGGTTGTTTCCCTCGGCCGCCTCTACTTTAGATGTACTGTTAATAGTGTTGTGTTCGCTGATGACAATGTCGTTAACATCTCCCGGGCGGACGACGAGGGGACGAGCCAGGGAGCCGGTGACAAAGGCGGCAACGGTGGCCGCGGCCAATCCAACTAGACCGCGCATTTTCGACAGCTACAGATTTTGATCAACAATATTTGTAGAGCGAGTATCAAATAGAAGGGGGTACGCAGTACGCCCAACGAAGGAATGACAACTGATTAAGCAGTAAGGAATGGCAGTTCAAAGATAGAACTGGTTGAAAACTCGCAAGTGGCGTCGGGAGCCGTGGTAGGACGACCGGCCGGATAACTCGAGGGCATCCTTCATTATATACAATCCGTCCCTGAGCTCATATGATCTATTTCTGGGAGCGTCGTCGGTGGGCCCCGATTCCTCGAGGCCCCCGAGGAAACGTTACGGAGCGTACTCTCACTGCCATCCTGGAGGCTCTGGTAGTCATGTGTGGTGAGAATGTGTTATTTGACCTCGCCATGCCTCACCTTCCTGTTCCGGCCAGGAGGAGCCGTCTGATTTGAAACTGCCAGTTGGTAACCTTGAAGTTGCCGCGCCGTGGCGAATAGCAGAGTAGGAAGCCTTGGCAATAGCCTGTGCACTAAGATCGCACTAGACAAGGGTTGTACTTTGAGGATCTACCTGGAGGCATGCATCATCGGAGTGATTCCAAAAGCGGGTTACGAAAGGATCTGGGGAGATATAGTTACGTTAAGTGAACGCCTGCCTCTCATGGGTATAGGCCAAAATTGTCCGGAGAACCTCCGTAAACGCGTGCCGAAATGCCTTGAGGCGCTTGACCTGCCCATATTAGTTACAGGCCACCATGATCTTCAAAATGATTTTTTAGCCAATAAGAGGCTTTGCGCTGAACCTTTTTGGTAAGTCAGATACAATGTGGAGAAGCTCGAGTTGTCTTGCCAGCTTATTGCTTCCAACTTGGATCTACTCTTTGCGCAGGTAATACGAAAGAAGTAGCAAAGCAACATCGCTAGTCACGGAAGTGAGGGATAGGGATGCATCGCACTCGATAGCAATTCAAGGTTGCTTGACGATAGGTATGTTCAGGGCAGCAACTCAACCTATAGATACGTAGAGTGTTGGGATACACATTAGTTTTCAGTATTTGTAACTAATTAATTTCGCAAGTGGAAGTACAGGATTGATAGTAGTATCTAGGGAGAGGCGTGTTTAACCCCTGGCCGCTATATAGTGGAAACTATGAGTGATAGGTTATGTCTTACGTCTTACAAAGTCGGACCAGTGTTGGGGGTTGAGAACATATGGGTGGTGCAAGCAAAGGTAGTGTGGTGTTATAACGAATTCGAATACTCCTCGTAACTATACTAAACTTACCGGATAATATTACTCGCTTAGTGATGTGGCAATTCCCTTATCAGGGCTAGAAATCAGCAAAATCAATATATCCGGTAGCTATATTGTCCTTTACTGCTTGAGCTATTGTGAAGTTTCAACATCTGCTAGTATTCGGTGCATTTAGTAAACTAACTGCCCTAGTCAAGGGGACTCCTCTTATCCTTAGCCCCAAGCGAATTGGTTGTATGGGTTTTTATCTGAGTAAGGTCTAAGTGTACTATTCAGTTGACGTACGTGATTCACACTAACATTATTAATATGTTCAAGTTGGATATTTGCCTGCGCTAGGATTTACCAATAGAGAAATGAATCTAGGAGATATGGTAACAGCTTACAACGTTAGGGTAGTAATATACATATAATGGTATTTTATGACATAATAACGACCGTCAGGCTACATAAATGGTATGTGTGCGGCGAAAATGATCCACACTCAAGTTTCATGTGTCTATAGACAAGAATTTAGCAAAATATAAAATTGCCAGCTCAAGAGTGGCACTTTAGGTGTAAGTATGGAGGTTTCGCGGTTTATTGGTCAGACAGAAATTAGTTGTGTTTGACTTAACACAGATCATATCATATGACACGTTGCTAAGCACCGGGGGGGAAACAAGGCCCAAACATCTGGGCCCTCTTCGCTCTTGACGAATTAAACGGCATGTTTGTACTACGCAGCCAAAATTTCTTAATCTCGTGTATATATCAGCAGTCTCATTTGAGGGTGCACAACATCGTCATTTACACTACGAAGGAATACCCCCTCAGGGAACCGCCTTGCTATGAAGTTCTGTCGAGATTCCCATAGAATACGTAATGTCGACTCAGGGAAAAAAAAACCAGGATAAATTAGATAACTGAACAGACAATTAACCTGTTTACGCAAGTGCGCATCATACTCCTCGTGACTACATTACATATTCTGTATGTTGCAGGTTTCAAGGTAGACGATCACTATCCGCTCGGTAGTTTCTCCCTAGACATGTGAATAGACCTAGGTTGGGTTGTATCTAGTCCGGATCGGTTTTATTCTCCGAGGTTAATTGTTCCTTTTTTACACGACGTTATTCCTTAGTAACTTCTAAGTAGGATTAGGAACGGGTTGATTGGTATCCCGAGGTGAAAGTGCTAAATCGTGGAGACCGAATCCGGTAAAGATCGGCCCGGGTCCTTGGTTCCATTAGACAAGCCGTCTGCATGACACGCGAGGTGTGGCGTGGGTCCGTCGATCATTTCCAGGTTATCAGAATTCCCATGCAAGGAACCGCCAGGGACGGGAGCGAAAATGCGAACTTTATCCACACGGTCTTGGAGGGCACTTTACCCAATATGCCAGCTGCTCATCGCAAGTGGTCGGGGCAGAACCGGGGTGCACCCCCATCTAATCTCGCAGAGACGCTTCTTTTAAAAGAACGGCATATCATAGGCACATATGTGGAAGGATTCTGGACCCACGCCCGTGCGTTTCTATTCGACGACTGAAACAGAGGTCTTATGTTTCTAATAGAGTTTAATGAAAGGAGTGCCTTGTGATGCTGTTGGTACGCTGCCGATTGGCGCATCAGCATAAGACAAACGGAAACGAAGGCTTATTCATGGATCGTAGGACAACCATAGTGTAGCCTTTTAGCTCAAGAAACGCATGCTCTTTAGTGTATAGCGCGATATATTCTAGAATCGTGCCTAGCCGACCTGCTTTTTTATGTGCCATAGTGTACTAGAAGCGCAAGCCTATGAGACAAAAGCGAGATCCATGCTAGAACCACCATCAAGGATTCTATGCACTACACAGTCACGGCATGGGTATGAGTTGCAGGCTGCGCCAGGTTCCCAGCATCAACCGCGACCGAATGAGCGGCACCTTTTCAGTGCCATGCATGGCCCGCAAGTGTCGTTTTTGCCCACCCTGTTCACGTGAACTGTGCTACCAATTTTATCTGGAAGGCGCCTAAGGAAACCTAGGATAAGAGGATTCACCGCCGAGTTACTGCCGAGGGCGCCACAACAACATAGTCCTGCCTCTTATGGCAATACCATATAGTAAAGCACAACTCTCTCCTCGAGTTATAACAAGAGGATCGGCATCTGCTCTTGCCAGGAAAAGACAATGGCGATGGAGGACCTCTCTGAATATGTTTCTACTCCAGACTTGGCCCGCAGTTCTGTATGTAAGGAGAACTCGAAGCAACCAACTCACGAGCTACAGCCTAGGCAACGGGACGGTGCTCGCGGCCTCGGTAAAACCTAGTTCTTCGCTCCCTCTGCTCCCTCAGCTCCTGAAGAGGCGTAGCCGCCAGTTCTGCGGCATAATGGCTAGGGATGTGTTAGCGGACTCGATTCCTTAGGACTCTATTCATCTCAGATGGTATCGGATGAAAGAGTGACTAACGCCAAGACGAAAGCAACATTGATCTTCTCAACCGGGTTGTGCCCCACGACATTAGCAACCCTCTTCTCTACTATATTTTCCGTCACGCGCCCACATTCGGGCATGCGAGGCCGTGATAAACCGGACCCGGCGGTGCTTTGCGAACATCAGTCCTAAAACTGTGGTTACCATCAAGTACTGAATGCTCTTTTCGTCTCGTGCACTTGGGCAATTCTGTTGTAACGTCGCAACTCATCTGCGCAGCCAAGTCCCCACAATGCAACAGCTACGACTTGAGATGGCGAGTATCTCTGCGATTCGGCCGCACATCGGTACAGGCCCTTAATCCGACCATCTTTGCTCTTTCTCTAACTCTCAACCCGGGATAGATAGGCGCCGTGAGGCGGTGTGGGCCACCAATAATGCAAAATGCGAACGACTAGCACTTCTTACTGCTATCTGTTGAAATCAACTCGTGGGAATATCGTCTGTATCGCCAGGCGTGGTTACTAGCCTCAAATGCTAGGGCGCAAGGGTAGGTCCATAGGTGATGATCCACCTGCTATATCAGGTCTCCTTCATCTCGATCGTCGACAGGAACGGGATGCCTCACAAAATATACCTTAAGAATCAGTAGCCTAGGCCACCATGTCTTTCTCAGGGTTGTTACTCAGTCGGCCGATGATATCGCATCCACATCCTCGACCGCTTCGCTCATTGAGCTTACAACAATAGCAGGTTGCCATGTCCTTGGTGTCGTTGAACTCCCCGTCTGTCATCCGTTGGGGTAGCGTCCGATGCCAACCTCCAACACCTAGAGGGGAGAGGCTGACCCATCATCGTAACCCTTGACTACCTAAGTGGGATAACGAGCCGCTGCGGACAGTTCAACCTAGGTCCATATGTTCCCTTGCCGCAGCTGTCTAGTGGCTAATTTGAACCATCCCATCGTTATTATTGTTTCTCCACCTATCTTCACAACTCGACATAAACCGCGCAGACCGTTTAGCTCAGCTACCCGAAACTGCCGAGTAAAGCTGCTATGCCATTAACATGAGTTTTCCGGTTTAGTAGCACCTTTCTGTCGTAGGAGAAACCGTGGTCGCACAGCGTGAGGAAAACGTGGTACTTTGACGCAAAAGCATTTGTTTGTATGTATTACTTGTGTTTTGTCCTTAGTTTTTTAGACGCGAATATTCTAGACAAATGAATATATGATGCTGATGGTTAGTTTCCAAGGTGTTGAAACAATCAAGACGGGTTGGCCGGCCAAAAATGAAATTTATCAGTGGAGAGTTTTGCGTCGCTGATGCCGATGACATCAGATGAGGGGATCCGAAACACATAACTCCAAATGCAGCTTTGGCATCACGTGGTATTTCCTATCGATGATCATCATGATTAATTAGCGTGCGGCAACGACCGTTAATCTTGGTTGCCTAGGAGATGATCAGCGCCAGATAAAAGATAATGCGTTGTATCGCGATGTCGCGCATACGCTCTACCTTCCATCTGAGAGTTCACTAGCTGAGCTACGACATTATAATGATAATTCACTGCGGTGAGTAGACGTGAAGGATATGGAAGCCGGAATCCCAACGATCTATTCATTTAGCAAGATACGGTTACCATTCAGGGACGGCTGTAGGCACCAAATAAGAAGAACAAGTATGATGGCCTCGATCAAATCCACTCCAGAGACCTTCGGAGGCGGATGAAATCAAGGTTTGCGAGTTGGAGAATTTTGGGTCTTATATTAGCTTCCGAAACCTCGGGTAGTTTTCGCAAATTTGGTGAGCTACACACTCTACTTTTGACGCTACCTTCAATCATTCCAAGTCGACCAACCTACTGCCAGCTGTGTAATCTGGATCGGGACACATGATCGATAGAGTGACTCGGAGCTAGGCACATTTACTTTATGTAATGTTGTAGGAAATCTATCGCCATCTGGGGTGAATGGACGCGGTCTGCACTGCTTTAGGATAACAGACATTTAGTGTTAGCTAAGTGAACGCCGAAGAGCTGATAGGATATTTAGATGTAACAGAGCATTGCCGCATCAGAAGTTGACTGTGTTTTCATGGGTAGCTGAGTATATGCTTTCAACCAATGTGATTTCGTACTTGGGCATCATGTGCAAGCCGTGGTTGCCTACTGTACAGGATAGGAACGGAAAAGGGGTGGCAATTCGAGGACTTACCGCCCCGGATTACCATCGTCATGGGATCTTACTAGAGGCGTTTGGCGTGAACCCACCCTTGGACCCTGTAATACCAGAGAGCAGTAGGTTGGGTTTCTCTGCGAAGGACGGGGAGTTCGACTGTCTCGGTCTTCGACTGTCTAGGTCTAGGGTCTTGATAGATGGAGTAAGTATGCGTTACATGTGCCTGCTGAGCGAGGATGGGTTGAATCTCGATTCGTTCTATATTTGACTAGGGTTGGTCGTGGGATGACAACATTGCGCGGGGAGATAGGAAAATGGTTCTACAAGATAAATGGTACTGAATGGGCTAGTAGAAGGGCATGGGAGGAGAACGTCTCAAAAGTATGAGTTCGTTTGCTTCTAGTCTGTTTGTACGCCTGTTTGTACGCCTGTTTGTCTGGGGAAGGTGGTACAAACAACCTAAGGGGCAGAACCGGGACACGCGTACCGGAGCACGACGCTGGAATAGTCGCCGCTTGCCGTGTGATGGGCTTTGACTTGACTTGGGTCATCTTAGAGACATTATAATAGTTACAGAACTGTAATCCCCTGGAATGATGAAGAATTTCACTTTGTAACTATGCGTGGCGCTTTGCGTCAATGATTCTACTGTTTATTCGAAAGGTAACTAGTTAGGAACTTGCGCTCGCGTAGTGACTACCTGAGATTCTAATGGGAACGCCCCTTTGGGGCGCGCTGAACACCGATTCGATTAAGAACACCCTCTCATTATACACATGTAGGAGATCGATCTTCTCCCCGGCGTATGCCTTATCGTAGCACTCTAGGAGGTCAAATCCCCTTGCGACTAGCGCAATGAATTCGCGTAGTTCTTTCATGGCGACGACCTGACCCGTATAGTTTCTAACGCCTATCTCAAAGGCTCGCCAGGCCTCCTTCGGCGGATAAAGCTCATGTTCCGGCCCGACAAGGAAACGTTCGGGCAGAAATTTGAGAGGACAAGCCCACGTATTTGAACTGCACGACAATACCCTCGGTAGATCTTTGCACCCCTGGCGAGCTCCGGCAGCTTCTGGGAAATGTATCATCGCTTCTTTAATAACGGCCTTGGTGTAAGGGAGAGAGTAAGAACGAATGAAGGTTTCGACAGTTTTCCCTAGGCAAGCTTTAATATTTCGTCTGAGTATGTCGTCATATTCGGCGCGTAGCTTTGTGAAGACCTCGGGATACTTCCATTTAAATAACTTATAAATATCATCATACTAGATCGGATGATATCCGGCAAAAAATTGTAATCTTAGCTGTGCGCATAGCATAGCTAAGTAGTCATGAATTCTTCGACTACCTGCCGATGTCCTGGCTAGGAGAAGTAGCCTGCGAGAATGCGGTCGTCTGGCATAGAGCTCGAGGCATATTGATAATCTGAGCAAAATTGCCCTAGACTTTGCACTACGTCATTCCTAGCAAACTTGATACCAAGCTGGCAGAACATGGCCCTGGGAGCGGGTGAGAGGCCGAAGCCTGGTTTTTCAGCTCAGTATTTAGTATCACGCGGTCGATTATGTCGCTCATTAGAGTGAGTATGAGCGGTTCTAGGAGCACTATATCTTTATGCTTACTTTTCTGCCGCAGGATGTCGCGGAAGATCAACATTTCTCCGAGGGGTATAGCATCAAGATTTCTATTGTTAAAAAAACGAAGGAAGATTTATAATTATGTCTTCAGTCGACCCCTCCTGAGTGAAGAGGTTGCTATTATTTCTGAAGTTACCTTTATGTGGGAATATTTTGGGAAAGGACTTTTTGAAGGCGCGGCGCCGAAATCTAAGGACCTAGGAGCTGAGATACAAAATGGAATGCTGGGCCGGCGAAGACCTCTAATATAGACATGGGCAAAATAAAATCGATAGATTTAAGCGGTGATTTCGGTATTGGGACTTCAAGGAATTTCGCTATGTTAGAACTGCCGCTTAAATCGATCGATTTAAACTTTTTCTCGACGCTACCCTCCTAATATCTACAGTAAGAAGTAACCTAGGTACCTATAGTGGAGTTATACGTACCTAATCTAAGTACCTAAGTAGGTACTATAAGTGGTCTAGATACACTAACCTTACCCCTAGTGTACTTGCTAGGCTAGGTACCTAACCTAGACCTGGAGAAGCGCGGATGCTCTACTATAAGTGGAGTGGGGTTTCTTGCCTATCAGCTTATCGGCCCCCAGCGTATTGTATTGCTCTAATCCAGAAAATTATTCTGGCGGCGATTACGCTAGAGCAATGACATATTGCGAAACAGTGGAAGCTCATCTTAACGACGGTTTCGACAAAGCCGCCGCTTCCAGGTGTTTGTAGTGACCGACACATGCAAAAAAATGCCGAAGCCACGCTCAAAAAGACAGGCTATCCGCGAAGAGCGAAAGAAGAAACGACAGCAAGATGAAGTAATCCAAGATGAATCTGTACAGACAGCCAAGAGACGGCGACGGAACGAAGATGAAGCCACGGCTGCTGGCGATGACACGGGCGATCAGGTCCCGGCATTTGAAGATGGCTACGAACAACCTCAGACAGCCGGCGGCCTTCTCCCGACCGAACGCGAGTTCTTCGGCATGCTCTCCGACCAGGAGCAAGAGTACTTCCGATCCGTCGACGAACAACTCGACCTCGATAACTTTCCCTCCCAGGAAGAACGTCAGCTATTCCTGGCCAGTGTTTTCACAGAGGCCCAAGGGAAGGAGCTCAAACTGGCATGCAGTCAATCCTGTTCGCGCTTGATGGAACGCTTGATTCTAATGTCCAATACAAGACAAAAGAAGAAGCTGTTTGAACAGTTTGCTGGCCATTTCTTAAACCTCGTTCAACACCGGTTCGCAAGCCATTGTTGCGAGACGCTATTTCTACAATCCGCACCAATTGTCACGAGAGAACTTGGCGGCGAACGGGATGACATGCCCGCTGAAGACGAAGACCCGGATGAGAAGCCTCTCCCATATATGGAGGAACTCTTCCTCCTAACTCTTGATGAACTCGAAGGGAGACTCGGCTTCTTGCTGACGGACAGATTCGCTTCTCACACTTTGCGAGTGCTGTTGCTCATCCTATCTGGCCGACCTTTGGACCAGGCCCAGACAAAATCGCTGGTTCACAGCAAGAAAAAGGAGAAGATATCAGCGCCGTGGAAGTTTAATAGTGGGACCGAAGCAGACAGCCAGTTGCGTGCCGTCCCTAACTCATTCAACCTAGCGACAAGGAAGATCATAGGTGACTCGGTTTCGGGTATGAGTCCGACCGAATTGAGAGTCCTAGCAACACATCCAACTGGCAATCCAGTCCTCCAATTACTACTAGAGCTCGACATTACCTTGAACTCTAAGTCAGGCGATGAGTCCGGCGAGATGACACTGTTGTGGCACCTCCTACCAGGCGTACCCGCTTCGCTTAAGGATGCTATAACGCCAGCATCCGATTTTGTGAATTCCATGTTATACGACGCCATTGGCTCCCGTCTCTTGGAGACATTAATAATCCATTGTCCGGGGAAGGTTTTCAAGGTGCTATACAAGCAGATTCTAGAACCTCGAATGCATAGCCTTTTGCGCAATGACATCGCTTGCTACCCAGCGATCTGTGTCCTAAACCGACTAAGTAAGGAAGATTTGATAGGAGTGGCTAAACAAACACTGCCCGAGTTTGGTAAGCTAGTTGGTTTGTCAAGGTTTAATGTGATCAAAACTTTGATTGAGCGTTGCCAGGTGCGCCAGGCGTACGATGAGGTAAAGGCTTTAACCAAACGCCTCATTGAAGAGTGTGGAGACGATTCCAAGTCACTGGTACCTAGGCTGTGTTTGCCTCCATCATCAAAAGCTGATGGTGAAAAGCAGCACGAGCCCCTAGCAAAGAATCGCTCGGCTTTGGTGTCTCACGGATCTCATTTAGTTACAGCGATGCTTGCCATACCAGAATCCCCCCGCAAGGCAATCCAGGCATCGATAGCGGCGCTCTCCGAAGAACAGATTCTGGAGCTCGCGACATCCTCTGCGCCCACTTCACACGTTATAGTTGACGCACTCTCAACACCGTCCCAAAACAAAATCTTCCACAAGGCGGTAGTCGCTGCCTTGCGATCCCATATTATGGAACTAGCCAATTCGGAGCACGGGAACAAGGTTCTGTCTGCCATCATCTCGGTACCGTCAAGGAGCGAAGGTATATCTCTACCTTTCCACATGAAGGAGTCCATTATGACAGAGTTGGGTCAGCATGAACAAGAGCTTCGGGATTCTTTCATAGGCCGACGGATATGGAGAAATTGGAAAGGAGATTTATGGAGAAATAGAAGAGTGGATTGGATTACCTGGGCCAAGGAAGTTGACTCGGCAGCGGGGCAGAACATACCCGACCGCCAACCCAAATCCAGTATCCCGGGCCGGCGACCCAACCGCAGCGGGTTGCAACATGATAACCCCAACAGCATCAAGGTTGATGCAAAGGGATGGACAGGGAAGGAGAGTAATAACAAAAAGAGAGGTGCTAGAGGCACGACATAGTCCCTATAGCCCTAATGATAATAGGATATCGATTTCCACAGACACGTTTCCTAGGAAGGTCTTGCAGTCCTTAATCATTATTCCTGACTAGGCCCATATACCCGGGTCTTCAATATCCCCTTCGAAGTGGCTCCTCATTTCGACAGTCCTTCAAGCTCAGACAGCAGCAACAAAAGCTCAAGGTGCCTAGAGGCAAAAGCACCTTGCGAGCTCAAGCCAATTCCTGAAGTTTGGGCTGACTTACTCCACTATTCTCTTCTTGCAGAAACAGGCTCTGTCTCACGATGTTTAATATAGGAAGTAGTTGTCGAAGACGGACGAATATGTGTATTATCCCCCACTCTGTTTTGATACGTATGAGCCCATCTTTAGGCCACGGTAATCTTGATCGTAACACACTTGTTTCTAGTTTCATAAACGTCTATACATTACCGCTTGTAGGTCGTTTTACTCTCAAACCGGAAGTTATATCTACGGGCACATCCTTCGTTGTAGTAGTCTAGACCAAGCAGCCAACTTTTCACAGTATATCCTGACTTGTCTTAGCCACACATCTCGTGTGGTAAGAATGCTATTTTCATTGCTCCTTCTCACCACTAGTTCGTACTATGAAGTTTTATACTGTCGTTTATCTAAACCTTAAGATAACTCCTATTATCTTCTACATCTTCACTACGCGCTAAAACCCGGCTGCAAAGTCATACCAGCTCCGTACCTCAGGCGACGACCTCCCCAAATGTATTCATAGAGATCAGAAAAGACCTAGCGCGAGGCCACGTCAAAATATTGAATGCAGCCCCTCTTAACCCCAGTTTCTGGACCTTCTCGGTACAAACTAGTGCTAGGACAGACGTTGTCGGTACGTCTTAGCCACCTCGGGGGAACCCCTACAAACAGCAGTCCAGTCTTATCACACCCTATTTTATATCCTTATTCCACTATGTCACATATTTCGCCATGCCACCCAGTAATCAGCTAACATTACTAGCCCTAATCGATTTATCTCGCGTTCTCACAGAAAGCCTCAGCTAAACCCAGATCCGAAGGGGGTAGCCTTGTTACGGTTGGGACGTCTTGATTCGGGAGCAAGACCATATCTATACACGGTACACTGGCAGCAACTTGCTCACAAAATACGCCTCACCTTTATCGTCTTGTTAATGGGACGCTATACGGGCGACATACTTTACTACACTAGCTACATCACAGTTTGTCTCTACGGAGTTAAAGTCTCAGTGATCTAACTCTTCAGTTGGACTAGTCAGAGCTCGTTTTAGCCCCCACGTTTGAAAGTTTGCTATACCCAGCATACGTTTGCTAGGCCCGTGTATCTACTGGTATCAAATAGCCCATTTTGCTTGGTTGGTCACAATGCCTAGGTCAGGCTATGACAGTACAAACTGCACAAACTTGCAGGGCGCTCAGAGGAATCGTCAAGTAGCCCAACCTTCCACTGATATCCCGGCAACCGATCCCAGCTCATCCTCCACTTCACCCTCTTCGTTCACCACTTCATCCACATCTATTTCCTCTACTGCTACATTTGTCAAGCCTTCCCAAGGTCACCCAACCCCCATTCCGTCTCCCGCCAGCTCAGCTTCAACATCAATCAATCCGACAACTTCTTCCCACTCTCCTTCACCTACAACTACGAGACTCAAGGTTGATAGAACGCTACTGCCCACAGTTCGCGTAAGTCCGGGATACGTCGAGAACACCGGTGGCTTTCGAGTATACAATAATAGTACGGGACGTGGGTGGCGCTACTCACCACTAACCCCGGGATCAGCGGGCACGGTTCCCTCGGGGGGTCAATGTGAGCCGGATTGTACCGTTGCTGGGGATGAAAGATCAAAGAGACAGCGCTAAGCTGCATCATTACCGAGGCAAGGCGCAAGAGGGGGTCGAAGGCGTCTGGTGCAACCAGCGGCTAGAAGAGAGCTATGTCTTTTAACTCACACACAGATCATTAATCCAGACGCCCCAGGCGAAGAAAGGGAGAAAAGAGCAGGTTAACAAGAAATTGAAGAATCTGCAGCAGCAGACCGACTAGGTTCTCCCAGGCCAGTTTCAGAGCCGTCACCATCCTGCTCTCCGGAAACCCGCGACGGAGATATTTCATCCTAACCTAGATCCCGAGTTAACCGCATCGCGGGTACTATGGCTTGGGCAATTGCGTTCATTTATACCTGCCCTCCGCAAAAAAAAACGAATCACTCATTTTGTCAACAGAGCGCTATGGTAAGCCTGACCCTGAAAATTTAACTGTATTACTATTATTAACCCGCCAGCCTTAGTTGCCCTAAACTCTGCTTTGTTTGCTCCCACGCATCAGATCATGCGTACATAACTGCATTTGCAGAATACCACTCTGGAACCCTAACGATCACGAAGACGCCTAGGGGCCGGCCCCCGATATATCCGATGGCACTGTCGATCGCGAGAATGAGGCGATGAGAGAGCGCGTTGAATAGGTTCAGCATACTATAAGACTAAAGCACCTATTAAGACTTCATCAGAACTGCATTCTCATACACGTTTGGTGTTCCACCATCAATAGTATACACGATCGAATCATAGAGGCATCCGTTACCAACCTCACTCCAGCTCAACACCATCAATGCCACATACACAGCAAGCAATTGTTCTCAACAGCCCCGCTGTGGATACAGAACGTAATCCCACCACACTACTGGCAAAATTAGAACGTTATTAAGTCGAGCACCTAACTGCAGCATACACGTGTTGCCCGTATGTATAAACATGCCATAAACACAATTATTAACACAGCATAAACGCGAAATAATCCTTGTATAATCTGCCGGCAGCAGGCCTCAATAGTAAGGGACTGGAAAACGAATTTACAAACTTTTACTGTGGGGATTTGCGGGGGCGTGATTAAGGCCATTATAATAAGGGCTTGTGAGGTTGTGATAAGGCTTGGAATGTAACCTCAAATTAAAATAATTCTATCTCGCGGACAAAAAGACGCCGTTATTGCCAGCTAAAACAAACACTAGGTGATCCCAAGGATCACGAGCCAAAGCTCCAAAAAGTGCCCAAAGGCGACTAGGTGATGGTGGCAGCGATGTTGGCAAAATCCGAAATAATTCGGAAGAGCTGCTCACGAGCACCAGCCGGTGCGCCGGAGAGGGGAGCCGGAGCCGGGACAGCAGCAGCAGTAGCGGCAAAATCGGCAGGAGCAGTCGGAAAAGCAGGAGGAGCAGCAGGAGCAGCGCCGAAAGCGCGCGCGAACTCGTCTTCAGGAATCGTCATTGCCACACGAATTGCAGCGCAGAAATTGCCAATGTCCTAATCTTACGTAAGCAAAAAAAAAAAAAAGCATGTGACAATACATTCAACTGATCACAAGGAACTACTTACAGAAAAAGATTGCTTTTTAACAGGCTTAGCCAGAGCCGCGAGCAGCCGCAACGCAAAAGGGACTATGTGTGGACGACTGCAATCACGTCAATATGCTTTGAGCTAAGCCACAAAAAACAAGGACCACGTACAGCGGACGGCACTTGTGCCCGGAGGTGCATCGGTAACTGTCACGCGGCCAAGATTGCCAAGACCCGACTAGACCCTAAGGAGTAGCCGGCTGCACTTACGCGCCCGGGTGGAGGACTATAGGACTGATTGGATATGAGGTTATCACGAGTCTCAGACCTGAATGCAAGAATACCAACGATAAGGCATGGAGGCCTAACGGACCTCCGGACGGATGGAATTATATAGAATTGTATGGAGGCCCTCTCAGGCATAAATAGGCCTTAGGATTCCCGGAATCCAAGGACCCTTGAGACCCTTAGAGAATTATTAGCTGAATAGACTGGTTCCAAGTCGCTAAATACAGCCCCTTGTCACAGTAACACCGCGAGCCGCTCACAGCATCGTAACAGACACCGTCCGAGTGTCCCGAGAGCGCAGAGGCAAGGCACCCCTCACAGGGGACCGGGCTCATAACTCTCGCGGACAAAACGACGCTGTTATTGCCCGGAGGGCAATAACGGTATATAGGTCCCACACCTCCGCGACATTCTACTATATTATAAATTATCCCACCATAACTAGAAATGGATGTTAGCAGAATCCTTGGACACCTATTAGAGACGAGACCTATGGATAAGCTATAAAATTTAAAGCTGTGGAAGACATTGCAAGATTAGCTAAAGAATGGGATTAAAAAGGGAACAGACGGTGATTTGAAAGACAATACGGTTATACACATCAATAAGACGGAACCTGAGCTGGTGGAGGCATTAAAGATAATTTTCTTTATATCATGACCTAATATATACGAATGGAGACGCTTTCAGACCACCTTTTGGGTGTAGTGCGACGAAATAACAGCAATTCTGATGAGCGTTACATTGTGGAAGCTATTTCCACGATTATACACAGTAAATTAGATTTATTAGATTAGTATCCGTAGCCGGTTATAGTATAATTTCCAAGCCTAACACTCACAAGCCCCGGGGAAGCTCAGTCAAGTGTTACGCAGTCTATACATGGCGTCGAATACGACGACAAAAACAAGTATATCGAGTAATCTCGTCTTTCCCTACTGTTGGGGTACAATAAGTGATCACTAGCTTCAAGAGTTAAGTAGAGTAACAATTAGTCGAATCCATTATTAGAAGAAGCTATATTATTGCAACCGCCTTGCCTTTTCGTGTTGAGATGATGAGGGTATTGTGTAGGGATTCAGTTTCTCTACTAAAAAACTTCTTTTTTCAGTACTAGAAAGGGGTTTAAAAGCGTGCTTAATAGTTAAGCATAACATTGGCGTATTGTGTGCCCGCGTATGTGACAAGTAAGCTTAAAGCTAAACCTTCGATTTGTAATGGCTCGCTGGCTAACCTTTACCCGGTATAAAAAACAAGGCACCCCAAGGGATTCAAATTCACATCTATATTTACACTCATCTATATTTGTGAAGATCCTTTCCATTCGCATTAGGGCCGACTAAACAATATGTCCCATATCTCTAATACAACAGACCGCGACGTAGCCAAGGAGCCACTCAAAGCGTTAGAGGATAAACGTTAAGCTGCCCTGTCACTTTACCGCGCATTGCCCGTTCACTACGATTTTAACCTACAGGTATATAATCGAGAATGGCTCAACTTTCGCAAGGGTACTACGAAAAACAAGTGCATGGACTTCGGTGTGATTACACCTTTAGGAATATTCGAGCGCCTTCCTGAGGAGGTTAGACATAAGATATACGATCTTACATTCTATCCTACGTCCAGCTATTTAGAATTTAGCGAGACTATAGCTTTGTGGCCGCAAAAGGGCCCCTTTGTCGACAGACTTTGCGGACCCGAAACTCGCCCACGTATACCAAGAGATGAGACGGTACGCTATGCTTAAGGATCAACTTATATAGTGGAATGTAGGAGTGTAGTGTCCACGGAGGCTGAGGCTACGGCTGATCCTGAGTATCAAGAAACGTAGTCCAGATTCGGAGTCTTCCGGCCTGACAAAGGCGCTATTGAGATATATATACACTCTGTTAGAAATTTGGTGCTCAATGCGCAACGGTGGAATGGGACGATCTAACTAAGCCGCCCATTTCAAAGAACCTGTCGACACGACAAGTCGGCTCTTCTCTATTTTCAATCCTTTTTTCACCTCCGTCGGAAGTTCTTGAGTTGGCTAATGCTTCATCCGCTTTTATCCCAAATGAATCAGGAGTGTGGGAAAGGATCTGAGCGAAGGATTCTCACAACAAATTTCAAGAAGCCTTACGGAATATCTAAGCCTTACGGCGAAATAAGTCGATCGCTAAAGTCGACAGAAGGTAGAGACGTGTGATAATGTTACATGGTGAAGCCTAACCCCCTGGCCACCCTCACCGGCCGTGGGGCCTCACCGCCAACCCGGATGTCACACAGCATACAGACGAGTATATAGCAGGCTTCCTATAGGTCGGCGATATGCCAGCTGACCTTCGACGTGAGACAATGAGGCACGAACGCCTAGATCAGAGATCGTCAAAGGATATGGGGGCATGTGGATGGCTCGGAGCCTCGAATACAAACAGGAGCCTGTAGACCCAAGTATATTGTTGAAGGTTCAAGGTCATTTGAGAGCATATAAAGAGTATCATACATAATACAGCCTTAAACCATGTCCTTGTTACATATAATCGCAGAATTTGAATTGTCTTCTCCGCGAATACTTGCTAGACAATCGATTATTCCTAACACTTTTCTCCGAGATAGTGGCGCACTTGAAGAACGATTTGTTACCAGCGTAAGCTTAATTAAACTCGAGCAATCTTGCTCCTTGACCGTGAAAGACCGGGTAGAGTGGATTTAAATGAGCGCTTGCCGTATTAAGATCTCTAAATTATCTCTGTAGTAGATAACGATTGCCATGTTCACGTTTAAACCGACCTCTAAGTTTGTAGTAGATACTTAGGTAACCCTAAGCCTAATTAGATTTACTACTGAGGCTAGAGGAAAACGTCGAGCGACGGTTACCGACAAAACGGGGGTTTCGAGGGATAGGGGTCATTAATCTCCACTTGCTATCTTGGGACGGCGTTTGATCCACTTCACGATTCGCTCTAGAAACAGCATGGGTTCATCTACAAACGGTATTTGGTTCGCAATCAAGGCGACATGTTGTCCTTCTCTTAGTGCATACGCTCTGTACTTAGAGCATGGTGACGTGGCGAATAGCGCAAAAGCTGCACGTACAAGACAGCATGTCTTCGAAGTCCTATAACCGCCGAATTAGTAGTCGGGTCGGTGATGACCGGCGAATCCTCGGTGTTGTACGTAGCTATTATGTATAGACTTTAATTTGCTAGGGAGTTCTCATCAGTTTAGCAGCTAACTCATCAACATTTGAATATCACTTGCTAGAAGATGTACTATAATTTCATTTTGGTTTTTATTTATATTTTTTTTCTGTTATGGAATTTTTTACTTCGTTAAGGAGATTGTTTAGGGGAACCCCTACAATCATCAAATTTGCCGTCCCACATGTGCTAATCGGTAACTGTAGAGGAGGCGAGGAATGATAACATCACAATTCTGTGCCTGAGAGCCTGTGATGATTGGTTCCATGACTCTAACCCCCTTTCTTTCATTGTTGCCCATTTCGTGATCGCAAACAGCCACGGGCGAAGGAATTGATATGATCAAAAGCCACTATCAAGAGAGGAATTCGTGACCAAACGTGCATTCCCACTCCCGCCACCCGGGACGCCATCAAAATATGTTCGATAACAGACACGGGGCCGGCATCTAAGTATGTGCGCCCGTATGTAAAATCGGAGCCGGTTTAATATCAGAAGGAATTCATAACGGTTTGTAGTGCGGGACGTGTGCTGGTCAAAATACGCTAGACCAACTAGACCACAACCCCCTACAGTAAAGTGGTATCTCTTGAAACGACATAAAACTTATTAGCAACCCGGCCAAATTTTTTTTGAAACCCGTAAGTGACGATGTGCAGAATTTCCAGTGCTGCTTATGATGGTAGGTTGTATTCTTGCTCAGTGTCATAATCGACGAATGACTCCCAGCCTTCAATTCCGGAACCACTGCAAACAGGGGTGCCGAGTTGGCTGAAGCTGTGAGGTGAAGGGGCCTCCTGAAAATCTCTTGGGGCTTCAACGGGTGGGAAACATGCGTCATAGTACTCGTTTGACGACTTTAAGAGGTCGTGACCGTCCACTTCACCAGCATCAAGTTGATACAAGGATGGCATACCTTCAGTATTTTCATCAAGCGTAGGGAATACTGTTGGTGTACAGTCGCCAAGAAAATGCATGGCCATCGGGTCATTCATATCGATGTTGGCCATCATTTTAACCTCATTGGAGAGTTCCGAGGTAAAGCTGGACGTAGACTGCTGCACGAGCTGTGGGTCGAGCGGGAGGTTCGAAAAAGCAGACTGCGGGGCCTGGTACAGTGTAGCAGCTGATTCCGTTGTATCAGTAGACACGGTGGCTGGGCTGAGATCTGGTGTTGGGGCGGAAATAACGAAAGGGGTTTGGTCTGGTGATATATCCGGCACCGAGCTGTCGGCGATCGAAGAATGAGACTGCGTTGAGGTAGAGAGGTTCCTGCTGGCCGGTGATGATGCTGATCCAGTAAGAGACGGCGTAGAATGACGGTGGTTCATCAGCGGAGACATATAATGTGATTCGGGCGTTGGTTGCGAATAACTAGCAGCCCGAGGAAACGCCTCGCTAAACATCCTGCCGATTTCGTTGTATTTCACCATGGTGGCCATGGCCGTCTGGCTCGCGATATATGCACTGACCCGGTGATTCAATTCAGGCGAATCGGTTTGTAGGTGGGCGGCTAAAGCCTGGTAGGAGCGTGGCATGTCATCCTCCATCTCCTCATACATTTCTTCCTTGAGGACAATCTCCTCACTGACTTTCAGACCACGTCCTGTTCGCTTCTTGTGAATATCGGACGCCATCTTTGCTGACTGAACTCTAGCCTCGAGGCTACGGTCTGCACGTCGTGATGCGGCTATGTATGCCCTTTCTTGATTTTCCTCGTGAGACCTTTCCGTCTATACAAGGGTTAGAACACCAGAAATATACGGAAGAAGGGCCTAAAACTTGCCTTTTGTACCTTTGCGGGTAAAAGTTTCGGATCAGCCGACATATCAGCCAATGTGTCGTAAGATCGTTTGGGCATTGGCACAATGTATGAAGATTATAATCGAGTGAAATAAAGTGACGAAGATGTATACACTGTATCACTCTAGCAAGTGACGATAGTGGCACAATGACGACAAAATAGGTAGCTCCTAGTAGAGCGGTCTAGGCGAGGATATCAACCGCCGGAATCGACTATATAAGTCTTCCGTGCACCGTCAATGCTGCTTGAAAGTATGGATACTATCAATAGTATGGAGATAGTACCAGAAACGCTAAGGTTTTGGGTGTTTGAGCTCGCCGGCATATGCAGCCGTAGCAGCAAGAGAAGACAAGTGCAGAGTTGCTGATTGAGTTGCTAAAGTCAAATGGGAAAACACAATTCGTATTGGTAGATGTGCTTAATGAACACGAACCTAGGAGTTTGCCGCCGGGGTCCGGTGTATGCAGTTAACTAATCCTCTACTGAAGAGATGGGGTAAGATGGGATGGCAGGCACGCAGACAAGAGAGGGCGTTGTTTAAAGTGTTTATTCTCAATGTGCTAGAAATCTGTTGTATATAGTAGACGAATTGGGTAGGTCGAGGTATGCTCACACAAAGAATGCGGGAGACGAAAGCGAGAGCTAGCGAGAACAAAACGTACGAGGGAGATATGTCAATAATCAGAACTACCTGGCCGATGTACCTACGCGTATACATATATACGTACACCTTCTGACCGACCTACCTACCCGGATTACCTACAAAACAGGGACGGGCATGGAATGCGACATAACATGATGGAGTACGGCAGAAAATCATTGTGTAACATGTTACGCTACGGAGCAACAGCTCAGAGGTATGTCAACCGTAACAGGCCAGTCTGGTCCTAACCAGTGGACCTGAGGGCGATCTGACATCACAACGCGAATCGGAACTGATAATGCGATCGATGTACTAGGCGGGAAGCAAGGCAGCTAAGGAAGCATCTGGGCACTAGAATGAACTCCAATAAAAGAATGCGCAAGCTTCCGCTTAGGCTGAGACAACAGGGATTATAAGGCGGCATACCAAGACCGATAGCGTGTTGTGTACCAGCACTTACTCCTAAAGCGGTCTAGCAGTCAACCTCAACTGCATGCTCAAGCATGAACACACGTACTATGTATGGTGTAGGGATATTATTCTCCGCTCCTAACAACAGCATATGCCACGCACATGTAGGTAGCAATGCGGAGATGTGGTGAAAATGACCGGAGGAAATCCCGTCCAATACGTACTTCGGTATACACTACATATTATAAAATACCTAGGTGGATAGGTAAATACAAATTTTCGTTCATGATGTGAATATGCTCTCATCCCTCGACAAAAGGGAGTTCTCTCTATCGGCGGTAATGAGTCCTCCGTCACATTGACGGTGTCGGCTCCATCAAATTTGGCTTTCCAAGTCACCGAATTTGCATGCTACCTTGTTTTAGTCAACAGGTAGCTTTCCTAGTTGCTTCTACCAAAATTTCTAGGTACGAGTAGCGTATTCCCGAACAGCATTCGAAGATCTAGGCTACACTATAGTACATCTCTACCCCCCACACGAAGTATAATTGTTGGGTATGATTGGTGTCTTAATGCATTGCCAAGTCATTCAACAGCATGCGGGGAATCCGCTCGTGGCTAGCTTACGATCGTCGGATAACTGTCCAGACTAATAAGGGCCTAGGATCTCTGATTGAACTGGTTCATAGTGATTCGATAGGTAGCGGATCATGAAACTTATCGCAATATCCACGCCATCATTTACTATTGTCCTGATTCGGAAGGCAAAAATTATAGTACGGCTGATGTCGAGACTAGGAAAAAGACTCGGTGCGATGCATCGCTTGCCATGCATCGTTGTTACGGCATAAATATTCTAGCGTAAGTAGCGTAGGTGCCTACCCAGGTATTCAGTATCAAAGCCTTGGCGCAAGTTGCATTACCGTCGCGTTTCTTTTTACTCGGATATGTTCATCGTATCAATAACTAACTTCACTGCCATCTACTTCTATTAGCTACAACGGGTTGAGCGGTTAATACTGGGTATAGGGTGTACAGTACAGCTGAAGCCATGGAGTTTATAGTCCGATTCTGGTGGATTATGACAATGCGGATCATCGAGACTTGTCATTCTTCATTGTTTTTCCGGGTTCCTCGAACCCCTGAGAGTACCTAGGTTAGGTTGATGGCCAAAGCTCATCTTCTACATACCATGTACATAGTATAATTGAAAATTTGCCCCACACCGCTGCCGCCAGGTCATATTTATCCAATCCATGAGGCCAATTTTACTTGCGGGAAGCGTTACAGGTAACGCAAGCAATAACGAGTCGGTATGCCATTGCGGAGTCCGCAGGAACACACGTGAAAATCTACGAAGTTGAATCAACGATTCACGTCATAATCCTCGATCGTATTGACGGTTGTTCTGGAGGCACCTGTGGGCTCAGAACCGTTTCTTGTTACTATTGGCGCTTGGTGGGTTCCAGTTGATCGAGCGCCGGAGCAAAACATCCGCCGCAGACTTGTGCCTGGTATTAGTAAGGAAGAGGTACTTCATGCCTTAACAATTTCCATGAGACCCATCACTAGACCATACATATAATATTAAGCTGTTGCCCAATCAATCTCCTCAATTCGATTCATCCCACGAGTAAAAATGTAACATGCCACACTTGCCACATTGTGGCTTGCGAGAGAATCCCTGCTACCCCTACTCATCCTACGCCATGACAGCACACTGCCTCCCATATGACGTACAATGGAGGATGGGATTTATCGATTTTCGCAACCTCCGGCACATTTCCCCATCTTCGCAGGCTTTCGCCATGTCTGCCCACATGCTGTTCCGTATCTCCTGGGTCGCCGTGCCAACTTACCACTCCTGCCAGAATCCTGACTATCCCGTGATAAATACCTGAGAGTGGCGATATTTCTGGATCTTAGGCTAGATCCCTACAGTCCTAGATTCTAGGCTCAATCGACTCGGAACTACAGCTCCTACGAAGGCGTTGTCGCCAAGAAAGAGCCCTTCACTTAATGTAATAACAAGTTAATAAAGATATCGAACAAGATCGGTGGCCTCGCTTCCATCTATCGATAGAAAACATGAGACTACTCTTATCCCTTCGACGATTTATCCTTGTTCAAGCTACCGATCCTTCTAGTACCCCATATACCTAGAGCCCGAATCCATTTCACTACTTATGCTGCCGCTTGTCTATAGTCGACACGAGATCGTGGTCTTGAGTGTGTACTCGAATGTTCGAACTTGTCTCATCACTCATTTACAATAATAGGGACTTAGACTGGCGATGCGATTAGTCATAAAACAGGCCCTATTAACTACCAATTAGAATTTACTACGCGATATGTGTTGGTTAACTTAGGGAGTTACTCCAATGTTCTCGGCTCTCTGATCGAAACGCACGAAGCTATTCGGTAATGGCTATTTGCGCCGACTGGCTACGGTAATGGCATCCTATGGCCTGGTGCTTAGGAATCCGTCTTAAATGGCTGCCACACCATAGACTGGCGCGAGATGGAGCGTGACCGGCTTCGGGATTTGGAACGCGTCAGGCCGCTCGGAAGCAAACTCTGTCCTGACCCCGTTCAGCGGCCGCAGTTCGCCGCATGATGAGAGATTTGTTGCCGAGTTTAGTAGAAGAGCGCACCCCCCCCCCCGAGAGCTTAGAATGATATATCACGAATGAAGGCTAAGTTTACGCGGCTTACCACCTAAATCTTATGTGTTAATTTAAAGCATGGAATTGATTTTGCCGCTAGCCTTGCCTATTGTTGTCGATGCTCGATTGGCAGGAAATCTTTGACACAAAAGACTTCAGTTTAGATGTAGTGAATCGAATCAAGGTCATGAATAGTTGTCTACTTGACAATACCCCCATTGGTGGGAGTCCAATGGGGGTGATTCGGTTATCTGAAAAGAGCAGACAGCATAGAAGATTGCAATAAGCTCCTTCAGCTAAAATCAACTTATTTTGAATATTCACGGCTAGCATCAATCGAACGGATGGTATATTGAGCACCAGAGAAGGCAAGGGCTTTCGGGCCTCCCCAGCGACATGCGGCGAGGGAGGGCCATATCCTATCTCATTGTAAAGTCTACATTCCCCTAATGCCTTCTAAATTAAACCCATAGTTGCGCGTGACTGTTAAATTGTATCCGATGGGCCGACCCTCTAGGCTCATGCTCGGTGCTGTGCGTGTCACACCTTCTGAGATGGAACAAAGAAGGTGTTGTGTACATAAGCATGCGTATCAGTTGGTGATAGATTGAGCTCTTTGCGTAGCAGCGCATGTTTATCATCCCCCCCAAAAGTACTCAGGTCATGGCAGTGCGTATAAGAAGTAAAAGCTAGTTTTTACTTCTTTTAATATCCGTTTAACTTTAAGTGTAAAAAAGCCAAATAGGAACCCCTTGCGAGTACGGACTAAAACAGGTGAATCTGGGGACGGCACCGAACCCCCAAAATGGTAGTGCGTTTATTGGGAGATCACTACTGTTCCTATAGGTCTTTTCAAGGTATTCGGCCACTCCGTATGCATGCCTGTCGTGTCAATGCAGGTCCCCAAGTCTTAAGTTTTAGAACGCAGGAGATTGAGTAGAAGCCCCGGCAGTGAGACCTTTTTCTGGTTTACCTTCTATGAGCCGGCCCCATCTCCGGTCTCTCTCTTTCACCCTGGCCTAGGCACGGATAAACTATAATGCTGTAATCATATATGCGGTCTAGGGCCCTAACGGCGAATTTTTATACATGCGTTAGGCGGAACGGGTATATGGAGACCATTTGAAAGAAGGAGTCCGTATCTTGCTCAACGAACAGATATTATACGGCTCCGCGATGAAGTACGCGCTGCCAGAGAGAGTCACGCCTATGGCTTTGGCCTAGGTTACTTTACAGCCTAACGAAAAATATTTCACTGCCACTTAAAAATTCAAATATACCCATCTGCGTTCGTGGGCAAGTCAGACTTCGACGAATATCGCGACATTTATTAGTCAACTCCTTTCGGCATCCGAGTTCAGTATTTATTATCATGCTAATAATTAATCATAGCCCAATGGGTTTCCTATTGGATATGGTGATTTGCCCACCCCGATGGTGTTCCCACGCCTCCACATTTTATCCGGTCCGGAGAGGTTTCAGCGTTGACCTAGCCACGGCGATCTCGAATGGTATTTGGGGGGCCCGAAGGCCAAAAGCCTTGAAGAGATCGTTTCACTTGAGCCGTCAAATATTTGAACCCTCAGATTGGATACCCGAAGGGTGTTAAACAATGCGTTATCGTATCTAGGAAGCGTAGAGTTGTGAGTCTGGTCCGATCGATGGTCACTCCGCCCGGAAGATGCTTAATGGCATAGAAGACGGAGAATAAACCCGTAATGAAGGGTGCATCAGTGAAAATGGCGGGATGATTCCTTAGTATAAGTCTCGCCTTGGTCGATCTAACATGACAAGAGGTTCTCACATCGTCGAAAATTGAAATCGAAATCCCCTAAGATATCTACGAGATCTGCACGAAACTTAACAACGAAAAGTTCCTCGCTTAATCGAGGGAACAATCCATGCTTAGTCAGTCGTTTTATAGTCGCTGTTCCTCACAATGTGGCTCAAGACTCTGAAGACTCGGCTGAAGCACGACCATGAAGTGATAGAGGGTGACGAAGAAGAGAACATCGCCCCAACAACTAATGACTCCGTAATAGTTTGGGACAAAACAAAGCGTAGAGAAGAAAAAGAGCCTCTGGTAACGACAGAAGGCGCTCTTATCTTGCCACATAGGTCCACAGTGAAGCGCCTACAGAAAACCCTTCGATATGACGGGGAATACGCAGCCTGGTGGGAGCCACGAGGTGAGAAACCGCGCATGCCACCGTGTGAGACGGTTCTCGAATTCCGCCAGTATAACAACGCCTTCGCGCGCGCGGCGTGGGCGAAGGTGCCGCCAGAGCCGACGATCCAGCGCGTGCGTTACAGCGACGTTGTCTCACACGACGGGGCCACCATCAGCGTGATGCGGTTTGTGACCGCGGCCCAGCTCAGTCCCGCGACGACGGAGACGAAATCGTCGATCTTGCGCAGCGAGATGGGCGCCGGATTGCCTTCGCTTTTATATGTCCACGGTGGTGGCATGGTGGCTGGCAGCGTTGATATAATGACGGCACAGCTCGCTCGCTTCGCTGTATTATCGGGCATCCAGATTTTCGCCGTCGAATACCGACTCGCGCCCGAATTTCCCGCCCCTATTCCGTCGGAGGATTGCTATGCAGCACTCATCTGGCTCCATTCACACGCCGCTGAATTTGGGCTCGACCGTGCGCGGATTGGGATCATGGGGGATGGCGCGGGTGGCGGTCTCGTGGCCGCGACGACGCTATTGGCTCGCGATAGAGGCCTTAATCCTCCACTAAAGAGTCAGACGCTCGTATCTCCTATGCTCGACGACCGCGCTGCGGCGAATATGGCGTCGCGTGGTGATTCACCCCTCTTGGCCTTTGCTACCATACCTTTGCAGAGCATCCGGATGTGCTGGCGCGCGTACCTCGGACCTGGTGCAGGGCACAGCAACGGCGACATCAGTCCGTACGCAGTACCCGCCAGAATGTCGGATCTGAGAGGTTTGCCAGCCACGTACATCGATGTGGGAGGACTCGACTTGTTTAGGAACGAGTGCGCCGAGTTTGCGCAGAGGCTAGCGGAGGCGGATGTTCAGGTTGAGTTTCATCTCTTGCCTGGCGTGCCGCACCATTTTGAGGCTGCAGCTGACATTGGCATCACACGACGTGCCATTCGGGGACGAGTTCGATGGGCGAGTAATTTGTAAATCAAGGCTTCCGGGATGAACGGGTGTTTGGATGTTAGAGATCTACCTGATGAGGTTCTTAAAGAACGATTTGTCAAAGAGTTTCGTGTTGACACCTACTCTTAAATGATCAGCCATCTATGCTCCTTGCCCTACACCTCCCTTTTTCTCCCTTTTCTCCTTTTCACTCATCTCTCCTTTAATGTACCAACACGATATAAACCCGCTCATCATTAAATAAGCAACTATCCCTACTGTACTATTTTATTGTCGAGGTACCATCATTAGGATTTAATGCTTGACTTTCATAATGTCTTTATGCGACCTGAGTTATTTCTGACGTTGGTTCCCGCTCGTTGCGTAGCGTGAGGCTCTCTGTCGGTCCTTTCTTTGGCCATCATTTCTTGGTGGAACGGATGCAGACAATGATGCTGGTTTTGGATCCTCAAAGACCCCACTGAATAGCAAATCTTCCATTGGGCGAATGGTTACGTTTACAGCAGCAACCATCTTCGGCTGTGGTCTGAGGTTTAGTCTCATATAATTGTTCCCAGATGATCTTGGATGGTGTTAGTAACCACATAGGCAGCCCACTTGAATGAGCTCTGCGCTAGGAAACCTTGCTTCCATGGACAGACTTGCTACATGACTGCCTATACGGACAGGACTCCTCATCAAAAAAAGAACCCCCCAATGCCCGGTTAGCTCAATCGGTAGAGCGTGAGACTCTTAATCTCAAGGTTGCGGGTTCGACCCCCGCATCGGGCTCAATTCCCGATGCCTCACTGTCTACGGTGAGAGCCTCATTTTTTCCATTCATGAACAGTCTTGTACCCGGGTACTTGCTAGCTAATTTTTATTTGTGCTTTCTCCTCTCGCACCTTGAATTTTCTTATCTATAGGCGGGCAACTTTCAATTCTATGTCACGACTGATCTACTATCTACTATCTATAGTGTGTAAAATACTATATCGTGCCACTCTAGTGGGAGGAAATGGCTTCTTTCCCGGCTCTCTCGAGTGCCTTCATCAAACCCTCAATGGTAGACTGTTGTGTCTGACAATTCACCACGACTCTGAAGAAGCTGCCGTTCTCGCCGGGCGCATAATCTATCATGAATCCTCTGCTGATAAGATTCCGGACAATGGTCTTTGTCCGCCGCGTATTAGCCTCCGTATCTGAGTCTAGGACTCCACCGGGTGCATAATAGAAGCAAACCTGCAGACACGGCGGTGGATTGCTCGAAAGCAGCACAAATTCCTCCGCCTGCTCGACTAGGGATGCGAGCTGTGATGCCATATCAAAGGCGTAATCGATTTGCTCTTCGAAGCCGGAAGCGCCGTAATAGATCCACGCAAGCGCTAACTTGAGACTGTCGCCGCGGCGGCCACACTGCAGTGTTAAATCTGCGAGGTCCCAGTACTCTCTCTCTGTCGCCTCGCCCGCGGTGCTATCGTCGTCGTCATCCCCATGAAATAAATACCCAGCAGGTAACGTATTTGCGCGATGAAAAACGGACACGTCTCTGGTCAGTAGGAAGGAGCAAGTTATGGGAACATTCATCATCTTATGCGGATTGACCGTGACCGTATTTGCGCGCTCGACCCCGGCAATTTTATGTCGTTGTGCGGCCGAAAACGCAACGGGTCCGCCCCATGATGCATCAACATGCATCCAGAGCCCGAACTTGGCGCACACGTCTGCGATTTCGTGGAATGGATCGAAGGATCCCAGGACTGTGGTCCCGGCCGTAGCGTTGACGTATAGTGGCGTCATACCCTTATCTTTGGCGGCTAAGACAGCATCTTGAAGCGCTGCGGGGATCATTCGTCCTTCACGATCGACGGGGACGGTGATCACGTTCTGAGACCCCATGCCCGCTGTCGTGGCGGCCTTTTCCACGCTGTAATGCCCGTGCGCGCTGGTGAAGAGCGCGAAGACGAACCCCGAGTTTCCCTGTGTTTTGGTGGTGGGATACAGGCTATTGCGTGCGATGATGAGTGACGTTAGATTCGAGCCGCTCCCGCCCTGGCACGTCACGCCGCCCGCGCGCGGCCCTGCGAGCCCAAAGAGAGATGCGAGAGCCCGCGATGTGGCCTTTTCTACCACCGTGAGGGATGGCGAAGTTTGGTAGACGTGAACCTGGTTGCGGATTAGCATGGCAGCTCATGAGCCTGGGCTGGAGTGAAACATGACTGAGATGAAGTGGCTAAGCAACGTGGCATCATGGCTGAACCAGACTTACATTCGTATTTAGCACAGCGAGTAGCAAATCAGATACCACGCCAACCTGCAGGCACCGTTCTAGTCAGCCTTCCACCGTCCTCATTACGTCAACACATTCGAGACTACGCTCTCTGGCAACGACTAACAGCATTCGTACTCGAGTACAGCTTATCTAGGAATCCCTGATCCCAAGTGTTCACGCTATACTTTAAGACGTCCTGGATCGTATCCAGCAACCCATCTTTCCCCCTGCCTTGGCCCTCGGGCAAAGAGAATTGCAAGCGCTTCACAAGGTCCTCAGGCCGATAAGATTCAACAAGAACGTTTCGCGACGACGGGTCTTCGCCCACATGGCCTTGCGCTCGGAATACGGCGGCCTCGTCCGCCGCCCGGATGTAGGGCACAATAAGAGACTTCACGGCATTTACTAGCTATAAATTGTATGGGTTAGAAAATGCTAGCCTTAAGTATACCTCTCACGCTATCTAGATAGACACATAGATAGGTGGATAGATAGTGTAGAATCTAACTTCGAGTGGGGCGGGGTCCAACAAGTTGAGTTTCGCTGTGAGGGGTTCGCTGCAGATCTTACTTACATCTTCAACCTCATCGGCTCTGTTTAGCTGTGGCGCGCCGTTTCCATTAGATATTAACGACAGCATGGTTCTTTCAGATCAACAGACAGCGGATAACAATAGAGATACTTTTTTGGGGGTCGATTTATGACTAGATTGTCCTTCTCCAAAGACGTAACAGAAAACGCGACTCGTAGGCATACGAAACGATGGAATCTCCGCAACTGCCGAGACTTTACCGACGATTGCATCATTTCGGCTTGATTCTATTTATGGGTAGCATCACGTAACACCCCTTTTTCAGTTTTGTCGTTTTCTTATCTTTTGTATCGATGGGAGACGATATTATTTGGACAAAGCTACTTGTATATGAATAGAAAAGGCGTATCCAATCTTGACCGAAGGTTAAGAAACCACATTATAGGCCCGGATAGTTGGGCGTGGGACTCTGTTGGAAAGATTCCGAATCATACGCTCGGTAGGGTATTTGAAAACTTGATTCAACCAGTTCCATTATTTCCTCCATCTGCTGCCCTAACTGGACACCAAGACGATATTCAAAACAAAGCTTTCTTTTTTTTCATCTAGATAAGTGTCCCTTACATCTGTGCATCCGTGATATCGTCAGTCGTCTAATTGATACATAAATGGTGAGTTCTAGTAATTCAACCTGCAAATGTTGCCCAAGTTTTTGCATGTCGCATCGATACGCCATAACGCCCAAAGATGAAGAATGGATTCGACAAAAGGTATCTTCGATCATATTTCACCTGCCAATCCCTTGCCCCTTGTGCTCATTTCCCCGGCGAGGATTAATGATAAAAAGCTTAATCGGCTCGTTTCTTGTCGGTTGTGTTTGCGCCTTCGCCCCCCTTCTGCTCGCCTTGAAGCTTACCACTGGTGCCTATGTCTCCTTCGGGCTCGTCGTCCTCATCCCAGTTGTCGACGGCATTCTCATCCCAGTTATCGACCTCCTCCTCTAGTGTTGTAGCACGGCCATGTTCCGCATCGGTTCCAACGATACCTTCCTCTTGGTGGCCTAGCCCTTCACCAAGCTCTAAATCGCCGGGTTCGTCGCCCGGCACGGCACTGTAGCGGCGCTGTCGCTTGCGCTCTAGCATCCTTTGATGATACCATGAACATAAAGCTAGGCCAGCCAAGCTCCCTACAATATTGGCGATAATATCATTGAGATCAAAGTTACGGCCATTAGGGAGGAACCCTTGTAGGAACTCGGAGCCGATGCCTAAGGCGAGGGTGCATACGACGAGGGTTAGATTGAGGGTGCGGCGACGACTCGTGTCGATGACCCAGTAGAAGACAACGGTTAAAATGAAAAAGGTGAGGGCGTGTAGGGCTTTGTCGTTGATGACGTGGTCGAGCTGAAGGGAGGATAGGCCGGCGTACCCTGCGATGAGGCAGAGCACAAAGAAGACGCCTGGACGAAACGCATGGTCAGCTCGTTGCTTATCACTCTTGGAAATATTTTTGCAAATGTGTGAGAGGCTATGCTATAAAGAAGCATGCAAGAGAAAAGAGGCAAACAAAGAGAGGATCATGATAGGAGGAGGTGAAGGGTATATTAGATGAAGTAGGTTAGTGAGCTACGGACCTGCGAAAGGCAATCTAATACGCATATTTGTAGATGTTAAGTTAGTTTGAACAGGAGCGGGACTAGGTAGACATGATCTCGGAGGATGCCGGTGTTGGTATCGCTTGCGAGTGGGCTTTGGGCCTGAGATAGTTTCAACGAGACAATCAGATGCTGTGGGGGGTCGGTGTCTGAGATCGTGAGATGCACTATTAGGATGATGATGGGAGTTGGCCGGGGTTATCTACTACAGACTCAGTTATGTACGAGAGCCGCCAAGAAAGCTGCAGGCAAAGGTGGTGAGGTAGAAGCTGGAGCTCATAACATCAGCCAGCTTGTTTCGGGGCCACGCGGCGGAAGCTAACCTTATAATACCTCTAATGAAAGGTGGCCGGGAGGCTGTGGAACGATAGGTAGGCCTATGCCTCAGGTACCTCTACTTACAGTAAGTATTTACACTAGAGGTGTTTGCCCGGGACGGTATAGCATAGATGTGGTCTAGGGTGGTGCTAGGGGCCTCTGTAGGGGGCGATTGGAGGTTCTACGGGGTTTCTTTACTGCGACCTGCAGCAAACCCGCAGTACAGAGTACACTACCTATGCGCCCCGCCCTGCCTAATCCGATTAGGTAATCTTCCATTTTAGGAAATAGGCATTTCGCATATCTCCTATTACTGCATCAAGTCGGGGGCTGGCGACATCTAGTATTAATATCCGGGAATGTAGTATAATACTTAGGGATACATATAAGAATTGTAAGATATTCCTGATTCGATTAACCTTCTCAATACAATAGTCTAGATACTGGACTCTTCTTTTATGGAAAGTCTATTAATACAGTTATAAAAATCTTAGTAAGTGGTACCTAACCGTGACTTGGTGATGATACAGGAGAGCAGTATTAGCACTAAGCAACATATAACTCTACCAGTCAACACCAAATACTGATGGGACTGTTCTGTCTACTAGGTAGGTATTTGTTTTTCAAACGAGGGAAGAGAGCTGAGGAAAAGAAAAGCATGGGGTTTGAGGCTGACCAACTACCGAGGTCTAGGATCGGGGGCCAGAAAAGAAAAAAAAGGAAAGAAGAATAAGGCTGTGAATTTTTATTTAGCATACTCACCGAAAACCCAAGTAAGAAAGCCTACGCATGTTTCTGTATACACTTTATAGCACCCATACACGTAATCATACTCCTAAATAATAGTATCGAATCGTTTTTTACCCATTATTTAGGAGACATACACGTGATCGCTTATTATGGGGATTGGACAACACTCTTCTTAGGGATGGGATGGTATTAGCCAGCCATCTTAGGTAAGCATAAAGAGAGCGAGTGGAGTGGATTTGACGATAGGTACACTACGTGACGAACGCGCTATGCTGACGCTACAACCGACACCCTATATTAACGTTGAATGTGCAAATCAGATAGAAACTATGGTAAAACAATTTAGAATTCTGGTCAATCAAGTCAGTGGACCTTTTTTCGTTCGTTTTATTTTTTTATTTTTTTATTTTTTTCCAACGTGCACGCCATAATAAATGACTTGCATCATTTTTAAAAGGGATATGTATACACAAGCAGCCACCAAGGTAACGGTATGTACAGGGCTGGATACATAGATGGACACATAGGCTAGGTGCTGCTATATCAGGTACCTAGAGAAGCAACTGGAGTGCTGTAACCCGCTATAAACTTTTAAGTGGTTGTGAGGGTGGGGTACACGTCGTCTTGGTGAGGAATGGGTGATGCCCGCATGTACTAGTCGTAGTGTCGTAGTGGAAAACCCTCTGTAACCATAGCGGTAGTACCATAGGGGGTTACCATAGGGGAGGTACCATTGGGGAGGTCCCGTAGGGAGAGGTACCTTAGTGTAGTATAGTTCGGTCATGGCACTCCGTCCTGGTCTGTATACTGGAGGCGTGGTATCCACTCCAAACCTCACTTCGACTTCATACTATCAATCTACGCGCTTTGGCCTCGACTACAATCCATCAAGACACCACCCATTCTTATCAATCTTCCTTTCAAACTCTTGTATTCATCTCCTTCGATGTCGCTCGTTCCCTTCCCATCATTTTAGGCGTGCCTATCGCCCTGTTGCCCGTCCGACGCGACCCCTGCGTTTCCTACGCATGGCGACCAGCAACTGCCAGCTACCCCGTCTCTGCATCTGCCGTCGCGAAGGTCATCATGTCTATTATGAATGGCCAGCCAGCCTGGCCACCCCCTGCGCAGCATCAACATCCCGGTGTGAATGGAATTAGAGCTTCTGATGATGCCCTTGTCCGGTCTCATGACTCTGCTGATAATTCCGCGACTTCGATGCCTGAGGCATCAGATATCGAGGAAGAACGTCAGCGCGCGCATTTTGATGAGTTATATCGCCGCACCGAGGCGCGCATTGCCTTTCTTTTTGCCGATGATGGCTCCTACAACCACGACGCCATCAACTCGTGGCGTCGCCCTTTAAATCACTCCGTATCCCTACCCCCCACCACCGACCATGCCCCCATCGAAGAGCGCCCTGCCAAGAGAGTTAAGCGAGTCATCAACGAAGATGACTACGGTGATGATGATGACGACGATGACGACGACGAGAGTATCGAAGACCGTTCGCGCGCTGGGCCCATCAGCGTGTCCCCTCTGAAAACCAAGTCCGCCTCCGCATCGAAAGGTCTCCTGTCGCCGTCCAAATCGGGAAGCTCTCCTGTGCCATCCATTACATCGCCGGGCAAGGCCAAGGATGAAGTCCACCCGGGATCACAAACGCAAACAAATAATATTGAAGATGCGCGCAAGCAACTGGAAGAAGCTCGGAAAGATACTGAGGAAGCTGCAAAGCGTAGCTTCCATACCTTATTTTATACTCTCGAAACCGATCATATAGCCATGCTGGAACAGCAGCAGCTAGAAGAATCCGAGAAGGCCCTTCAGGCTGAGATGGATAAGAATAGTCACAACCACACGAGCGGAAGCGCGCCTGGTGAGAACCATGGTTCTCTTAGTAGTGCAAACCTGGGCGCATCTAGCCTTACTCTCAAACACCTGATCGCGCGCATAGATATGAAACGCGATATGGTGCGCGCCTCGGACGCCGAGTTGCGTTCTTTGATGAATGAGGTGCGCAAGAATAGGAGCAAATGGGCCAGTGAAGAAAACGTCAACCAGGAGGAACTCTATGAGGCACTAGAGAAGGTCTTGACCGAACTCAAAGCTCACACCGAGTATTCCACGCCGTTTCTACAGCGGGTCAACAAGCGGGACGCTCCTGATTATTATAATTGTGAGTTAGCTTGACAACAATGCGCCCAGAACAGTTTGACAACTAACCCCCATTCAAAGTTATTAAACAACCTATGGATCTCGGTTCCATGACTAAGAAGCTGAAGTCGCTGAGCTACAAATCCAAGACAGATTTTGTTACTGATTTGAATTTAATATGGGATAACTGCCTGAAATATAATCAGGAAATGACCCATCCGTTCAGGAGAATGGCTAACGGCATGCGGAGAGAAGCCGAGAAACTCATTCCCCTAATCCCAGACCTAGTCGTCCGGCCTCGAGCTGAAGTTGAAGCAGAAGAACGAAGGAAGCAGAACGGTGGTGACGATGATGGCGGTGACGATTCGGACGACGAGCCGATAATGTCGTCTCGCGGCCGCGTCACCGGCGGAGCCAAAGGCACCAAATCGAGGAAAGCACCTAGCGACCAAAAAGAAGGAACACCAAACAACGACCAAAAGCCAGTCTTGCAGTTAAATGGATTGCTAGCAAAGGCAAATCGTGAGGGCTCCGAGCTTGATGGTAGTAATGGTTTCGGAACGCCACCAGTAGGTGGTTCTATGACTCCTAGTGGTGTTAACGGGCACTCAGGCATGGGGAGTAATGTCGATGCCATGGACATAGATATTCCATCAATAAATGGAATGGCTCTGGGCCAAGCCTTGAGTGATGCCGCGCAACAGGTATATGAAGATGAGGAGTACAAAATCTGGAAGCAAGTCACAAAGAAAGACCGCGCACTCATTACCAAGCAACGTTTCGAGCTTTTCGCTGGCAAAAGGCTTAACATCGAAGAACCTGCGCTACTCAGAACTAAAGCAGGCATGCGCCGATATCTTTGCAGCGTGCAACAGGCAGACGCGAGTGGTATTATGGGCCATGCACAAGGTGATGCGTCGGCAGAAGCCGGCAACGAAACCACAAAGGCTACGGAAACCTTGGCCGAAGGTATGGAGGAGGATGAAGAGAAGGTCATCCCGGACTACTACGAACCTCAGACTTCAGTCCCGGACATCCCAACCAGGCTGCAGTGGATCGAGGATAGCGAGGGTCAAGTTATCAACCAACATGAAGAATTTCTTCGCACTTTGCCCCCCGGATACTTCACTGCTCCCAAGAGTCTTTTATCTCAGAAGATAGATGCTAATCTTCGACAAATGCAAGAAACGCGAAAAGTTTGCTCGAAAATAGGGGTCATCAAACAGATGCAACTTCAGACACAGGTAAAGCTCGATTGCTTCGCCTTTAAGACCCCCAATTACTAACTATTGCAGGTGTACGCCAATCAATTTCCCAAGTACAACCCGGACCCCTTTTGCGAAGCTGATATCGAACCACATGTTACATGTGGTGATGATCTGGTAATGGCGCCGGAAGTTTGTCGTGCGGCTTTGCAACGATCTGTTGCCAAGTTATTCTATCACGCTGGCTTTGAAGAATACCAACCATCCGCACTGGATACTATCACAGATATTGCAGCTGATTATTTCGGCAAGATGATACAAACATTCAAGACCTACACCGAATGCGAGAAAACAGATGGTATATCAGCCACCGACATAAGTAGATCTGTTGTTCAGCCCCGGTATAGCAATGAGCAAGCTGTTCTTCATACTCTTGCTGAAAATGGCTATACGATCGAAGCTTTAGAGAGCTATGCCAAGGATGAAGTTGATCGGCTCGGCAATAAGCTGAGCGGAATCCATGAGCGCATGAAGTCTCATCTTAGCGATCTGCTTCGCCCTGCAGTTACCGAAAATGGAAGTGATGGGGCTGCCGCTTTTAATGACGGTAGTGAACAGTTTGTTGGAGGAGATTTCGCGGAAGAGCTCGGCGAAGATTTCTTCGGCTTCAAAGAGCTCGGTCTGGCAGGCGAGCTAGGTGGTGTCCTGTCTGTCCCTCTACATCTCCTCCAATCCAGGGTTAGGAATCAATACCAGGCTCAAAATCAGGCGCAAGGTCCGATCGATACAGTTCTTTTCGAGGAGCTGCCACCTCCTGAACCCGTCACCAAAGAGAATATCCAAGAACAAGTTGGCCTGGTCAAGAACTTCTTCCTCGCGAAACTGCACGCTAATGGCGACCTACCGTTGGTGGAAGATAAAGATCTGCCTGTGAAGCAGAGACGACCTCAACCTCGACTTGGTGCGACGGGCAAGATCGTATCACCACAAAAGCGGCCACCCAAAGAACAAAATGCTATTAACAAGAAAAGAAAGAAGCTCGAGCAACAGGCTGCTGAAGCGAAGAAGGTCAAGCTAGAAGCTGAGAAAGCTGCCGCATCCAAAAAGATTGTCCCCCCTCCTAATGGGGTTACTGCTAAAGCCACATCTTCAGCTGGCCCTCCACTTATGGAACGTGTGGAGAGTATGCAAAGCCAGGGGAACAACAGCCAGACAGACAAAGACGACACGGGTATTCCCATGAGCCCCGAAAGTATCGAGCGTTAGCGCTTTTATTATTTACTCGCCTCATCCCCGCGCCCCATTCCCGCGCGAGTTTTAGTGCTATTGAATAGCATGTTCATCATTTCGACCGCCATATTTTCATTTCAGTTTATACCCATTCGGTGGGAGTTTGTTTTAGAAGGATGTGAAAGGTTGGGGCAGGTCACTAGTGGTATGGAAGTTTAGGCGTTTTGGCTCTTCCCCTTTATTGTAAAGCATCAAGCCTCTGGTGTGAAAGCATGCCTTAATCATGAGGGCTTAGCACCAAAATTTCCACTTGGCACCTGGCAAGTCTCGAGCTTGTCTGATCTCTTAAATAACTTGCATATACTAGAAGGGAGCAGGACGGACGATGACGAGGAATGGACGGAAGACAATGACCATCAGGAGTACCGATGAAGGCGTTCCAAAAATAGGGCCGACAATACCATGTACATAGCGGTTTACCTGACGAACCAGCACTTATGCCTTGCCTGACACATATGGATACAGGTTAGTCTTTCAAGGATTTGTTCTATTGTGGTCGTGCTTGGCTTCTTGTTTGCACGATTAGCATTCGCCAGCCCAGGACTGAACAAAGAGGAAAATGAAAATTTCAGACCCGCCTTACTCATTACCACGTGCCCCCTGCAAGTAAGTGGCGTTATTTATACTGATCTCATCAAGCCTAATCATGGAAATAGCGAGTATTGTAAAGTGATACCTAGTCTTTCTTTTTTTTTTTTTGTTTTAGTGTTAAAACGACCCGATGGTCTCATTCAATCGTCGAAGATCTCATCAGTCACCCATGTAGAGATAGGCCAAACACTACACTTCTACGTGGTTCGCGTTCGATTTCTTATAGGGGATCAATTATCAAGTCAATAAATCAATAATTGTCAATTAAACAAGTGTGTGTTGTTCTTTTATCGGGCCACACCCCCCCGTTTCTCAGAAATATATGCCAGATCATCTAATGAACTCGACCGTCTAGTCTTGTTCATCACCTCCACCAACCATAGTGCAGTCGTAGTAATTGTCTATTCAGAACTAATATATACCCTGTTCATTTTAGCTTATCATAATATCATCATCATCATCATCATCATATATATGTATCTGTGTGTGTATGCATAAATAAAAACGCTCGCTATTCATTCCCACGCTACCTAACTACGCCCAAAATCGTTATAATAGGGTTATTTTAAATCCAAGAAGCTCCCAAACATTCCATTTCCTTCACAGAAGATAGACGAACTCGTCATTCTCGCGGTCAGTCATGTCAGCGAAGGCGTTCTGACCAATGCAGCTCTGCTGTCCAGCTGCGCCCTGCTCGACCACACTGCCTTGAGCACCATCGACGCCGTCGGATGACTCGTCTGCGGCAATATCTTGGTACGTATCCGACATGCTCGTATCCTTGATTTTAGCAGGCTTGCCGTTCTGCACGCGCCGACGTTCCTGCAGCTTGTTGAGGAAGGCCAAGTTGGCGGCTTGCAAGATTGCGCAGGCGGCTGTCGCCACGAAGAAGCCCAGGACTACACGTAGACCCGGGAAATAGTTGGGGGCGTCCTTGGAGTTGAAGACTATGGGGCCGATTATATTTCCTGTAGACGATGCTGCGTTGTATACCGCTGGCAAGACGAGTTAGAAACGGGAAGGTAAGGGCATGGCATCGTCTGTACTTACACATGATTGTCGACTTCTTCGTCGTGCCGGCTGTGTTCGCTACCACCCAAGCTACCAAAACGGGGGTGGTTCCAAAGAGGAAGGCGAGGAGGTAATAACCAACGAGTAGCGGTGCGTCATGGCCTGGCGTCCGTGGGATGACGTATAGCACAGCTAGGCCAGCTATGACGGGTAATACGAAAGCCACGATGACGGCGGACTTTAGGCGGAATCGTTGAACGACCCACGATGCAAAGAGGATGATAACCCACTGCACAAACCCGAAGGGGATGTTAAGTAGAGAGCTTCGATACTTGTCGTACCCGAGACCGTTGATGATAAGGGGCCCGAAGGTGTTTGTGACGGATGCACCGGCGTTGATGAACAAGGAGAGAATAACCCAGAGGTATGTCTTCGGCTCAAGGAACATCTCGCGGACATGTCCCCATTTGAATTCTCGACTACCCGTGCCCGTCTGGTTGGCGCGTAACCTCTCAATGGCTTTTGGCTTCTCTTCTTCGGATAGGAATCGTGCTGAGGGGATATCATCGTCTAACTTCCAGTATACAAAAGGTGCTGTGGCGACGGTTACGAGGCCCACGAAGAGGAAGATACTATACAAGTCAAATTAGAATACGGAGTCCTTGTGTAGTGTTGGTGGTTATCATAACTCACATCTGCCATGATTCTAGAACAGAGGATTGGATATGTCCCAAGCCATACGACAAAGCTGCTGCCACAATGGTAGCAATACCATTCGTGCCATACCACGCTGCAATGCGCAAGGGTTGCTCGGCCCGACGATACCATTGAGAGGTAATGACAGAGAATAGCGGCAGACAGCCAGCCTCAAATAAACCGAGAAAAAACCGCGTAGCAAGGAGCGTGGGGAAGTTGTGGCAGGCGGCGATCGCGGTAGATGCAATACCCCAGCCGAGAACCAGAGCCGGCATGAGAATTCGGTGAGGCACCTTAACGATGAGAACGCTCGAGAACGGTTGCCATGCTAGCTGTGCGATAGGGGCGATGGATCCCAAGAGGGAATATTGACTCCCGGTAAGTCCTGTTGATTCTTGGAGTCCGAAGGTTGCGGCGTAGCCCAGTACGGACTTGTCCAGGATCTGAAGGAAGTACACCCATACGAGGATGGTCAAGATGACCTTGTCGGTTTTCCGCCTGATGCGCTTATTCTATCTCGTGCGTCAGTGGATGATGTACGGATAGAGGGAAGAACGAAACGCACATCTTCTTCCGTGAGGACTACACGGTCGCTGCCTATGAGCTGCATCGCTCTGTCGCCGTGCTTCATAGCATCGGATGATACATCACCAGCCGTCGACTTGGTGACATCTTCCTCTTGGTGGATGCTGCTGTCTGCGTCCTTGGCCGCGCTCATTTTATCTATCCTGACGCTTTTTAACCTCCGTTGCCCTCTTGTGTCGCGTTCTCTTGTTGATCTCCTCACTCTTCTCGGGGAGAAATGAAACTTTAAGTAGATGAACGCATCTCCAAGTTTTACATAAGCGGTCCCCCACGTTTCCCCAGTCTCCCCCGCTCCTGGCCCCCATCGAGCTAGGTACGTGGTACTAGAATCCAGCTACAGCAATATAATTCATGACGGCGTTGGATACTAGCAAAACGTTTGACTTGGACGTTCACTAGTTAAGATTGCTAAGTCTTGGCTTAGGGTCAAAAGGAGTGGCAAATACGACAGAGTAGACGAGCAGAACTAACTTCTTTAAAAATATAACATATCTATAGCATTCTAGTCGTTACATTTTAATATTTCGAATAATCGGGGGTGTTACGTGGAGGCAGATTCAGGGAAACCCCCATCATACACAATTCTCTACCCCATTTTCTACCCCATATAGCGCTAATTGCTGCCAAGCGACTATCTCACCGCTTCAGATTACCGAACAGTACTATAGTGTTACTCGGACAAAAGCTAAGATAATCGGACCCGAAAAGCTGGCGAGTGGCCACGCGTAAGACTAAGGCCGAAGTGTAATTTTCAGGGTTCAGCTAAGGATTTAGATTGATAGATATTAGCGATGTAGATAGATCGATAGACTTTGAGTGGCGAAGAGGAGAGTGTCTTGCTATAATACGAATACGGAAAACGGACAGAGTGGAAAAGGGTGCTACCCAACGCGGCCTAATGAACTACACTAAAACGTCATGAAAACTGCCACCTCAAGTTCTGGGTTGGGTATATTCACCAAGTATCTCTCCTATACCCCTTGAAAATCCGTTCGCGACAGATGACGAACATGATGCCAGGTGATCTATCCGAGTTGACCCCCATCTAGCATTAATCCTACTTGGTAGTTGATCTGGACTGTCGACTTTCAGCTCAAACCCCTGCTTTCTCCACACGGCGGGGGCGCATTGGCGCGTGCGGGGAAAATTCTCTCTTTAATGCTCCAATTCGGTTCTCTGGTTCGGGAATAGTACTAGCGCGAATGGCGTGAAAGGGCGATTGCAATGACAGCGCTGTGCCTCGGTTAGCAGACACAATACCCGCCTAATTTGCTCTACCCCCAGATAATTAACGTTTTTCAGTTAGAATCCCCTCTTTACCTCCGTCCGGAGCTCGGATAGCATCCGGAGGTAATAAACAAATGATGCCTTGATTGTGAATCGGAATGTTGGTTTTTTTTTCATCACTGTAGCTTTAGAGATCATCAATGACGCAGACATATGCACTACCAGGGAATTAGATGTTTCAGACAACTAAAAAGCTCTGAGACTAATCTGCTTGGGAATGTCGCAAGGATGAAGGTTCCAAGAATATGCAGCGACTACTCGGGATCAAGCATGGATTGGGACTGGCTAAACGGCTCTAAAGTTACTCCTATATGCTGTGTTACCCATCCTTTTGGGATGCCACTTTACACACTACGGCACTAGTTAAATGAATAGTCATGCCCGCTTTGATGTTTTTTTTAACGGCGCGCAGAGAATTCCGCGACCTAGTGTATTAGGTTTTCATCATGGAAGTCGAGGTCTAGGTGTATTATGAGAACATATTCTGCGAGAACCTCTGAACGATATGTGAAGTATTTCTTTCTCTCTTTCTCTCGCTCATGCACGCGCTCTCCAAAAGAGTAAGGCCTCTATACCTATTTTTTTTTTTTTTAGTTTAATATATAGCAAGGCGGCTGAGTGTTTTTTTACTAGTAGCTCAAGGGTCATTTATACCACGTGGTATATATTTCTGAGTCTCGGCTTTGCCAAGTTTACCTAATAATTTTGGCCTTACATTCATTCTACAGTTAAAAAGTATAGTCCGGCTGTTGTATAAGAACACCCCTCACCGTCGTTATTAGTGTTAATTCCTCCATTCTATTTTTAATATCAATATCGCTACTATTGTTTCTGTTCGAGTTATCAACTAGCATTTGTTGTTCAACCTTTCAAGTTTTTGGGTATTCTTTAAATAGATAAAGAACCTAAGTTATACATGGGTTAACAGGCTTTAGTACTACGAAAATGATCCACGATCTCTAAATTCCATTAATACGAGGTGCTCAAGCAACCTAATACTCCATCAATTCACCCTAGAGAGTAGTATTTTTAGAGGGCGTATCATTCGTGAATTTATCCTAGAGAAACTCGAGGAATCTGATAAAATTATGAAGGAGAACCTTGAGGAGTTTGAGATACACACGAAGAAAGAATATGAGGAAATCAGAGAGGAAACTAGTGAGGAAATCTTGAGTATCATCAGGAGAATTATCATGGGGAACTGGAATTGGTCGATTCTCTTGTAACTTACTGGAGAAAAGCTTTGGGAATTTGAAGAATCCGAGGAAAGCATTTTGATAACCTGCCGAGAAACGGGGTTTCATAACCACGAACCCGTCCGGGAAAATGAGATAGAGTAAGAAAGCTTCCAGAGTTAAAATACAGAACTAGAAACGCCTCCGGACAAAAGTGTCAGGGACAGGAGTTTTACAGGCTACGAAGTGTGGCCAAGTTCCATACCTTAATCTTGGAAGGGCAAACTTGAACAGTCTCCTGCGCCTTCGTCACCAGGGCCACCAGTACTGGCAGAGCCTTAAACCCGGAATCCTGAACAGCACGGGGTTATTAGCCTCCCACTCACGTCGCAGTGGAAAACGTTAATGTTATGCATAATGGTACGTGGTAAAGGTTGAGACCAGAACCCGAAAACAGACCCAAAGTCATCATCAATCTTGAAGTCGTTAAATACCCACAGTCTGTAATATGGGCCTTCGCCGTTGCCTCTATGGAGGCATCTGCAGAAGAAGATATTGTCGATGAGGTGCGCTAAACTCTCCAGAAAGAGGCGCAATTCTAGCACTGGCATTTTATCAGTATTCCAACTATCTTGCCTGTGAGTCTTAGCATCGTACGAGCGAAACCTATTATAAGTACGTTGTAGCGCCAAGCATGCTGGCACTAAAATGGAAAGCTTTACCTTTATAGGTATAGCTTTCCATTTTAAATACGATGAAAATTGAAATGCAAGGCATTTCAATTTTAAGTTAGTAGTGTATCTCGGAGTACTTAACATTAAGCCTGGTCAATTATGTAAACAAGGTTGTATTCGTATTTACATATAGTGGCCGTTAGTAACCATGTTCACTATTGCAGTACGCAAGCCTTACGCAAGCCTCACAGTTAAATTTAGTGTAAATACGTTGTGGTTGATGCCTCAAATAAACTCTGACCAATAGGGTCTTTGCAGAGTCCGTATGGGCCAATTAAAAGCGAGCCCAGTTTTATAGAGTTTTAGGGGTCACCGTTAGAAATTCTCAAGCCTTACCTTCCCTCACACTTAATTGTCGTTGCCAATACGTGTTCGGGAGAGGTAAAGCTTTCCAACAATCATTTTGAACCTCCCAAGACTCCATCGTGTGTGATATTCAACAAGGGACTGCTGCCATTCGCCATTTTTTACATAGATTGACAGCAGTGATATGTGAGGCAAAGAGGGTTTTAACTTTGTCATAACACAGATAAGTGTGGATAGGATGATATCGTACCTAGGGTGGCCTTTGTGTTTTTATCGGATTAATATAGTAAATAACGCCATTGCTTTATCTCGAAAGACCGCCCATATTCCTTCCTTACAATATATTTCTAGTAAACAGGTGCTTTGATAGGATGAGGCACTCCTTATGCATATCGTAAATTCCCTTTCTAGTAAAGTAGGCGATACATATTTGATCTCATAGTAACCCGGTCTTGATACTCTTTGAACCTTACCTAGGAGAGAATGTAGCCTAGTTGCCCCTGCTCTCATTCAACTTTAGCAGACAGACCAACCGCCACCGTTATGCATGTAATGTACTCCGCCGCCCCCGTAATTAGACCAACCCTAGCTATTTAGGATAAAAGCAAAGTATCATAATTCGTGATGAGTTCGTCTGTGGTTCGTGATCGTTTTCGTATCTACCTGTAAGTGGCCACTGGGGGCCTACTCCTTCCCTGCAAGCCAGACACCACCCTTTAGGCCCTCGATAATGCTTTCCCTCAGCCACCCATCTCCTGACCAACCGCTCTGGCGTGAAGGCCCCTTTGTGTTTTCCTCCTGAGCCCCCTGTTGGTCTTGTGTCCTTTCAGCCCTCCATTCAACCCATTCAAACAAGCTCCTGAGCCCTAACATGTCTTCCCGATTAGGATTGCGGATACTCTCTTCAAGGACAAGCCGAGTGTCGACTACGGTCCCTGCGGTGTCACCGACGTCAGGTCCCCCAACGCTACGATCAAGGACAAGGCCGCGTTCGGCGTGCGTCAATTTCTGAAGAGTTGGTACCTGGTCAAACAACCAATCAAGTGGCTGGGCGGTATTTTCCACGGGGTTAGTACTCGAGCCACCGACTTCCCGGCCGAGGGCCATGATTGTTGCAGCAAACGGACTATCACTAACGGGCCGCCGACGTAGGTAGAGAGCTTGCGTGCGATTGAACGACTTTATATATTCGGGATGTGTGTTGAAATTCAACTCTATGTTCCAGAATTCGGAAGATGTCGTTCGGATACTTGATACCTCACTAAGAGGAGGTAAGAGACAGGGTGTTGTGCGAAGCTCATTAATTTTAGAGCCTGACGAACTCTTCAAATGAATCGATATTGGCACACTAACAGGCGTGTTCGTCGCCACGTCCTTAGTAACCAAGCACCGTGGATCCGTGGCCAAAACCCAGAAATGACGAAATGCTTGAAGATGACTCTTGTTATCCTGGACGCTATCTGGAAAGACCGGATAAAAGGCTACGAGAAGGGAAGCAATGGCAAGATTTGACGTATTCAAGGTCTGTGTTCCACAACCAAGTGACAGAACACCAATAGACATGTGGGCTGCCATATGTGAGCCATACGTCGTGTCGGGGTCATTGCGCCCATGCAAGGATCTCAGAATCCGGAGCACTTTTAGATCACATGTACCCGCCATGACAGTTGCACAGGAGAGGGCTACGACATCGAGACACATGCGAGCCGCGACTTGGACGCACCTAGAGTCAAAGGTAGCATTGGGTTGCGGATCTCTGCATTGTGAATAGAACCGATGGAAATACGACAATAAGAGATCTCTGACAATAAGGTTACTGGAGCCAGCGAAGCGCAATGCTAATGAGAAGCAGAGCCCTGCCAAGATGGTGAGAAAAGGGAGATGGGTTGAATTTAGTGGTCCACGGGACGCGTGGTCAAAGGATTGGGTTGTCTGCGTTTGGACTCGGTAATGATACCGGCGAGGGAGATTCTTGCGAATCCACTCATGAGTTGGTTCCATCTCTGACCACAGTATTAGGTGTTTGGCAACGGTGCGCAGCAGGAGTATATCGGGCCGGATATAGTCGAATTGTAAGGTTGCATCTGGCACGTCGATTTTTCGGGCCACTATATGGTCTTCCGACTTCATGTATATGAGGGCAATTGCAACAACAGCTGCGGCGCTAGATCTGTCAAGGATATGGACTTGCTCAACCTTCTTTGGTGCGGAAGCCAATGTGAGTAGTTTCTCCGTGATACGCATATCGTGGAGTCCTTTTAAGTCAGCCCCTTTACCTAAGTTGATAAAACCAAGAGCGAAGCCGGCCGCTAAACGATAGCATTCAGTGCGCAGGGGCTCTTCGTCGTCCTCTGTTTCAACATGCTCTATTTCCGACATCATGATTTCGCTCATGCGGCGATGTTGGCTATTACAGTAAAGTAAGCCGATGCCCATGATGCCGGTTGTTTGTGTGAGAGGTGAGAGGTTAAGCTCAGCAGCACCCCTTGGTAGCATCCGAGTGACATGTACAGACAATAAACGAGTGATGAGAGAGTCCATTGTACCAATATAGGATGCCGCAAGGCCTAATAGTAACCCAATGGAAGTCATGGTATGTTTCGGTGTTAAGTATTTGAAGGCAACCCACTTGGCTACATCTTTGAGATGTCCATTGAGACCTAATGCCAATAGGAAACCAGCATGTCGGTTATTAAGATCGTTGCCTGGCTTGTTATAAAGTATCCACGACGTGTCTATTCCCTTGGCGTCACGAGAGATCGACAAGCCAGCGGCAACACCGGAATGAAAGAAAGCCCAGGCAATCTTCTCCTCCGTGAACAGTGACTTGTCAACGCCAACAGTCACGTTTTGAGGCTTGACCGTACAATTTAAGACGAATCCATGCATATGGAATTTCTGCGTTAGTAGCGGGAATCGAAGACCATAGTTCATGAGCCCCCGTCCAGCTGGGATGGATAGGGTGTTGGTGGCGAGTCTCGTGACGATTTCCTTTTGCTGTTCGAGGTAGAATGGCTCACTCCATTCAGGAAGTGGATCAAGTCGTACAGAACGGGGTTTTGTTGTATTGAGCATCATCTTGGTTTCGTCTAGACGGCGATCGTCTTTGAAGATGGCTCGAATAACCGCTTGCTTGTCGCTTTCGGCAACATCGTCTGCTGGTGTATCGTTAAACTCCATAACGTTTTGACAGAGCGAGTTGAAATCCCAAGAAGCGTTATGGGTCGGAGTCTGGAGACAATTATTAGCGGTAGGAAAAATCAACTGCGTGAAAAGGCCTTACGAGCACGTTGGTCGAGTAGTTGTGATGATTGTTCATCGGTAAAAGGATTGAGCCGACGTCAGCTCTGTCAACCAGCTCAAGCAGTCCTGTAGACCACTCTAGTGGTGGATTCGACTGACACTGGGTGATTCCATCTCGAAGGGGAACTACTATCGTTTCTGGTAGCGACTCTAAAACAATACTTGTGATTTTGCTCTGATGTATTGCTTCGACGAAACAGGCGGGGGATTCTCTATTAGATTCAAGCCTCTGAAATAAATCACTAAACATCTTTATTCGAGGGAGATGTGATAGAATGAGAGCCGCACTAATGGCGGGTACTGCCATTTGCGACTTATCGCCTCGAGACAGCCCTTTCTCAACCCACTCAAGTACACTCCAATATGTAGGTGCGGGGGGCAGTACAGCGGTAGGGGCAGCTTCCGCATCGCCCGGCCGTTCCAGCCAGTCAAATGGCATCTCAAGATCATAAAACTGCACCCATTGATGCCACCTCATCCACTTTGCTATTTGGAGCAAGAGACCCTGTAGGTCAACAAGACCAGGCGAATTTGTTCTGGGGATTGTGATATTGAGCTTCTGCTCCTCAAGTAAGAGATGCAAGCCCATGAAAATGTCTTGGGCATGGAGAAATCGAGCGTGTTCGTCAACTGACGAGGCAGTTGGTAGATATTCATGATGTCTGGTGGTAGCATTCGCATCATGTGAGAACATATATTCCCAAGCTGCTTTTGTTAGTAACGAAAGTGAGTCCGTCTCGCCAGTGTCAAGACCCGGCTTGAAAAAGGCCTGTGATGATTCATCTTCTTCCATCATCCACTGCCATGCATTCGTTTCCGCCCACGAGGGATGCGTTAATGAACCTGGGGTCTCGCTGTTACACATCGCATCCCAGTCGGAGAGGTCAACGCGCGCCCCACTACTGGATCTCAGGAAGCTTCGCGATCTCTTACGTGGCGGTTGACTAGACGTATCGGGTTTTATTTGTATCCCTAATACGAGATACATCATAAGAATTTGGATGACAGTGGCCGACCATTCAGAGTCAACGGTTTCACCGTTCCGGTTACGAATCCACGCAATGATATCCCACCACCCTGCAAGGATACGATCTGCGAATGGTGGTGGTAGAATAGAACGAAGGACACCGAGGATCTTACGGACTTGAGGAGATGTAGGTTCGAGTTGTATCCTTATTTGATGTAGCTGCTGATTGTCCCCATTTCCGCTTAAGACATCAACTAATCCGCGAAGTTTTGGGTATCGCATGCCCGCAATTTCCCCCTTAACGGGTGTGATGGCTCTCCTGATGCCTACCTCTCTGCTTATTAAGCTACCGCGGTAGGCAAGGGTTCGCGTGTTTGCAAGCGACAACTTATTCGGTAGCGTTATAGGAGTGGTAAAATGGCTCCAAGGCGCCTGTATGGTCAAAACTCGTTGGCCATCACTAGCCTGTGAGAGCATGAGAATCATAGATATGTTTCCGTCAACAATCTTGCAGGAGTCGACGACCCCACGCGCCTTCTCGAGTCGATCAAACGTGAAAATCGGGCAGCTAGGCTCGGGTGTATCGGGCAGCGGTGTTCTTTGAAATTGCAAGTGAAATACTAGAAATTGTAGGCGCTGCTCCATTGAGTCTTGTAGTCCAACCAGAACCTGTTGACGCGCCATACCATCGACAGTGACTTGAGGCCCCGTCACACAAAACACTTTGGATTGCTTGCGGGCAGGTTGTTTGGAGAGTGAATATCGCACATTGCTGTTTTCAATGGGTATGGTGTGGACCTTCGTAAAGAGCATTTCCTGTGCTAGACCATCAAAATCATGATCATCAAGCCCCATGTTGTGGAACCCCTCAAAGTCTCCTCCCGCTCGTAGTTCCTCTAGCAAAGTATCAACAGGTGCCTCCAAAGAATTCCCGAGTGCATGAGCGCCGTGGGTATAATTTGTATTTAAACTGGGGCCGGCAAACAGGCCGCTCGTACGATTCCGCTGGCTGCCATAAGACGTATCTCTTCTAGCATGGGGATGATTCGGTATCTGGGGTTGGTCGGCAAATCCCGTTCTATCGTGGGATGCCGATAGATCGGCCCTGGCGAGCATTGAGCTTACACGGCGTGATGTTCGGCGCGTTACACCAGATTCTTGGTCGAGACCTAGAGACGACTCTAATTTTTCCAAAGCCCTACCGTTTTTCTCGACTCTTTCACTTTTCCTTGGTCGTTTCCCAGGGAGCGGGGCGCCAAAACTCTCCTTGAAATTGGGCTGCAAGGGAGTAGTAGCACCACTAGGCAGGCCCGGTTGCATAGAGCTACGGCGAGGCCCCGACTTCCTTCGCCTGGGCTTGCGGGTAGCAATAAAAGGATCGCCACTCGGAAGATATGAAAGCCGCCATACCGTGTACATGGACGTGTCCCTGTTAGCCGTCACAGCAATAATTATCTTATTGTCACGGCTTTGGGTAGATCCATCGATCCGAATTTCTTCAACATGGAGAATCTCTTCGGCTCTGTCGAGGAAATGTGGCGATCTGTCGGATTGCCTCCGGGATCTGCTCTTGGTAGAGCGCTCTGGTTGAGTGACGATTAAGCCTAGGTCTAGCAAGGGATCTGTCAAACTGACTAGACGGGGCCAGTGGGAGTCGCTCTTATCAGGTACCTCCCATAGGTTATCTGTGTGAGAGCCGGGTCTCAAAGGTAAGGCCCTTGGCTTGCCCAAGCCCTCGACGCTGAAGGTAGACTGCTGTGAGGCGCGGACAGACACGGGAGAGAGCTGGTTTGAGAAGAAGGAATTTGGAGGGACCCGGGGGAACCTCAGACTTGCAGCGACAGAAGAATCAGCTCGATACCTGCGCTGGATTACTACACCTTGAGGAGCAGCACATGCAGTTTCAACCTCAAAGGGCATATGAACAACATGGCTCGCCCCATCAAGAAAGTAAACATGAGCCTGGGTCTTGAGAAAAACAACTAAAGCCCTTGATAGCGGCTGACTATCCCGGCCATTGTTCGAGGTAGTGCCAGAAGTGCCTGGAGGGTGATTTTCGGAGACGGGAAAGTAAGTCAGTAAGACTTGGGTTATGGGCTCCTTCTCAAGCTTGAAGCCAAAGCTCTTACGAAAGATGCAGCCCCTGGACCATATCACGGCATCTTTGGTCACCAACAGCTCGTCCTCGACACTACCATAGGCGGTGTAATCAATAATAATGTCCCATTCGTAGGAAGAAGGCAGGGGATTCTCGGGCAAGAGCTGTTCCTGAATGGCGTACTCCAGGGTAGTGGGTTGGTGCAGCCCAAGGGATATCACCGAAGCCATAGTGGCCGGGTCGGAGCCATTGGCTGTGTATTTGCAGTAGCGCCTAGATGAGAATCTGGGAGACGCAAAACTTGTCACGAGCTGAAAGTATGAGATATGGCGTAACCGATTGCCGGGTACAGCACTCTTGAATAGTGACGCTGATAAATATTGCAGTTGAAGAGGCGCGCCGATGATATCGATAACGATAATCAAAGCGACAGGCGATGCTGAGGTCGCTGTCTACCAAACTCAAGCTTCAGTAGGTAGGCGATTGGCTGATCAAGGTAGGTACCCCTAGGCCCTATGGTACCTAAATGCACAGTACATATATAGTATATTTATTCCACATTGTACTGATCGGACGGCCCCCCAAAATTGAGGTAAACTACTAGGTACCTGGGCACCTTAAGGTAGACAGACCTAGAGGCTAAGGTTAATTTGGATTACCTAAGCATAACAGTGAACTACTTAATAATAAGCACTGTATTTTCCCCTAATGCGATACGTTTATCCCATTATGCATCCACGGAGAACGCCTGCGCCTTACCTCCTCTGACGTAGGTAGCTCGTCTCCCGAGGTGCTTGTTGCAGGTGATGGCCACTCGATAACATCTTAACATCATTGCCTACTTATCCTTGCTCGCATCAACCCACTCAAAGCAATAAAGCGCGCCTTTGTTGCTAAGTTATTACAGCATGCTGCTAGTTCGTGCAGCCGACCACTCGTCATGACAGAGGCAAAGCCCAATGCGGGCCCTAATGAGCAACTATCTCCAGTTGACGTGACCTCACAACCCAAGCACACCGACGATGGCGACCACGCCGCAAATATCCGTGAAGGCGATAACGGTACACCGCATGAGGCGGCGGCTAGCGCCACCCGTGAGACAGGCGAAGATGATGATAGGGAGGTTGAAGAAGAAACCGATGACGAAGATGAAGTAGAAGATGAGGGGCAGGAGGATGAGGAAGACGAGGATGAAGATGAAGATGACGACGAAGAAGAGGAAGAAGACGATGAGGAAGAAGATGAGCCAAGACTCAAATATGCCCGCCTTACGCAGCACTTGGGGGCCGTGTATAGGAACGGCGACTCTACAAGTACTTTTCTTGTTGCTGGTGACAAGATGATTATGGGCACACACAAAGGAAACATCGTATTAACCCTTGATTCATAACTGCTGTGTGCATGAGGCCATTATACTAACAGTTATTTAGCACGTTATTCAACTCCCTACATTTCAGTCCTTGATTGCTTACCACGCTCACGATGCCTCCGTTACAAGTATCTCTATCTCGCCCTATCCTCCTCCCGCGCTGCCGCCTACCCTAAAGCCTGAAGCTGTGGCTAGAGCTATGGCACAAACTGCGAGCCGTCCTTCGTCACAGCACACCGAATCCTCCCCGTCTCGACAGCCGCGGAAAGTGCGAGAGCTTCCCCAAATCCCTAATGTCCCATCGAATAACATCTTCATCGCGACCTCATCCATGGATGGCCTGGTCCGTGTACAGTCTCTAATCGATCTTAAAGACTGCCAACTAAGAAACTTTGCCCGCCCAGTCCAAAGCGTTGCTGTGTCTCCGGAGTACAAGAGTGATAGAACTTATCTTTCGGGCGGCCGTGCCGGAAACCTCGTCTTGACTGTTGGTGCCCCGCAAGGCCGGAGTACCTCAACAACTGTTGGTACAGCTGCCGCCGCTGCCTCGGGATGGCTCGGTAGCATGGGCTTAGGCACCAATACTGGAAAGGATACTATTCTTCATTCCGGAGAAGGGGCAATTAGTACTATAAAGTGGTCTCTGTCTGGAAAATATGTTGTCTGGCTGAATGAGCACGGTATGAAAATCATGCGCACCAAGATGCATCTTGATACTGCTGATGCTGAGGACGCTTGGAAGCGTATCGGTCACATAGATCGTCCTCAAACCGATGAATGGGAGGAGATGGCTGGGTTCTGGGAAGGGCGGGCCGAGTGGATCGACGACCAGGCTATCGGTAGCGGCGATGATGAGGCGAAAGAAGGCAGTTTGTCGGCGGCTTTATCGCCCGCTGCTGCAAGACTAGCCCTTCAAGCGAAAAGCCACGACAAGAGCATTGAACGACTTATAGTGGGATGGGGCGGCACCATTTGGATCATTCACGTCCATCCAGGAAATATGAATTCGATTAAGAATGATACACATAGATCGGCGGGGCGGGCGGAGATTGCAAAGATGTGAGTACTTGACCCTTATCAACTTGCACCATTTAGTTCTCTGACATTATAGATTACGCATGGATTGTATTATTTCGGGCATTTCGTTATATACCCAGAATTTGCTTTTAGTTCTTGCCTATTGTAACCCGGAAGAGGAGGACGATGATAACGACAACAGCAAAACACGGACAAGTAGCTTCGCACGGGGTCGCGAGGCCAATCCCTCGGCAACATCTAGCGGCAGTGTTTCATCTAGTGGGATTAAGCATCGTCGAAACGCCCTCCGACCTGAGTTAAGACTGATTGATCTTGTTTCACAAGCTGAAGTGGACAAAAACAGCCTTCCGGTCAACAATTTCCAGGGACTATCTTCAAACGACTACCACCTAGGTGTCCTTCCCGCTAGTAGAGCCGCCTCGGTAGTCGCCTCTAGAGGTGCCCTAGAGGCGTTGGCAGGATTTGGCAATGAGATGTGGAATGCTGCAATTAATCCGATTTCACTTTTCAGTTCTGGTGCGAGCATAAGGAGTAAAAACAGCAATGATGCAGCTTCAAGAAGTCAGCGAGGTGGCACACCAAACAACGCTCGAGCTGGATCATCTTCCGCATCAGAAACAGCGCATCCGAATCTGATAAAACCCGGGGCCAAACTCTTCATTCACAGTCCCTACGACTGTATCTTGGCCACTAAGAGAGATTTAGGCGATCATCTCGCCTGGCTATTAGAGCGTGAAAAATACGAGGATGCATGGGAGCTCCTTGACGAGCACCCTGAAGTTATGGCCGTCCCCGAAAAGTCCGACGCCGGCTTCCTGCCGACTCCAGAACGAAATATTTTAACGACAGACGAATTTGGTGAAGATACCTCATCAATTGTTGACTCGCAAAAAGTACCGAACACCCCCCTTGAAAAGGAGAAGCAGCGAATAGGCGAACTCTGGATCCAAGAGCTTTTGGAAGATGGTGATTGGGACAAAGCTGCTAAAATCATAGGCACGGTAGTGAAAACTCCAGATCGATGGGAAACGTGGATATATACGTTCGCAGGCGCGAAGAGGTTCGACGAGATAGTCAACTACATCCCGGCAGAGCCCATGCACCCACCCATTCCCGGCACTATATATGAAATCGTCCTTGGTCATTATTTACGGACAGATAAACCACATTTTAAAGAGTTGCTTGAACGCTGGGGTCCGGAGCTTTTCAGTATCCAAGAAATTGCCATGGCCCTCGAAAACCAACTCAAGTTTCGCGATGTCCGCGAAGACAGTATTGAAGATGGTGAGAAAGGACGTGACTGGCGCATCGTTATGGAAAGTCTAGCTCGCCTTCACGAAGCCAATGGAAAGCACCGGGATGCGTTGAAATGCTACATCAAATTACGGGATGCTGATTCAGCAATGAGACTAATAAGGGACAATTATCTTGCTGATGCCGTGACGGACGACGTGGCGAGCTTCATTGCGCTTAGAGTACCTGAGGCCCACCTGAGTCGTATGAGCATGGATGAACTCGCCGATGCTACTTCAGAAGCCATAACCCTGCTTGTGGATGAGACTCATCGAGGTCTTATTCGACTTGAGACTGTGGTATCACAATTAGAGAAGAAAAACTTGAACTCCTATCTCTATTTTTATTTCCGCGGGCTTTGGCATGAATACCGAGAACAGCCGGTCGACGAGACAGTATCTCTTATCGACGAATTTGCAGACTTAGTCGTTCGCATGTTCGCTCTCTTCGATCGTGAACTCCTTATGGACTTCTTGAGGGTATCGACATCTTATACCTTCGAGAAGGCTGTTCATGAGTGCGAGCACGCCAACTATATTCCAGAGCTTGTCTATTTGTACTCTAAAACCGGACAGATGAAACGAGCATTGTATCTTATCATTGATCGACTTGGAGATGTCTCTCAAGCTATTGCATTCGCGAAGGAGCAAGATGACCCTGATTTATGGGAGGATCTTCTGAAATACAGCATGGATAAGCCGCGCTTCATCCGAGGCTTACTGGAGGAAGTTGGAACTTCAATTAATCCTATCACTCTTGTTCGACGCATTCCAGAGGGCCTTGAGATCCCTGGCCTTCGCGAAGGGCTGAAACACATCATGAAGGAGCACGAGATCCAATATAGCATCTCGTCGGGAGTAGCTCGTGTTCTCAGGTCGGAGGTTGTAGCTGCGCAGAGTCAACTACGTAATGGTCAACGCAAAGGGATCAAATTCGATGTTATGATTCGATCCTCTGATCACGTGGATATTGAGATCAAGGATATTTCCAAGGCTTCGGCAATGGAACTCTCGTCCCCAACAAACACGCCGCGGACCAACGGTTCGGGTACCCCAGTTAACGGCACCACAAAGACAACCCCCCTAGTTGTGACTAAAACCGACCAGCAACCTAACCACGACCATAGAGAGGCCCGACCTGGTCACTGTGCGAAGTGTCACGAACCATTTTCCGAATGGGAAACAGAAACTTTGGTTGGTTTTGCCTGTGGCCACGTATTCCATATTACGCACTTACTCGAGGCCCTGCACCCGGGACAAGACATCGACCCAACCATCACCGGTAACAGGGACCTGAGGTCACGTGGAGGAAGATTTGTTGGAAGCAAAGTCACCCACACACGCCTCCTTCGGGATCGCGTCGAGAGTGGCTGTCCGGTTTGTCAGTCTAAGAGGGAAGCCGTTGGACAGGAAAGCCACGTATAAAGCGTTCGAAATAGCATTCATCGGCGTTAATAGGATTGAAGGATTACATCACGGAAATTGAAGTTTAATTAATAATTACCATACCATATAGTTATCACAATTAACTTGGCTTAAGAGTAGACTTCCAAGAGACAGTCGTCACTATAGAAGTAGGTGAGATACCGGTTTATGAATCCCCCGTTTATTGCAGCGGTGCTGTGGTATTCGTCTCGGACCCTTAGGAATTTACCTAGGTCGACTAATCATTCAAATGAAGGTTAACAAAGCCCTACTTACCTCATGGAATAAAATGAGAGTGGTGAGCGTTTCAACTAGAAATCTTTGTTATATGCCTAATACAAGTGTTTAGTGGGAGTAGATGCGCGACATCACTGTGCGCAAATGAAGACTTAGACACATCGTGATATTTATAAGAATAGTTAGAGTGGATTTTGTTGCGGTTTGGATAAAGTTTCTATTAATATCTAAATCTGAGAAAGGCAAAGAGAGTTAAGTCAACTGCCGAATATCAGGTTTGTAACCCATCTGAAGAATTGTTCATTTCTGCAAATCACATTAGGGAAAAGTACCGTGTTTGATATATAGGTGGTGTTTGAAACTTTCGACGTCTATCTTTCTTTCCATTCTACAGTCTACAATATCACGCAGCCATACACCCATGGAGGAAGAGAGTAAAACAATGGTGAGAACAGAGTTCAAGATGTGCTGTATGTTGATTGTTATCTAAGCAAACCTTTGCGCTCCATTGCGTCGAAGATTGGATTATATTCGGTGACAAAATCATCTGTTTCACAGTGCAAGCTGCCCTGCATTAAATCCTCACTTGGTCGCGGATTGTCAACCATTATGAAATATTGTTGCGTGTGGGAATACCACGGAGAGACGCAAAGCGGATGCCGGCAGAATAAACTCAGGGTGGGGAATCGAAGAAAACACCGCGTATCGAAAACAACAACAACAACGAATTGAGGCAGGCTACGACTTCGAGTGGAGTAGAGGGCGAGGTTGACCTCTGTGTGTGAGAAGTTCAAAGGCCAATGTCGAATTAATATCTTGCAACTCATTATAAGGTTTTTCCATTCGCATCACAGGAAAGTCGAAACTGCTCCTATATTGTAGGTTGATTGGCTTGAAAGAACTTTACTTGCTACGACTGTTGTAGTAATACAGGGGCTGCTAGGCAGGGAGTGGAATTATGACTTCGAATTACAATAATCTTCTAGGATGCCCCTAGAATTCTAGGTCTATATGCACACAAATAGATCACCGGGTAAATTCTTCAATTGCCGACTTGTCTTACCCATTCTAATCACCCGTGCGGCTATGTCTTAGACTGAAGTAAAAGCTGAGTGGCTCGATCCCAACACTGAGACATCATATGACATGCAGCAGCCATGATCTTAGGATTCCTCCTATCTCAAGAATAGGCGGAGGTGGAAAAGGTCGTCGTGTAGATGGTTGGCGAAGGCAGCACTGAATAGTACTCTACCTTTGTTTTATTTGTTTTTCTCTGGCCTTGTCTTGTTTACTATTGTGAAGCCAAAGATGTGTTGCATGCAGATGTGAGGTGTTGCGCTACTGCAGTTTTCCTCCCGGGGATCGCTTTTGAGCGGGCTCAACTCACATATATAAGAACACGTTGCGATAAATACTACCTGATTTGTAACATACGCATCTATTAAATTTATCGATCAACAGATGATCCAACTCTTGACTTCTTAAGTCTGAACCTGTGTGATGTACAATTGTTATCTCTTCCTTAGCGATCAAGGATCTACTTGCCTAGTGCCCAGTGTGTGATGATATATACAGGTTCTTTGTAAGCCAGGAGCAGAGTAATGCATTGATTGCTTGTAGGCCCTATGGGGCCGAAATATGGCATCACGATGTAATATATCTGAATCATTCACAAACGAAATGGAGTCTCTTGAACGAGTGATAGAGGTAGTAAGGCAACGAACGTATGGCATACACTGGACTGCAACTGAAACCTTAACCTTCTCCCAGAATCCTACGAATCGGCCTCTCTTATTATTTCTGCGTAGTGAGGGCCGCTGGTTGAGCTGTGTATTAGAGCAATTGCTACCTAGGCCCCTGATAGGTACAAAGGTGAGAGGAAGTCTATGAAAGCTCATCTGCTTGGTACTGATACTTGCTGACAATAGCTCCGTATTGGTCGAATCTAATTGGCTCATATTTGGCAGGGTTTCCCTCCGATGTGAACTCCGTATGTGTTGAGACAGTATACGAAAAATCGGGACAAACGAAGAAGGGTATCGAATAACGAGCAGGGATCCCAGTGGCGGGCACTTCGTCTGGGTCGGGTACAGACACCCTGTGTACAGCGGAAATAAAGTAATCTACACGAAAAATCACAAATTATTTATGCCGCTGATATTTGAAGTCAACACTTACCATTGGTGAACCTCTGTAGCATGTCACCTATGTTAATCACGAATGCGCCCTCTTTAGGTTCAGCTCGAAGAAATCGTTGAGTCGCAGGGTCTTGCAGTTCAAGACCTCCTCTGTTATCTTGGAAGAGTATGGTAAATGTTCTATAAATACGTTTCAACACTCAATAAAGGAGTAATAGTGATATGTTTGATGACCTTACCCCCAATCGTGATGCGCCGGTAATCTTGCGATCATTTCGTTCTCCAACTTCTCCTTGCTGATAGCTGGATAATGGAGGAGCCGAAGCTGACAATGGTGATCGGAAACCAGATCCATGAGGGCAGCCGAAGCGGTAGAGTCAAGGCTCAAGCCAATCGCGATAGCGCGCAATACTATCTTGCTGACGGCACAAAGCTTTAGGTAAAGGTTTGTCATGTAGGGTCGGAAGTTGGGAAGGACGTCCTCGGGAGGCCAAATGTTTTGCTGAACAGGATCACACTCGCTTCCAATCTCATAGCTTTCCTATTATTCTGTTAGAGCCTAGGTTGCGAGGAAAGTGTTAGTAGACGGAGCCGTGCATAAAGTTTCGAATGAGATAATGAATAGAGCTCACCTTGAAGTCTGAGATCTTGCGGTGGCTCTTACCATCAGGCTCACCTCCGTTTACGGTAAAATCATCCTGAGAGTAAACTTTCTCTTTTCCAATGCCAGAGTATCCTCGGTGGGGAATTGGTCCCGGCGGATGCGGCGCTTTCATCTTATCCTCATAGGGTAGGTCAAACAACATCTTGGTCCAGTTGAGAGCCTTGTCAATCTCAACCCGACTGAGCCCATGCCCCGTCACTTGAGCAAATCCTTGGGTGTGAAGAGCGGCAACAAGCGCACGGCCGGCTTGTACTTGATCGGAATCAGAGTGCGACTGCTTGGAATCATCGGTGAATGAAGATAGGTCGATTGTAGCAATCATGTTTATTCCTTTGTTGTATAATTCTTCCGTATTATCCTGAGACGCTGGGGATAGAATGCTCTGTTGGCTGTAGCTGAAAATCTCGAAAGCGAAAGGGAGCGTAGGAAAGAAAATGTATGGCAGTTGCTACTGGATGCAGGTATACCTGTTCCCTTGCCGTAATCTGCCAGCGAAGCTGTGCGTATGTGTTACCCAAGCGACAACTAGATTTGCTGTTGAAGAATTATCTAGGGCCGGATTCATCGCGCACACGCAATCCAACAATAGGCTGAGTTTTTCTGAGCAAACTTATCTGACCAATCGACAACTCGATCACAGGGGTCGATATTGCCCTTACTGCTGTGAAATCAACTCACCGGTCGTAGACATGCACTCGGTGACACTACACCAGATGGCCTTGCAGGCTGTCTGTTAAACCTTCAGAGGCGGGGATTGGCCCTGTACACCGTCTCGACGATACTAGGGATATCTTTCTCGCAATAGCACTGGCCAAACCCTTCGCCCGAACCAAAGAGAGATGCAGCACTGCTACTCAACGCCTTGTGCATCTTCTTGTTTATGAAACCGTGATTTCATGATCTTCCTTACTAGCTCTTTACCCCCTCGAAGTGGGTGTGAGCCACCTAGCACCACCAAATAAGCCAACGAACACTTCTAATTAGAAGGAGTACAAAACTAGGCACATCTCTAACCCCAAATCTACTATTTTGATCTCTTTTCTCATTCATTGTTCGCGGGGGAAAATCGCATGCTCTTTCTATCCATTACCAATTAAGCTACATACGACACTTCGGTCGTTTTTTTCCGAGAGCCAAAACCATGTCCAACGCAGGCCAAGGCATATCTCAAGGCGGCTTTCTGGTATGAAATTTATGCAAAAGAGGAATATGACAAGAATACCCTAATATTATTCACTAAGATACCTCTTATACACACCTACCATCACCGTACTAACTCGCGTCACTATTCTAGGCTGTCATATGGGTGCTCGCGGGGCTCGCGACCGTGCTATTCTTAGGCCGTCTACTAGTGCGCAATATCTTGTTGAATAGCTTCCACGCCGACGATGTATTCAGCGCATTGGCATGGCTATTTACGATCGTTACAATCATTTTGGCAACAGTCGTCAACCCGCTTAACTATAAGGCAAGCTCCATTATAGTGGGCGAAATCCCTACCCCTTCAGTAGAAGAGCTTGAGGATATAACGATTACACTCCGCAAGTGGATTATCCCAGCCGAAATGCTATTTTGGACGGGATTATACTGCGTCAAGCTCTCTTTTGTGTTTCTCTACCGCCTTGTGTTCGGGCACCTTCGCCAGTATCGCGTTGCGTGGGCATCGGTGGTCGTATACATCGTTTTGAGCTATGGGATTTGCCTAATTGGTGTATACGGCCAATGCGGCTCTGCGCGTTACTTATTTTCATACGGTCAGTATCGCGGCCAGCTGGTCAGAAATAATGCACTTATGCTGACATATAGACCTAGAGGAATGCATGAAACCAGAGGTGTATGCTCTCGATATCAAGCTGATATGGGTTGACTATGTCTTCAATGTCACTTCTGATCTTGCCCGTAAGATTCGAGACTGAGAAAAACCACGATAGGTTATGGAGTCATTACTGACTTGTCACATAGTGATCCTACTCCCAATGCCAATGATCTGGCGTCTTAACATGCATGTCAAGCAGAAGCTAGCATTAAGTGCCATCTGCAGTCTTGCCCTGATCACTATAGCGTTCGACACTGCACGGACGGTCAAGCTCTACACGGAAAATTTTACGCTTACTAATCTTTATGCCTACCTGGAGCTGCTTGTCGCTGTGCTGATAAGTATGCTGCCATCATATCGTTTCCTAGTCTCTACATCGGACAAAAACCGGGAGTATCAACGGCTGTTCTGGTCCCGAATCACGCTGAGGGCCGATCGCTCATACTCCTCGGAACACTCGATGCATGATGTCCCTAGGAGTCGGGGATATGGGTCTGAGCGAGCGAGCAATGAACGCACGAAACAGAACGAGCCAGAACCTCCACTTCCAAGTGCTATCACAGCGTAGACGACAATCGAGGTTGTTTAAGTACCATCGAATGGGTACATGAAATAGCGCGAGGTATATATCAGTGTACGGAGGTCTCTCGGGCGTTTGTTACCTAGGTTCTAGATTGATGAAAGTAAATAAGGTTAAGGAGTCATCTTAAATACTGAAAAGAAAATGGAGGCACAAACAGCATGTCATAATAGAAAAAAAAAAAAGCTACACTTGCATTGGCCATACCCTCAAATGTGTTACTGGTGTGTACTGCACGGTATACAGCTGGCTAGGTTGACGGCCAGGGATATCCAAGCCTTAGACCACCTCGCCACTGTAACTCGCTACACAATATATAATGGGCTTGTTCCATGGAGAACCATACATTCTTATAGATTGTTAGGTGTGTTATCATATTGAGCGTGTGTTTATTTGTATGTTGTCAATATGACTATAAGGGTATTATCTTGCTTGTAATTGTAGGCTAGTAGGGTAGTAAATAACGAACTACATATTAACAACCCTCAACGTTTGGTTGCATAGTCAGTCTATTGATATAGGTGCGTTACCTACATTAGTTATATGTAAGCATACTATGTTGATAGTTGGGGTACCTTGGTACATGCAGGAGGTATTAGGGCTGACGGAGGAGGGAGGGGAAGGGGGAGGTACGTACCTGCTGATCCTTCGCAAGGCATTAAGTACTGAAGAGGACCTGTGATTCGTGGTCTTACGAGGCCAGAAAAAGCTACCGACGAATGCGGGCGGCGCCCGGCAAATGTATTTGAAATCGGCGTGGGGGCGTCGGGGAAGGTGGGGCATTTCTGCCTTGATCTTGCGACTTCCTCAGCCTCCTCAACGTCAATCGCTCTATCCCGCCGCCCGCGTTCACGGGACCACGCCGGCACTAGTAGACTACCTAAGCCATCTTAGGAATCATCCAGTCCTTGGCTTGCCCGAGAATAATTCATCTAGTCGGAGCCGCACGGGAACGCCCCCTTCCTTAGCTAAATGTCCTCGTCTATCCACGTGAACCCGGATGCGCGGGGTTGGACCCACGAAGGCTCGAGGGCGAAGAACGAGAGCAAGGTGCTCGCCTTTCATGAGACCCTTCCTGATTATAATAAGACACCATTACACTCCTTACCAGATGTCGCACGTGAGCTGGGACTCGGCCACCTTCTAGTCAAGGATGAATCAAACCGTTTTGGCCTGCCCGCCTTCAAGATACTCGGCGCATCATGGGCCGTCTATCGCGCCGTCGGCTGGCACCTCGGCATCCCCGTTGCTGAGGGGCAGATCTCCATCGCCGAGCTAGGCGCGAAGGCTCGCAAGGCCGACGTCGAGCTCGTCACCGCCAGTGAGGGTAACTGCGGGCGTGCCGTCGCCCGTATGGCGAAGTATATGGGCATCCCCGTGCGTGTGTGGGTGCCTAGTTTTATGCCCGAGGCGACACGTGAGCTGATTCGCGGTGAGGGCGCTGAGGTTATTGTGATCGAGGGTAGCTATGATGATTTAATACCTATCATATCGGAGGAAGCCGAGGAAAAGGATACTATCCTCATACTTGATGTTAGCTTTGAGGGATTTACGGATGTACCCAAGGTAGGACTCAGATTTTGCTACGAAACTGTAAAGGAGATGGGCCGAGGCGCTGAGGGTTTCACTATTCTGAGATATTGACTAATATACCGTGCAGTATTTCGTACAAGGCTATGGTACCATGCTGGCAGAGGCAGACCAGCAGGTCTTTGAGGCGACAGGCCAGAAGCCTGCAACCCATGCCATCGTACCGTGTGGTGCAGGTTCGGTGGCCGAAGCCGTCACGGCACATTATAAGGCTCCCGGGCGAGATTCCAGGGCCATGATATTAGCTGTTGAACCAACGAATGCAGCTTGTCTACACGAGTCGCTGAAGGTAGGCCAGTCAGTCACTCTTCAAACCGGGGACACGATAATGAACGGTCTCAACTGCGGGACGCTATCCACAACAGCATGGCCGGTACTCGGAGCCGGAATTGACGTAAGCATTGTTGTTTCTGACGTTGAATCGCACGCTGCGGTTCAGGAGCTTAATGCTGCCCGGATTCTCGCCGGGCCCTGCGGTGCTGCTGCCCTAGCCGCGCTAAGGAAAGTGTGCGCTGAAGCCGAGATCAAGGAAAAGTCGGGGCTAGATGAAAATGCCGTTGTTGTTCTATATTGTACGGAAGGCCTAAGGGATTACCCAGTCCCGACATAAGCACGATTGTGACCTTACGGCAAGGATAGACTGGGTTTGGGTCGGGCTTCGTGGTGGAACAAAAATATAGGGGGGCTGAGGGACTGGAATATTTACTATCAAGCGAGCGAATTTTGGAATAGGAACACGGACGATTAAAGAAGGCGTCTAGAGAGGATACAAAAGTTGGATAAGGGCCACGTCATCGTGGCTCGTTTGCGCAGTTTGCGGGCGAACTTCTTTTTCACTTCATTCTTCCTTTCTCTATTCTTTTTTTGTACAGTGGCGAGCTATCTTTCAAGCGCTTCGCATTTAGAGGCATTATACACTTGTCACATAGACGACCTTGTTCCAAATCAGGGTATATCGCGAAGGGATTGGTCGTTAATTGGTCTTCGTGGGTGGCGTATTCGTACACTATTCTTGCGGGGGACACTATTGGAACCCCTCCTCTGGTGTATATCGAGACCCTTATCAAGTCGCTCTCGAATTTGGCCGTTTCTATACCTCAGAAGCCCATTGTGCGCAAGAAATGGACAACCTTCTCACGCTTATGACCCTACAACGAAGACGCGATTAATATGATGGTACTCAACCAAGAAAGTGATCCTAACTGGGTGCCTGAACGATGGTTGTGGGGTATGAATGTGAAATAGGCGGCTTACCTTTATCACTAAATGGTTTGTCACACTCTTTATAGATACTTCGTCATCAGGTAGTTGCAACGCAGCTATGAGATCTTGTTTTAAGGCTGATAGGTGACCTTCGCCGCGCTTGAGTAAGGTGATCTTGTAATTTCCGCCACGCAGCGTCTTATGATATACACTGAAGTTGTTTAAGTTATTGCGGCCGACGAAGTAAGGCAGTTGTCGGGGCGGATTTGTTTCTGAGGGGGTCGGGATTGTGGCAGGTTCCGAAATTGTGACATTTGGGATATTCGCAAGTGTTCGAATGCAAAAAGGTCCGGGTAACCTATTCGATCGAATGGGGTTGGCTGCAAGACTCGTGGCTCCCGCCGTCAGCGGCCGTAGGGATCTTGATAGCATGGTGTTGTGAAGAACAGGACGCTGCAATAGGCGATGGCTTGTCTATTTGCTGATCTTGATGGAGCTTCCTATCCCCGGCTGTTGAACATTTCAATGGGTACTGTATCCCGCACAGTGCATATATAGACGATTACTGTAAAATAACGCCAGCCGATAAGGCGGGGAATTATCGGTCAAGCCACACTTGCCGGGTGTTTCGTGGCGGTCATCTAAGTAGTTGCCGCAACTAAGCCACAGCTGGGGTCGGCTGGTCGCGCATCCCACAATGTGGAAACCAGAAACCACCAAAACCATATTGAGATTCACCTGCCCCTCCAACCCAGATTTTTCTGCATCTCGTACCGCATCGGCGTTCACCTCTTTGTCGCCCGCACCACGCCACATCCACCATCCGCCCTTATTGCATAGCCTCTTCCGATAGCGACCCATTACCGAGCAATATGGCAGACTACGATCTTTTGCCGAAGCTTCTTCCCTACCTCGACCGTCACCTCATCTTTCCTCTTCTCGAGCACTCGGCTGCCCGCCTCCCCGAAGATGCTGATGATGCCGCTCTCCGTCCCATTACCAAGGCCAAATATGAGCTTCTCAAGTCCACCAACATGACCGACTTCGTCGGAAACCTGCAAGCCGAACTTGAAGGCCTCGATCAACCCCCACCCGAGTTCGACGAGAAGCGACAGAAGGTCATTCAACGCTTAGAACAATTCGAGGAGAGCACTAGCAAGCTCACAGACTTGCTCGGGCGAGAAGATGTTGTTGGCAACTTGCGTAGTGATAAGGTTGCTAACTTGGAATTCTTGAAGAATGAGCACGACGTATGAAACCCATTTAGAGCTCGCCAGCTCGGCTCGGTCTTTGCTGACTCGTAGTAGGTGACTATCGAGATGGTCAACGCGCTTTACGATTTCGGCAACTTCCAGTATAGCTGCGGCAACTATGGAGCTGCTGCCGACCTGTTATACCAGTTCCGCGTTCTCTCGACAGATAATGACAAAGTTGCAGCAGCGACATGGGGAAAGTTTGCGTCGGAGATCCTGACAACCAACTGGGAGGCGAGTGTTGAGGAGCTCAACAAGGTGAAGGAGAGTATCGATACCAAGCTGTTCAACAACCCGCTAGCCCAGCTCCAACAACGCACTTGGCTGATCCACTGGGGTCTATTCCCTCTCTTCAACGACGACAAAGCTCGTGATCAGCTCCTAGACCTTTTCTTTAGCCCCGCATACATCAACACTATCCAGACTAGCAGCCCGTGGATCCTACGGTACCTGGCAGCTGCCGTTATCACCGGTCGGAATCGCACGCGAAACTCGGGTCAGCATCAGAAGCAACTCAAAGATATTATTCGCATCGTTAAGCAGGAGGCCTATGAGTACACAGACCCTATTACTGACTTCGTGCGCGCTCTCTACGTTGATTTCGACTTTGAGGAAGCCCAGCGACAACTGCTGCTCGCCGAAGAAGTCTGCCGATCCGACTTCTTCCTTATCGCTGCCGCGGATGCTTTCGTCGACTCTGCTCGCCACTTGATCTCGGAGAGCTACTGCAAGATTCACGCGCGCATCGACATCAAGGACCTCAGCACGCGATTAGGCCTTGGTCAAGACGAGGGCGAAAAGTGGATTGTCAACCTCATCCGCGATACCCGAGTCGATGCCAAGATTGACTACAAGGAGGGCACAGTGGTGATGAACCATCCTCCCAGCTCCGTATACCAGCAGGTTATCGAACGAACCAAGGGTGGGTTCTTCAGAACTCAGGTCCTCAGCGCCGCTGTAGCACGATAGAGTAATGCACAGCTGTAGTTAAGTGGAGCTTTCGATACCCATTGAGTAGAGTAGAGTAGAGTAGCTGCGTGAATCACAAGCATGTAGCAGCAGCGGCAGCACGGGAAAAGCTTGGTTTCTCATCTATGACATGCATGAGCGGCGTCTGGGGTTATTGGTACAATTCAAGGTGGTAGATATGTATGGTATGTTTGGTTTCCAAAATCATTAATACGAGCGAGCCGGAGTTTCGAGCTCCCAAGTTCACACGCAAACTCCACGGTGTTCGCATGGCTCTCACGTACACTCGCCAACTTCTCAAAGCTAGACTAGCGAGTCTTTTTGCACATTATGACATACTACGAAAGCGCGCATTCATTTGCATGATAAAGATCTCCAAGGAAAGTCCATAGGCTTGACTACAGGAAAATCGACAGATGCAAGGGGACGGTATGCTAGGTAAAATACATGGTATCCTTCGATCGGGTTTATGCTGCCTCTCCCTATAAAGTGAAGGACAGGTGGGCTGTGTATTCAGGGGCCTATTTGCGAAAGCAAAATCTCTACCATCACACGCGGTTACTACAGGGTGGCCGGCACTGCGCTTGTCGTGGCCCTTTACTATGCGTATGTTACATTATACTTCTCTTAACCGACAGGATTAGAATACCATCTCTGATATAGAGCTGCAGCCCTCTCTGCCGCGTTCTCACCAGTGAATACCTGTAGATTATCCCAAGACTCTTTAGCAGCTTCCTCGGCCCTCGTAATCATAACTTTCTCAAATTCCTGGACTAGAGGGTCTAGAACGGCTATAAAGGCACGCTGTCTGTCATCGTGGGAGTTATCGGCATCATCAACCCTAATGGTAATATCCCAAGCACGTGTGATCGCGTCAGCTAGATCCAGTGCATCCCTGAGGGCCAGATTGACCCCCTCGCCCGCGAACGGCGTCATCAAGTGCGCCGCGTCGCCTAGTAGTGTGACGCCCATTCGGTGCGGCCAGGCGAGTTCGTCCACCGGGCGCATCCACATAGCCTTGACATCAAGGTTCTTGTGCGTCGTTTTCGCAAGGTCTTTCAGCGCCATGTTGATAAGATCCTTGAGTTTCGGCCCCCAGGCGCTGAAATTCCTCCAGCAGCGCACTTTTCTGCCTTCGTCGGTCGTAGCATTGGCAGTAGTGCTGAGAAGCATGTCGCTGATCACACTGGGCGAGAGACTCTGCGTTGTCGCCGTCATGTTCAATAAGTTGTTCTCGCGCGAGCTCACGTAGAGGTATATGCGCGCGGCGCCCCCGGCGCCCCGTTGCGCAATCAGCACATTGCCGTTGCCGAGCGCGAAGAACGAGCCTACGCCTAGCAACGCGTCTAGTTCGGGGTCCCGTGTCGTGAGGTCCGCTATGTCTAGCGTTATCATCTGCACGCCGCTGTAGGATGGCCCGAGCTCGTATGGTTGCTTATGCATGTCGAGTAGACAGTTGCGTGTGCGGGACCAGGCGCCATCTGCGCCGATGACTAGGTCTGCTGCCACTTCCACGTCTGGTGGCGCGTTGAGGTCTCTAAACTTGGAGCGGTTGTCGAATATGAGAGTGTATTGATTGATACTTGGGTCTTGCGAGCATTGAGTCTCCTCTCTAGAGCGTGTGGAGGCCAATTCGTGATCCCACTTGATGCACTCGCTGGGCAGTTTTGACAGTAACAGTTTCATGAGAGCATGTCGTGAGATCTCGGGCTGTGTGCCGTCGCCTTCAGACGACCATAGAACGGAGCCGTCCTTGTCGGCTACGATGGTAGTCTCTCCGCATTCAACACTCCGAGTCTGGAATTCGCTCGTCAGACCACAGGCTTCGATAGCCGCTAGGCCTGTGTCGGGATGCAAGTCTAACATCCCGGATGGCTCCTCGTATTTTCTCTCTTCGGGCCTCCATCGATTCTCGTAGATCGTGAATGGAATGTGACGTCTGTGTAAGAGGATACCTAAGGTCAGGCCAGCTGGGCCGGCACCTATTATGGCTATACGTGGTGACTTTGACAGCTGGATGGGATGTTAATGGAACGTGATATTCGCGGGATTGATTTGGAGGTACAGACAGGAGCACGAGAAATTGAATATTGAGCCATAGTAGATCGCTGTGCAAGTGTTGCTCCCTTTATCGCTGCACGTAGGGATGAGGAGCAAGTTGATCTCAACATCATGGATGATCACGTCTACTTATATGTAAATAAGAGCCGAGACTTAATAATTAGTTCCCCTTATTATACCCGAAGCTTCTCAGCTTAGAATCAATAAATCCAACCCCATCAGATGCTTCAATTCTTATACGCACCTAGGTAGTTAGAGTGTGATAATGAGTTAGTAGAAAGCTGAAGTGGGCTGAGGATTACTGTACTGTCCAGCCGCAAGCTGGAGCTTCATAGCCAATTGCCGTGTAGGGATTTGGACAATTTGTGGACACGGAGCAACTCTTCGGACTCGGAATAACTACAACATGATTTTATAATGAAGACCCTATGATTCTGCTGGTGAGCCTTTAAGTTAGTCTAACTAACTAATTACCAAGGCTGACTTTTATTAAAATTCCTGTTCGTAGTCATGTGGTTGTTGGATTATTGGGCTTGTTAGTATTGGCTGAGCGACGAGCAAGAAACAGTATCGTGACGTATAATACTTATATTGCAACGCATACACTTTTCCCGCTTCATAATACACGTTTCTGCCCCGGTCAAACCTACTTCTTCATTGTAGGAAACATTAAATGTCTTGGGTTCCGCATACTAGAGACAATCCAGTCCTTGCTTCAGTATGAGACAGACAGACTGAAATGAGTAAGGCAAGTCAGTATTCATAGACTCTGGTTCCCGACTACACATTATAAGCAAACCCCCTGGGTCACGACCCCCTCCCTCACGACCAGGCTAATTATTTTAAAACCTATTATTTTAACAGGGGGTTAAAAAAGTGGATAAAATAGCTAAAAATAAATACTAAGTAGATTTATATATATATTTAATTAAATAAACTATAAAAAAATAGAAAGAAATTATATTATATATATATTATATTAATAAACTTATAAGTAGTTAAATATTTAAAAAATAAAATCTGTATTAAAAAAATAAAAAATAAAAGTGGAGAAAAATATTAAAAATAGTAGCTAATAAAAATATTATACTTTATATATAACGTATTTCCTACTTGGATTGGCTACCCAATTGGATTGGCCACCCCGAAATACATACAAAAAACGTTTGTGCGCTTTTAAATAACTTTACTAATATAAGTCCTATAAACTAATGATTAATATATTTAGATTCTTTATTTTATAAGGAATTCAATAGTATTTTTATTTATTTTATAGCTATTTTATTTATAGCTGTATAAAAAACTACGTTAAAATAATCTTTGTATTTTTAAAAACTTTAAATATATTAACAAATAAAATAGTTATAAAATTAAGAAAAACAGATTTGGATTTGTTATTTAATAAGGATTTCAAATATACTAATTATTAGTCCGTACGATCAAAATTGGTTGATTTATTTAAAAGCGCACGGACGTTTTTTGTATGTATTTCGGGGTGGCCAATCCAATTGGGTAGCCAATCCAAGTAGGAAATACGTTATATATAAAGTATAATATTTTTATTAGCTACTATTTTTAATATTTTTCTCCACTTTTATTTTTTATTTTTTTAATACAGATTTTATTTTTTAAATATTTAACTACTTATAAGTTTATTAATATAATATATATATAATATAATTTCTTTCTATTTTTTTATAGTTTATTTAAT